>JBBYHK010000006.1:2958794-2975904 GCA_038382065.1 Adansonia grandidieri | reverse complement strand
TATTGAAACATTTCTATTTGGTACTAACCCAAATCCTAATAACATTAGTCAAAGGTTGTCAAATGAATTTAACTCTCGTAATTATTTGACAAAAAATTAAAAATAATAATAACAGTTTTAACATAAAGTTATAACTCCTTAATAGTTATTCAAGAGCCATTTAGTAATAATTGTTTTTTTCTTCATATAAATGCTTTTTTTTTTCAATAATTTCAAATAATAATAATAATAAAATGAAGAAAAAAATTGCCTTTTCAAGAAGTGAGCAAAATTGACTTGTCTATTTTTCTTTTTCTTATTATGATTTTGAACAATTTGAGGTTTCCTTTGTCAACAGTCCACCATTAATGATGCAACATGAACTGTCTTTTTCTGATAATTTCCACTTCCCTGGTTAGTAAAATAAAATCTTGGTCCATTTTTTCAACTGTAAGAAAAAAAATTTCAGAAAAAAAAAAAACCACTTTGAATCTTAATTTTGGCTTTGTTCTCCATATTCTATGGTTACAAAGATATTAAACAATGATTTTCGTAACCGGCTGTTTTTAGGATACTTTTTAAGATTAATTATTATACTATTTATATTAGATCTAATAATTCGTAGTTTTATTTATTATTTCGAATGTATTTAATAAAAAAATTATTATATATATAATAACATTAAAGAAATATCCTTAGGACAATCTGTTAGCAAAATCAATTAAACAAATAAATATATAGTTAATGATTCATCTTCTATCTTACTCCATTGACAACGAACGTTGCTTCCCAAAAAAAAAAAACAAAGCAAGTTGCGGACAGAGATTCAAATAGCTTACATGTGTTTGTTTACTTTGAAAATCAGAGTTTGAAAGCGTTTTTGCCACGAAGGAACTGAATATATATATATATATATATATATATATATATATTTATAAGGATTTAACTAGATAATCATACTTATCATGTATATGTAAATTGAAAATATTATTATTTTTTATATATTTAAATGGTTAAATTTTTTTTTATATCTAACAAATAGTTCAAATATTTTTAATTTACGAAAAATTTAATATACATAATTTATATAAATAAAATATGAAATACAAAAAGATTAAATTAAATGAATATAAATTATATAAAAAAATTATAAAAATACATAGAATTATGTTAAGTTCGCATTAGTTCAAGTGGAAACAGAAGTAAAGTAGGTGAGTTTGGTAAAGTTGAAAGAAGAGAAATATCGCCCTTTTAGAAACTGCTTAAAAGGTAAGATTGACTATGAAAGAAGCTTTTAGCTATGGAAAACTTTGTATAAAAAAATAATACTTTTGTTGGAAAATATTATTTTCGATAAAAAAAACCTTTTGAACGATGGAGCGTAAATCGCTAAAAGTATTTTGTCGACAATATCAAAACCTTTATCGACTGAAAATTTTCGTTGATAATATTGAAAATACAGTGGCAAAAATTATTTTATTTTATTTGAATTTAATTAATTTTTTTATTAATGAAATATTTCATTAAAAAAAAAGAAATTTCATTAAATTTTTTTAATTTTATATTTATTTTTAATATTTCAAGTTAGTTTTCTTTATTTTTTATTTTTTAAAATATACCAAAATATATCAAAATACAATAATAAATTCTAATTTCATTATTAAAAGATACAGTGATATTGTATAAAATTGTTACAAACTTATACAAATATTTGAAAACTAAACCTTCTAAAAATGTATTACAGAATTTATATAAATATACAAAAATTATTTATGACTTCGTCAGCCAAGCCGTTGTGATGCACGAGAATGCAATATGAAGATAAAAGTGAAAACAATTAAGACATAAAATGCAAATTCAGACTGAACCAAAACAATAGATTAAATATTATATAGATTATAAGATAAATTCAATAAGTATGCGAATAATTATATAATCTAAATTTTAATTTAATTAGTTCATATCATCATTTTTAAGAAATAATATCTACTTTTAAGAAGTTCAAAATTGAATCTCAACATCTAAAACTCTTTCTATTTTCAGATCACGACATTCTTTAAGAAAAAAATATATAACATCTTTTTTGTTATCAATTTGATAATCTCAACTATTAAAAATATCGTAAAATCAACTCTTGAGAGGCTGGTGGCTATAAATATCTATTGTCATTTTGTCAATATATATCATTTAATAACATGACGTAAACGTGGTTTAGGACTCAATTCATAGGAACCTTGTCACACTTTTCTTTCTAAGTTTTCATGCATGAACATTGTCAATTTTGGGAATAGCTGTTGGGCAGAAATTTATATCCCAGACAAAATTTCTTATTTCAATAAATGTGTAGAAACCTATCGATATGGAGACTAGGAATTAGAAAAAGATTCATTTTTCTATGACAATATAGTTTTTATTTTATAAAAATAATTAAAAAAATTAGGACATCCATGTTTTCTTATTTCAATAAATGTAGAGAGAACGAATAACTCTCATGCAGTGGCCAAGGCATTGGAGTACTTGAGGAACAGAGTTCAAATCCCTCACTTTCCAGATTTTAGTTTTACAAATTAAGTAAAAAATTCATTATATTTATCTTATTTTTTAATAACTACTTATAAAATCTAAAAGCTCGTTTAATTATAACTTAGATAATTTTTTATTAAAATGTAGTATAAGTAAATGAACAAGAATAATAAAAAGAAAAAAAAAAAAACCCAATGATTCTAATACGTTGATTAAGGCATCCGAGTACTTTATTAAATAGTTAATGCATATTCCTTTAGGGAAGAGAGTTCAATTCAAACCCCCCATTCTTTAGATTTTACAGTTTGGTCAAAAAAATAAGGTGACTAAGAATTGAGAAAGGGCTTCTTTTTGGTACATTCATAAGAGTTTTTAGTTTTATAAATAAAATTAAAAAAATTATTACGTATCTTATTCTTTAATATTTATTTATAAAATTTTAAAACTTAACTGATAATAAATTAAATAATTTTTCATTAAAAAATTATTAGTACAAATAAATGAATAAGTATAATAGAAACGATTAATGAATTAAGAGCCATTGTAATCAAGCTTAATTTAAGCTGTTTATCTGGTCAATAGATTTAGTCAAAGTGAAAGAAAAAAAAAAGTTATGCATAAATTAATCACCCAATTGATTGGGACTTAGGGTTTGTCAATAAAAAATTATATCCATCTTTTTTTAAAAAGTTTTATTTTGTATTATACAAGCATTAGTCAAGGAAAAAGATAGGTGAAGTAAGGAAAATTCCAACCTATTAATTTAATTGTTCTAACACATACAACAGCCACAATCCCACGCCAGTATACAACAATTTCAATTATTCAGCCCATCATATTTTGAATTCACAAATTTCAAGTTTTCATGGTTTTGATTCATGTTTAGACTTAAAATATTTCTTTATAAAATAGTGTTGAATTAGTTTTATTCTCAAAATATTAAAAAAAATTGTAAATAATGCATTGTTTTACTTGAGAAAATAATACATTAATTATAATAATTAAACATTAACTAACACTTTAAAACTAAATATTTTTATTAAAAATTTGCATTATTATTATAAATAATTTTTTATATAAAATTTAAATTTTAACTCAAATGATTTATATGCCTCTTTTACTAATTATTGTCACAAATCTGAAATTCAATCTTAATACTTATTTTTTTTTTTCAATTATCCTTAAAATCTTGGCCTCTTTTGGTTAAAAAAGAAAGATGATTTTTTGGGATAATTGCAACCTCTACTTTTCAATGTAGCAACAAAAGACCGGCAATTAATGATTCAAGTGATTGGCTCAGAGCAGCCGTCTCTTTGGACGAAAAGAAAACATTAACCCAATTACATTTTTTTTTCCTATTTTAGTGACCATCCTAACGTAGCTGAGGGTAGATGATGCAAACTTGAACTATTTATCTTGACTTTTGGAAATTTATAAAAGTTGGATATTGATTTTTATTATTATTATTTTCAATCAAACAAGATATCTTTGCTATAAATTCAAAGGGTGGCATTGGGCACTTTCAATCTTGCATTTGGTGTTCATTCCAATAGATTAATAACCATGGAATTCTTCACACTGTTGCAAGAGCAACCATTTTTTTCACTTCTTTTCGCTGTAATTGTCCTCTTCATCTTTGGGACTCTAGGCAGAGTCAAAGGCAACCGGAAACAGAATAAAAGGCTGCCACCGGAGCCCGCCGGAGCTCGGCCTCTGCTTGGTCACCTTCATCTTTTTGGAAAAAACCAGCTAATACATCGAAAACTTGGGGCTTTGGCTGAAGAGTATGGACCTGCTTTCTTGATCCGACTCGGGATCCATGAAACACTCGTTGTGAGTAACTGGGAAGTCATAAAAGAATGTTTCACGACCAATGACAAGGTGTTTCCGACACGCCCAAGAACCTTAACCGCAAAGATTATGGGCTACGACCATGCCTTGATGGGGTCAGCTCCTTATGGACCCTACTGGCGCCATACAAGGAAAATAGCGACGGTTGAGCTCCTCTCTAATCGTCGACTCGAGTTACTCAAGCATGTCCGGGAAACAGAAATCAATTATTTCCTTAAAGAGTTATACGAGGAATCGGTGACAAATGGAGGCGTTGCTGTGGTGCCAATAAAGGACAAGTTTTCAGATTTAGCAATGAACGTTATAGTGAAGATGATAACCGGAAAAAGATACGGCGGCCCTGATGGGCGAAACGACGAGGAATCGAAACGGTGCCAAAAGGCCTTGAATGAATTCTTTTACCTTGCGGGGTTGCTCACGGTTTCGGATGCAGTTCCTTTCTTTGGCTTCATTGATGTCCTGACCGGAACGATAAGTAAGTTTAAGAAGACCGCAAAGGAGTTGGACTACGTGCTTGGAAGCTGGGTGAATGAACATCGTGAAAAGAAGGCCTCAGGGGATAACGATGGCGAAAAATATTTCATTGATGTCATGCTGTCTATTTTGGATGACGGTAAAACTTCAACTAAAGAAGCAGATAAAACCATCAAGGCTACTTGTCAGGTACTTTTGATTGCTTGGGAACTAATGAATTCACATGAATTAGCAATTAATGTTTTGATGTTTCGAAAGTTGAAACAAACCTATGTTTGACAATAAGGCAATTTTGATTTGCAGAGTCTTTTGTTAGGTGGTAATGACACGACTGTGCTTACACTTACATGGGCGCTTTCCTTGCTATTGAACAACCGGCATGTGATAAGGAAGGCTCAGGAAGAACTCGAAGCGCAGGTAGGGAAGGATCGGCAAGTGGAAGAGTCAGACATGAAGAATCTGCCATATTTGCAAGCCATCGTCAAGGAAGCTTTGAGATTATACCCGGCCGCCCCACTCTCAGCCCCACGAGAAGCCATGGAAGACTGCACAGTGGCGGGATTCCACGTTCCAGCAGGCACTCGCCTTCTCGTTAACCTCTGGAAGTTGATGCGAGACCCCAATGTCTGGGACAAGCCTTCAGAATTTGTGCCCGAACGGTTCCTTAATGAACACGCTGACTTCGATATAAGGGGCCAAAATTTCGAGTTTCTACCATTTGGTTCTGGTAGAAGGATGTGCCCAGGCGTCACTTTCGCGATCCAAATCCTGCATTTAACACTGGCTCGGCTGCTTCATGGATTCGAATTAGGGACTGTCGGAGATCAACCGGTCGACATGACTGAAAGCCCCGCATTAACTCTCCCCAAAGCTACTCCATTGGTGGTTACGGTTACCCCAAAGCTATCTCCCGAGCTCTATGCACGTTAAATTAACACTACGGAGAGAAATAACAATTGCTTTCCAGATGCCCAATCTACAACTTTTTCGTTCATATATATAGATCAATAAGCATGGGAATCCATATATTTATGTAAACTTGTTAGTGCTTTATTATCTTGTTTACTGCTGCAAAAATACTTAAATCTCAATAGCAATGTCATGTTCAATTTGGAACGTATGTCTTTGTTACTGCAAATGTCTTTGTTTTTTATTTCTCAAGGAGCAAGTTCAGAAATTAGGCGAGTTAAAATAATATGGGTCTTTGATATAGAGCTTTGGTATACTCAAGCAATTTATGCATTCTTAATGTATTTATATATTTTTATGTGTTATATATATATATTTAAAATTTTATATATATATATATAAATTTTAATATATTTATAATTCATATTATATATATATATATTTTTAATATTTTTATATTTAAATTATATTTATTTTATATCATATTTTAATTATCTTTTCTTTATCATGTTTGGTAAAGTTACGGGTCCACCTTTCGTACAAATAAATTATACGCATGCACTTTTTTTTTATCAATCTGACTTCTATATGTGGATGAAATCGCTACACGTTGTTACGTATATATGATATTTTTCATAACGTAACATGCCGGAAAGGTTATTGTCGTTAAAATTAATTAAGCATATAGAGCAGATCTTTATTATTCAAATCAAATCGTTAATGAATTAATTAATACATATGTTAACGGCTGTTCAATTAATTAATTGAGTTTCAAAGTCTATGGATAGGATAATTAGAAATTTCCCATACTAGAAGACACTGCACCAATGGTTTGAGTTAGCGTCGTGGATTGAGTTGGATTGGTTAAGATCCGATTGATTTTTTTATTTTTTTTTGAAATCTTGCTTTTGGTTTGACCTAGCTTGTCGAGCTCTAATAAACACAAATATTTAAAATATATATTAAAATATTTATATTTTAATATTTTAAAATTAACTTTAAATTAAAAAATATTTTTTATTAATTAATAATAAATCAAAGTCGCAGTAGAAATGAAGAAAAGATATGGGGATAGATAGCAACGAATGTCAATAATGAAAAATGTTTGTCACATTACGTAAGCAACTATATTCCAAAAGGAAATTATGGATCGTGCACTTGTATGAAGTAACACGTGTTTAGACTTTTTATTGGGAGAGTCGGCATTGAAATCTTAGACCTCGACAATATGGGTATGTTATATTACTTGAATTTGAGTATGTATTTTACACATAGACATATAATTAATGAATATGTTTAATTTTTTTTTTTAATTTTCATAAATTTGAAGGATTTATTTTTAAACCTATGTCTGAATATGGGTTGAACAAAAATATCGAACATGAATATCTTAAAAAAATTGAAAATTCAAAGCAATGTATTTGGACTTTGGACACGGACCAGTTTGAATACAGGGAAAATTCACATGTTTCAACATCCTCGCCATCATTCACAATAGCACATGTAAAGAATTTGAGAACTAACCTTACATATCTCTTCATTTTCATTCATCCTGACCATACCAGGTTGTTCCAATTTGATAAACACAGTTCATCATAGAATTGCAAGCTTTAGGACACAAACCATGCAAACAATCTACAATAATTCCCACGCACTTTTCGCTTGTCCTCCAACTCAACAAGGATTGCAACTTTCAACAGATTGATCAACTTTCCCCATCCCCTCAATCAAAGACAAGTAAGTGCTGTCGTCAGGGGTAATTCCTTTACTAATCATCTCCTTTAGGAGATCTTCAGCAACATCTCCTTCCTGGTTTTTGCAAAAACCTTGTATAAGGGCATTATAAGTGAGAAGAGTGGGATCGAAACCTGTGCTTAACATCTCGTCACGAACTTGCAACGCGTCCTTCATGTTACCTCTCCTGCTATACCCACTAATTAAAGTGTTGTAACTAACGTGATCGGGTTTAATTCCCCTTCTTTTCATCTCATCAAGAAGCTCACGAGCTTCTTCAACTCTCCCCTCCCTACAATGCCCTTGCATTAAAGTATTATACGTCACGTCATCAGGAGGAACATTCAATTTATCCATTTCCTTTAATAACGAAAATGCTCGCTCCATATTGCCATTGGCACAGTGACCTTCTATCAATGCATTAAACATTACAACATCTACCGCGACGCCCTTTCTCATTATCTTTTCAAACAGGTTATCTGCTTCCTTCATTCTCTTCCGTCTACTTAAAACATAAATAAGTGATGTATAAGTTATCCGCGTAGGTTGAATCCCCTTGGTTAACATCTCATCATGAAAATCGAATGCTTTCTTCACATTCCCACACCTGGAGTATCCATTAATTAAGATGTTATACGTAATCTCATCAGGAACCAACCCCTTTTCTCCCATTTCTTTAAGCAAATCATCGGCCTTACCCATTCTACATTCCATAAACAGAGCATGAATTAACAAATTGTAAGTTGAGACAGTTGGTAATATACCCTGTTCTACCATTTCGTCCCGATAACCAAATGCCTTTTCCAAATCTCCTTTATTGCAATAACCATCAATTAAGGTATTGTAAGTCACAGCACTAGGAACCAACCCCATTTCTTTCATCTTCTCGAACATCTCGGATGCCTCCTCAAGTCTTTTATCCTTACACATCCCACTAATTAGTGAACTATACGTGTAAGAATCCGGTTCAATACCTTTACTTCTCATTGCATTCAAAAACAAACGAGCTCCTTCAGCTCTTCCTCTTGAACAATAAGCATGAATTATGGTGTTATAGGTGACAACATTCGGCTTAACCCCTAAATTCTCCATGAACCCAATAAAATCTTTTGCTTTCTTTAGCTTCCCTTCCTTGCACAACACATTTATCATTATGTTAAACGTGTAAATGCTCGACTTAATCCTCATTTTAAACATCTCAGCATACAAAACCCAAGCATTTTCGGTTCTATTCAACTTCAACAACGTACTTAAAATAGCATTACAAGTCTCAATCTTTGGAATTAAACCCTTCTCTTTCATCATATAAAAACACTCTAATCCTTCATCCACCCTCTTCATTTCACAAAAAGCTCTTATTAACAAATCAAAAAGAATAGTTGTTGATGTACCTAACCTTTCACGGGCGAGTGCCAGCTCATCGAAAATGACTGAAACAGAGGCAATGTCACTGTAAATGGTTTGCTTTAAGAGTTGTAAAGTGGGTTTGGGAGATGGTAGACGTGAGGCAACGGCAATGGCAAGGCAACGGGTTTTGATATCGAGGCGGTGGAATTCAACGTGGGAAGTAAATTGGAGGGCTAATTCAGGACTTTTGTAGAGATTAAAAAGGACGGTTGATAGAAGAGATGGATCGAGGTTCGGTGAGTGGTGTTTGATGAAATGCCACTGAGAAGAGCGGACAGCTTCAACGACGAGATCAGGCGTTATTTCTGATGATGGAGATTGGGATTGGTCGGAGGTGATTGGTTGTGAGGTTGAAGAGAAAAGTGCTGAGAAGAGGGAGTGTTGAAGCGGAATTAGAACAAATGTTTTTGGCCTCTGTTGTTTGAGGATTTGAGAGCCGAGGACTTTATGAGCTTTCATGTTATGGAAAAGAGGAAACAGGGTTTTGATAAATCTGTAAACTGCTAGAAAGTTTTGACGATGAGAGGGCTTTTGCCGTGTAGACCGACGGGGACGACGGGAGAAGAGGGGTTTTAGAGGGAAGATGAGAATCAATGGAGTTCGCTTGTAAATTGCGAGGGTTTTCTTTTATTCTTTTACGTTATTTAAAAGCATGGGCCGTACTCGTGGCCCGCCGCCGATTATAGAAGAGATTCTTCTGCACTTCTGCTTCGTAACGGGGTTAGAATTGTAAATAAGGTTAGAAATTATATTGTTCATTGAATGTGAAGGCGTCTCAGTTGAATTGGGCTGGATATAAATTGATTTCTATCTAAAAGGATCAATTTTTAATTAGTAACTGAATTGGGCCCGAATAAAAAATGTCCAGTTTGAAGTTCAATTCCACTTCTAAACATTTTTTATCCAAATTTGTTTTGAATTCAATCTTTCTATAGTCTTTTTAAAATATTGAATAAACTTTATTCTAAATTTTAACCTAAATCCTTCTAAATATCGAATTTCGAATTTTAAAGTTTGAAGGCATAACCAACTCCTTGATAAATCTAATCGACAAGTGTACTAATGAAATTAATAAGATGGTACTTGATGATCCATTTGATCCCGGTCAGAGACACTCCAATATGTTCATTTGATCTTTGTTAGAGGCAAAACCGATACGACCATTTGAATCCCGATCAGAAATGTCTGTTTATGATTGCAAAAGACCTTTGTGATCCACCAATCCAAATGGATTCTTAAAGGAAGTAATACTATTCAAGAAGCGGGCAGTTTGTTAAATGAAGACGTGCAGCCAAAGAAATGTCCATTGAACAATCAGCAAGCACCACACAGCCTAAGAAAACACATTAAAACCCAGAGCAAATTAGCCATCCCTGCAACTCAATCTTGCCTCTCCTGCATTGTGTATGGTGTAACAAGGAAAACAACCACCGAGTTGCATGGTTCGATGAACTTGTAATTCACCATTGTTACCTTCGACGGATGCATCCTATGATTCTAAGAATGCTACGGAGAAGCATCTCACCAAATTCCAAACAACAAAATGAAAATTAAGCTAAGTTCAGACTATTTTTTTAAGTACATCGTGTCCTGACACTTGTCTAAAACATAAAGTTTGACCCTCCAAATATATTAAAAAAATTTAGCTCAACGCATACCCATATATGAGTTCGAATAACAGAAAAATAAGTATCTAATCTGGTATTGCAGAAACCAAAGTCATGTATCTAATCATATGGTTTACAATGTTAAATTAAATACAACCACAGATATACCAAAATTTCCTCAACAATGCTAGCAGCACATCAATGCAAATCCAAATCATGTAAAATACTAATCTCCAACTACAATCTGCTATAATACCATTTTTACTCAAACGTATGGTTTGCTATTTGCCATCTGCAATGACAGAAAACAGGAATAACAAATGTTAAATTTTGGACTAATTTTGCTTCAGCTAGCTTAAATAAAATACCATGAAACAAACAAACAGCAAAACAGAATGAACAGAGGGAAAAATTAAAATCAAAAGACTATGGTTGATCGACTCGACTAAAGGCATGATCGTCACATCAAAATATAACAAATTTCAGAAGCTGAAAATAAAATTAAAAACGAAGGAAATAGCCATATTCTGATTAATTAAAATTTCAAGAATTGACAACATCGGAATTAAAATAAAATAACAATAATGACCTGAAAGGTCTTAAGCAACGGCGATGGCTTGCCCTTTTGGAGGCTCAAGGTTGCTCTTTGATTTGTTTTCGGAGAAGTCCTCGGCGTTGTAAATTACGGTGATGTAAAGAGAACAGCTTGGGCAACGAGCGATTTCCTCGCCAAGCTTCAGCTCTTCTTTTGTGATCTGGAAAAGATCGCCGCAAGGGCACGGATATGTGTACGCCAGCAACTCCTCGTTCCACTGCATGTCCTCTATCTCCACGTCGTCGTACGACATCGTTTTGGTTGATCAGAGCTGCAACCTTCCTTTAGGGTACGAAGTTGCGTTTAGTTTCGGATGACAGAGAATATTTTGATTTTTGATCCTTTGGGGATTTAGGGTTTGTTTTTATAGCTACCTTTCTGTCGGTTATAATTATATCGCAGGTCATTGTTTCTTGGAAAATTGCGAATTGGTCCTTTGGGTTTCACGCATCGATGACTATTTCCATTTATGTAGCCACCTTTTCCTTCTTAATCCTACTAGGGTGCAATTAAAACACTTGATATCGCAATTTTTTTGGATTTAGCGAAAAAAAAAATTTATATGTAATATAGTCAATGCTGAGATGAGCTTGGGTAGCTCGAGCATTCAAATTTAAATATTTTAATATTTAATTTGAATAATTTATATTTAATTTATTTTTTATTTTTAATTAATAATAAAAAATTTTAATTCAAATTCGAATATAAATAATAAAATTTAAAATTAAGTATGAGAATCAAGCTTATTTTTTATTAGAAAAAAGAGTTTAATCAAGCTAGCTTGTGTAATTCGATTTCTATTTCGAATCTAACTAAAACTTTAAAAGTAAAATTCGATTAAACTTGAATTAAACGTTGAATCTCAAATTCAAAGTCGAGCTTAAGCTCAAGCTTCGTACAGATGGAGCTCAATTACACCCTTAAGTGCCACTATTTGTAAATTTAACCAATGAAAAACATAAATTTTTTTATCAACCCATCTTTCTTTTATTAACTACGTGACATTATATGAGTTATGCATGGTGAATATAATTATATACTCATGTTATAAATACAAACTCATTTATTAATTATTAGGATTTGGGAAATTTGTGAAAGAAAGAGTTGCATTTAAGGGAAAATATATTGTTTTTCTTCATTCGGATCCGCACATTTGTGGCTTTGTCCAGCCTGCAGTAATTGGTAGAAAAGTATTCCTAGAGGCCCATTATTCCTTGGGTAAGCTCTCAAGCCCACGATTTGGTAACTCCCTTAGCCCAAAGACATCCAATCCCATTTCATTTTCATAATTTTTGCCCCTAAATGTTTCTCATTCTCTATTGAAAGTTGAAACCTTCCAAATGCTTGTCAATTTATGTTGAATATTAACAAATTTTTTAACCAAAGGCCATTAAAATTGATACAAGGATACTTTTCTTGCTATTTGCTGGCCATAAATATTTTAAGGACCATTGGGTATAGACTTCCAAAAGACAAGCTATGTCTCGTAATAGTGCGAGTAAGTGACGTCTTGATTTGTCATTATCTTAGATATCTTTTTCCCCAAGACTCCACCCTATGGAAATAATGGGATATATTAGAATTGTGGCTAAAAAACAGACATGATTATTAATCATAACAATTATGTTAATATGAAGCTAAGTTCACTTATAAAATGGAAAACGATAGAACCCTAGTAGTTAGTTCAAATTAAACAAAGAGGATAAAAACCAAGTAAAACTTCCAATTCCAAATGTATAAACAAAATTGTTTGACTAATACATACTTATATATTGGACCAAATACTCAATGTTGAATTTAACAATTAATTTAATTAGTTTATACAATCATCTTTAACAAATATCATCTCAGCAAATTTTGGATTTGAATCCCAAAATACTAAGTTGATTAAATATTAGTGGAACTTAACTACTAGTAAACTCAAAAATATATATATATATATATATATTCATGCTATATATGTATCACGAACATTGCAATTGCGGCACAAGATTGATGGATTGCAGTTAATACACGACATTTGATAAGAACATGTTCACCTTAGGATATACAAACTCAAACAAGTAAAGCATATAGTCAAAATTTATACAAATTTCACACCAATATGGAAACTCCCAGTCCCGGCGCCGTTTTGCCAGCCAGCGACATTAAACAATTGAAAAAGTAAAAAGAGAAGCAAAAAGTCATTTACCAAATTAAATAACTTTGTCAACCTTGTGAACGTGCTGAGGCTGTACTTTTCAACATGGAAGAGCTTTTTACGACTTCCCTTAAAAGACACTTCTTGGAGGCTAAATATATTTGCTTTTTACTATATACATACATAATTATTACATACACAAAAATAGCTAACAAATTAAAGCAATTAATTGTATCCTTTTCATCTAATCTTCGAAAATTCGAAATGCCCTTCTGATGTGGCACTCTGACATTGGTTGAGATCATTCAATTTGTGCACTTTGGCGCCGTCCAAAACCATCAAAAGTGCCTTCAAGGGCAAGGCTCGAATCAGGGACGTGGTCCATGAACCAGTAAGAAAATGGATAGGACTGATAAACAACAATGCCTGCGCCATGCAATGCAATGCAACTTTCCTTCGCTTTCGATCTCTCTTGGCTCTTGGCTCAACCATTGCTGTTTATCATTCATGTCGTACCGTTAAGGTAAGCCTGCTTAATCTCCTTCAAATCCGGTACGCGTTCGGAAACTCGCCATATCTTGACGGAATTATCGAGGCTACCACTATAAACAATCCACTTTCGATCGGCCTTGCTCGATGTTTGACGATCTTCTTCGATGGATAGGCATTTTACAGGACCGGTGTGGCCTTTTAAGACAGAAAGGCAGGTGTGAATCCCATCTTGATCTTCCCGTCTCCACACGCAGATGCTCTTATCAGCTGACCCGCTAAACACCAAATTCCCGGACGTTGCCAAGCAAAGCACCGCCATTTTATGGCCCCTTAAGATCCCCCCATGCGAAAGGTGCTTTTCACGTTCCCAGAAGTTGACAAGTCCATCAGAGGATCCACAGTACAGGACAGCCGATTCTTTGTTGACAACCAATGCGGTCACGGCGTTCTCTTGCTTCAGCAGCAATTGAACCAGGAAATGTTTTGTTCCTTTCCCTTGTAACTCTCGCTTCCACACCTTGACTGTCCCATCTGCCGACCCCGTAAACACCAAGCTATCGAATCCAGCCACGACAGAATTTATCGCATCGTCGTGTGCATCAATAGATTCCAAGCATTTCGAGTTCGCTAGTCGCCATACTTTCATGGTTTTATCCCAAGAACCTGAATATAACAACCCAACTTCTTCATTCAAACTCAAGCATGAAACCGCGTCAAAGTGCTTGATTCGAAGAACGCTACGGTTTCTACGAACTTCAACGTAGTTCTTAGGTTTAACAGAGCTTTTAATCAAATCTTTGAAACTTGGCAAACTACCAAATCTTTTGTGGACGCTAGGGTTTGTTGATGAAACCTTCCAGACACGGATTTTACCGTCTTGATGACCAGTAAATATCCTATTACCCAATATAATAATGGCTTTAACCAAGCCACTTTTCGCTTTAAAACCTGAAAACTCCTTCAAGTTCTTCCATACGCGGATGTTCTTGCTATCAGAACCCGTATATAGTATATTCCCAGAAGCAGCCAACGAATAAATATGGCCTTCTTCTCTTACAATCGACGCAATAAGCCCGTTTTGGCCAAAATCAGTTTGGAGCGAAGATGGGGTAATCCATGGAGATTTGTTGTATGGAGAAGCCTGGTAAAATGGTGACATGATGTTGTAAGGAGAACCATCGCCGCTTGTTGTCGTGCTGTTGGAATACGTCGGACTAGCCAAAGAAACACTGCTTTCACGACGAGGGGACTGGTCTTCCACACCAACGTCGCCATTGTTGTTCAAAGAAAACAAAGAAGGTTCAGATTGTTGGAAGAGACTACCCAAATTTGGTCGCTCATAGAGGCTTTTTCGCTCCATAACCATCGTCCCACCCTTATCCTTTCTCATTTACCAATTTTTGGCGAATTAACAATGACAAAAAAAAAAAAAAAAAAAACTGAATATTGGATAAGAAGATTGAAAGTTGTTGCACCAAACCTGAAGAAAAAATCGGAGAAAATTTTGTAGATACACCTTTTGAGGGTAAAATGAAGATTAAGAGAGAATTTTTTGAGTTTTGCTTTTGAAAGGATTTGAAAAATTAAAAGGAACGGTTGGGGAGAAGTTGTATATATATAGATTGGATTGAATAGTTCTAGGTAACGTGAGGTTCTGGGTTTTCGACACGTGGTGGGATGAGACGTAATCATGAAGAACCGGTAAACCGGATATGCTGGTAGCAAGGATACTACGACAAGGCTTATTGTGAAATTTCTCGTTCCATTTTCTTTTTTTTTTCTTTTTTTCTCATCCGAGTCGGTTCAAGTAATATCGACTTTATATAGCAGATAGATTTTTCAATTGAACAAATCCGAAATGTTAGTACAATTTGATTTTTTTTTCATTACTGGTTTTTCTTTTGTTATTTATTAATATATTTATATTTTAAAAAATTTATATTTAAATAACTTTTAATTAATACTAAATTTATTCACGAATCCAGTTATCCGTTGGTAAGCTTGGTTTGCTCAATCTTGCTTAAAAGAACATCGTTTTATCCATATATGCAACTATTTTACCATTTAACTTAAAAAGAAATTTCTTTTGAGAAGTAATTATTATTTTTTTAATCCAGATATGATTAGGAAAGCCAAACTAGAAAAAGAAAAGAAAAAAAAGTAGCATTAGGTACTAATACCTTTCCAGATCGACCTTACATTAGTGCAGATATTCTCTTTTTGTTTGTAGTAATATAGTTCCATAAATAGTATACGCATGGTTTTCGGCGGCCGGCGTTTAATCTTCACACATTAGATTAGGTTGGATAATGAAAAAGGGAAATTTTATAGGAATTTCGGAATAAGAAAAATATTTGTTGTATGTGAAAATGTTAAGAAGTTTGACCATAAGTTTCCATCGTTAGGAAGAAATTGACGATTGAAAGTTGAAGTTGTCAAAAATATACAAAACTACCTACTCATATTAGAGTTGTAAAGCCTTTAGCAAAGAAAGAAAATAAGTTACATATAGCTTAATTAAAATCATCGTTTAGGACGTAATATGTAACATATTTAAGATTTAAAATTCAAAATCTATACAGATAGCAATGGTTGTTGGGTGAAAGGTTTTGTACTAAATATAGGCTATACAGATAGTTTAAAGCAAAACTATGGGGAGTCCGAACAGGCCTACAGTTAGCTAAAAGCTTGGGTTTGAACAAGGTAATCGTGGAGTTGGATGCAACAGTGGTTGTCCAGTTTCTCAAGGAGGGTCTTCTCTCATCTCATTCTTATTCCATAATTGTCCAAGATTCTACAGATTTGATTAGAGAGGGTTGAGTGTTAGAAGTGCACCATATTTATAGAGAGGGAAATAGATGTGCAGATTTCCTTGCAAATTTGGCTCAGAGTATTAGGAGAGGCACTGTCATCCTGGATAAACCACCAAATGACTTGCTGCCACTATTGGAGAATGATGTTAATGGAGATCCTATGCTAAGAATGTAAGCCGGTTCTCGGCATCTTATGTACCAGAAAAAAAAAATTCAAAATCTATAATTCTTTTCATATTCTTAAACTACAATCTCTTTTGTTAAAAAAGTATATATAAAATGAATGCTTATTGGATTGATTGCACTCAATTATTCATATCCTAAAATGTAAATTACTACTTGTCCTTGCTAGGCTACGGTGATGAAAAGAAGAGGTTATTTTCTCTATGGTTAATTCAGCTACTTATCTGACCGAAACATCGATCCATCAAGGCAAGCAATTGTGTTTCATATCAATAGTGCAGCTTTTATAATAGTGGGAAACAAGAAATGAATTGAAAGTAACGTCTATGTAGAGATCAACCTATTTAGATTACATATAATAGAACCCTCAACGATCTTGCTTTTGTACTGCCTTTGGAAGTAT
>JBBYHK010000006.1:2942265-2955977 GCA_038382065.1 Adansonia grandidieri | reverse complement strand
ATATATATATATATATATATATATTAGAATTTGATAAGGTAATTTACATTCCACGTCATTGAACTTATCATTAATTTTTATATAGGTGACAAATTTTTAATTTAATCAAATTACATTAATAAACTTCTGTTATTAATAAACTAATTACTTAATCTAATTATATTAAGTAATTCTAACAGAAAAACTGACTTAGTATGCATACGTAAATTTTACAACTTATTAAAATAAAATTTGGTAGAGATACGTCACATATACATATTAAGTCAACTTTTTATTAGAATTATTTAATAGAGTTAACGTAAATGATTTAATTTGTTAATAGTAAAAGTTTAATGATATAATCTGATAAAATTAAAAGTTCATGATTTGCATGAAAGTTGATGTTAAGTTCAATGATCCAGAATGTAAATTACTCAGTTTGATAATTGTAGTAATTTTGGAAATGATAATATTAAAAAATAATTAAAAGATAATACAACGTAAAAAATAATATGAAAATAGGCACAAACACATAAACATATCAATTACATAAAAATATAGAATACTTTGAATATGATTATAATGTGAATAATCATATGAATGTATAATGAATATTAGAATTGTTAGATCTAAAATTCAATGGTTTTTTTATTGAATTTATAATTTCTATAATTTGTCAAGGTACTCTGAACAAGATGGTAGATAGGATTTGATTGCATAAGCAGGATATGAAAATTATTGTACAATTATGAAGAAAATAATGGCATATGAAAATTATCATTACTTGGGGGATTGGTTTATCCAATTAATTTTGCCAAATTTATTAAACACGTTTTATTGCTGCTGAAATTTGGTGATAAATAAAGATTTTAAAAATGGTGTAAAAACTTTCAGTATATATTTCATAGTCAGCTGCGGCTGCTGATCTCAATCTTCCAATCTAATCTGTTCGTACAAAACTAAGTTTAAACAGATCCAATTCGATTATCAACGAGATTACAGTCTAAAAATAAAATATAAATATTAAAATTTAAATTTAAATATTAAATTTAAATATTATTTTTAAAAAATAATTATGTGAACTAATTTTAATAATGCTTGTTCATGGCTGTACTAAGTACTGAAATTCACACAAACTCAAAATATAAGAATGGAACTGATTGAATGAAGAAAATAAAACCATATTTTGATGAATTTAGAGGGTGACTTTTTTTTTTATGACTAAACCTTTCTTCTTGCCTTGAAATGTGGTTCGTTGAATCATTTTCAAGCCTTAAAGATATTCAAGGATGGAGTTACCGGATGATTCCTAGCCACCGGTTGGCAATCATGCTCTTTTACTTTTAAGGACCGATGGCTTGAAATCAAGGAAGAACTGTACTTCAGTGATTGTAATATTTTTGCTAACTTTGAAAGGCTCCATTGATCCATGGCAATACCCAAATAGTCTTTCTTTTTCCTTTTGTTCCCCCGTTTTCTGAACAAGAAAAGAGGTGCAAATTTGTTTGCAGGTCAGCCCATCACAATTATTCACCTTTGAAGGCTTAGACAAAGTGACAAACCCTTTTTCATCCATGTCTTCGTTTCCTACTTTTTCTTTCTATATATTTGAAACAGAAAGTATTACTACTACAGTTCGTGTTTCAGAAATTGCTTTTGATAGCTCTAAGCAAATGGACATTAACGAATGTTCTAATAATAATGGTCACATGAAAGAGACAAATCAGCATTATTAAACAATATAAAGCTAGCCCTACAATTCGTACACCGTTTCTTTTTTTAATAAAGAAAGGTCCCGTCCCTAACAATGTCAACAGCTATGTTGCTTCTATTTTCATCTTCGAATTCACATTTAACATATATTTAAATATAATTTTTTAAAAATATTTTAAATTTATAAAAAAATTTAAAAAATAAATAAATTTATATTTAACATAATTTTATATTCGATATTCAAATATGATTACAAGTAATGTAATCAAAAAGTGCTGATTGCTACAGTATTGCTTCAAAATAATTTTGTCTCCAAGCCCTTTTCACAGCTCTTTGATATTTTTCTTAAGCAAATGAAAACAGGGGCCCAATCGTCATCAGTCATTCATTCTATTATTGATCCCCAGAAGTGAGAGAATGCAGAAGAAACAACAAGAAGAAAAACAAAATCAGAGATTCTTGAGATCAACTTTAAGTAGAGTGGGCTTTCTTCTACAGTTAATTGGACCATTTTTTTTTAATTTCTGGAGTCTGGATCGACTGACCAATGAGTATGGCAGCAGACACATGAAGAAAAAAAATAAAGAACTTCCAGCCACAGTTAGTGCTGAACACATGGCTTGCATATCTGCGTAATATCAGAATTCAGAAACAAAAAATATCGAAAAATAATGACTAACCAACGGTTACGATTGCTATTGTATTATTCTAACTTTTTTATATTTATCACAATTAATTATAATATTATTTATTATATTTATTTAGTAAATATAAAAATCTTAAAATATATTATGATCGTAATTTCAATATCTAAAGACAATTTTTCCTAGCTAACACAATAAAATCAAACATTTCTTAAAACTCTTATGCATTAGGGTAAAAATTAATATCATGTGTAGGATGGGAAAAGGGGTGTGGGGGGGGGAATAACTGGGGTTAACCATTTTAGGGTTTCGTTTTTTCCTTCATGCATTACTATCCGGCGGCTTTGGATAATCTAATCATAAGAAAATCTCGAGTGTTTTTTCTTTGTATGGTGGGCTAATGTTTTGGCAAAGTTACAATGTGATTTGATTTACATCAAAAACAAAAAAAAAAAGAAGAAATAATGATAATGGGATTTGACTTAAAGTTCAAGAATCATTCATTGTATTGAAGCTGTTTACGAGTCGGCTACCTGTTAATACCCATTGAATTATGAAGGTTCCAGTGAGGACAGTTCCCACTTGTTGAACAAGAGGCTTTCATACTATAAAATTAAATAGTAAATGCAACATGGTATTATAATTTTATTTTTAATTTTAATTTTTTTAATTATATTTATAATAATTAATTATAATAATATTTATTATATATATAACTATAATAAATATAATGTGATCACCATCAAAATTTAAATTTATACTCCAAACCGCAAAGGGTCAGGATTAAGGAGCTGTTTATTGATCAAATCTTCAGCTTCAATTAAAGAGCATGGCCTAGTCTTTGCAGTTTATCTGATACACTTACAAAAGTAGATGTTAGCATCAGTCTTCTGATCTGGTAACCTAATTCTTGCAACTTAATTAGCCTTGATGACGATTCGTCCATGCGTTTAACTAGTCTCTAACCATACAAAAATTTACGTATTTTGTAATACTAATATTTTATGAACAGAAAAACCTAAATCTTAGAGCTTTTAACTCCTTAATAACACAGTATAATTTATACCCTATTAATGAATCAGATCAAACGTTAAAATAAAAATTATTTATATATTAAAAAAAATTTTAATAAAATTATATGATCTAATTTACTCATAATATATAGATTTATATGCTACCAATGCATTAAATGTAAACTCTTAAGAAATTATGGAAATAATTTATGGAGGCTCATTTTTTTAAATTTCACCCGAAGTTTTAGTTCGAAAACCAATTCAACATAGAAAAATCTTGATTCTTGTTAATGAGGGTCCTTAAAACATACTTTAAATGCCAATTAAGTTACTTATTTAAGTAAATTTATTATATTAAATATAATAATAGATGATTAACTTAGTAAATTCCAATATATCAAATATAATAAATTTAAATTAAAAATAGCAGCCGATAAGTATTAAAAAAATAGAACGAAAAAGAAAATTATACATTTTAAGGGTTTCGCTTTTTAGTCCAATGATCATATATGGGTTTGGGCTAGCAGGCCACACTGGCCCATTTAACCCCAATAAAAGCCCAAACTTTGCATATTATACCAAGGTCTTCTTCACCAAAATACGAAACACAGTGGCCCAAGGAAAAACTCTGCCGCCTCCGTCGCCACCTCCTCAGCCCACAAGCCTATCTTGCTCAAGTTCATAGAGATAAATAAGGCCACGCATGAATGAGTAGATTTTTATTTATATTTATTTGTATTTGATTAAATTGAGTTTGAATGAATAAATTTTTATTTGTATTTTTTTTAATATATTCATGTTTGGTTCGTATTTATTATGAAATTTAAGTCTATGTTCGTATTCGTTCATTTAAAATTACATATGTTCATATTCATTTGTTTAAATTAAATGAACTTATTCTTGAATGCTAAATGAACATATAATCGAACATGTTCATGAATAATTAAAAACGTGTTCATTAATAAAAAAAACAAATATAAAAAAAAAAGCAAATAAGTTTATCAATTTTAAGTCTAAAATGATAAAAAAAATAAATATTATTAATTATATTACAAATAAATAAAACACAAATGATAATAATATTATCAATTATATTATAATCCACAATAAATAAATTTTAAACAAGTTTTTAATAATTTATTAAATAAGCTTTAAATGAATTCATAAATAAATTTATTGGTGAACATAAATGAACCGAACATATTATATCGTATTTAATTTATTTAATAAATGAACCTCAAAATCTTATTAATATTCGTTTATTTAACTTAATAAATAAACATAAATAAAAAAAATTAAACTATTCCTCGAGCGATCTGTTTATTTACAATCTTATAGAGAAAGATCAAAGCAATCAAAGTCTTCCGTTCTGAGAAGATTGGCTGCTTCAATCAATCAATGTTCGTGCGGTTTTTTGCCTTGTTCGATAACAAATTCCATATATACAACAACAAAACCCATGTTTTTCATTGCTATATATATCCATTTTTTATCTGTTAACAATTTCATCAAGAATTTTAAAGTAAAAAAAGTTCTGTAAATCTTTTCATGAGAACGAGGTAGTTGGGTTATCATTATCCCTTCCCCATGGCAGAGTGTATATATGGACCACCAGCTGATATGTGCTTTCCTTTAAGGATAGAGATGTGGCCATATATTGCTAAGTTGACAAGCTGATATGCTTTTGTTGAATCCGATTTGGTAATAATAAATATAGTTGGTTTGATTTTTATTGAATTTAATTTTGATAATAATTAAAGGGTAATTATATCACTGGCGATGTTAAAAAAATTTTTTTTACAAATAACGGTAATAAAATAATATGTATCTCATAAAATATTTTTAAAATAATAAAAATAAATAAATGGATATGAAAGTTAGCCATGCCTTACAAAGCAGTCCTTTTATTAGTTGATTACGCATGACTTCATTGTTAAGAACAATTAAAATAATATGCTCTGTCAGAGATGCATTGGGTTTCGAGTGGAAGGAGTCCTCGATTGAGGGAGCTTGATCTTCATCTTGAATAGCAGTGAATATTGCACAGTTAGCAGATCACTTTTATTCACGTGATTAAACTGAACAGATTAATTATCAAATCCTCCTAGATAGCTTGCCTCATGTTCTCGCTATCAATTTTAAAATTTCTTGGTTCATATTGCTGATAACAAAGATATTGCCGAGGGTTTCCTACAAAAGTATGCATCAAGTCGACATCTGTTACAACTACTTCATCCTCTCTTCGCTCTAGATTTCAACTCGAGAAAAAGATTTCAAAAGAAAATCAAATTTTGATATTCTTCTTCCAGTTTGAAAAGCTTAATATTAGATATAGCTTATATAATTTTATATTCAGAAGTAAGTACGATATAGTATATGAGTAATTTTATAAAATTATATTGAATAAGATTAATATAAATATATGATTGATGTAACCTTAAATTAAATAGTAAATAAAAATACTCTCAAAAGCATAAATACGTTACCGAACATCATTAAATTTTTATATTAATTTTTTTCTTCTTTTCTCTTTTATGTTTTTATGATTTTATGATTCTTAAATTCGACGACTAAGAAAACAAGGAAAACAATAAAATAAAATGGGTTGATTACTTTCATTTTGCTTCCAAAGAGTAAATGTAATTGTTCTTAAACACTGAATTAACAGTGCCAAAAAAGATTTTAACTTCTTTTTTTTCTTTTCTTTCTAGCTTTTTGGTGTATAGTGAGATGAAAAGATTAAAAAATAATTGAAAATAATGATGATGTGGCAAGAAATATCTTGTGCAGGGAAATGAGACAAAATATATTCTTTTTACAGAAAAAACTACATTAAGATATTATTCAAATTATTTTTTTATTATAATTATATTTAAAATATTATATATTAATAATAAATTTTAATATATTAATAATTTATAATATATAATTTTAATATATTTATACATTTATATCATATTATATTATATATTATATTTTAATTATTTTTATATAATACCCGTATCATATATTTATTTATATATATATATATAATATTACAATATCTTTCGGAGAAGATCCAAACAGTCTACAGCCATATGCTTTTATTAAATTAAATTATTAATCAACGATGTGATTGGCATTCCAACTTGGACTGTCGTAATATGTAAAAAACACATTTTCCTAACTTATATACTTAATATTAAAGTAGCAGAGCTCTCAAGTAGTTAGTACCTAGTACTATATTTATTGTAACAAAGACTTGGTTCTCCAAAATCAATAATTTAGCTGAGTAAAGCCCCTAACAATGTCTTCTTCTTCTTCTTCACCATCATCTTCTTCACCTTCCTCACTGCCGCCGGAGCTGCCACTGCAAACAGTTCCTGGCGACTGTGGCTATCCCTTCTTTGGTGCATTTCGAGACCGATTGGCATATTTTTAACATGAAGGCAGGGACAAGTTCTTCGAGAACCGAATCCAAAAACACCAATCCACAATTTTCAGAACCCACATGCCTCCTGGCCCTTTAATTTCCTCCTGCCCTCGTGTTATTTGTCTCCTCGATGCCGTCTCTTTCCCGGTCCTCTTCGACACTTCGAAAGTGGAGAAACGTGATGTTCTTGACGGTACTTTCTTGCCTTCCTTGGCCTACACTGGCGGCCATCGAATCTGTGCCTACCTCGACCCTTCCGAGCCCAGGCACACTTCTTTAAAATCCTTCTTTTTGTCAACTCTCGCAGCTCGTCATGATAAGTTCATACCACTCTTTCAAAAAGGCTTATCGGAGCTTTTTGACGAGCTTGAAGCTAAGATTTCTACCAAAAAAGAAGCATATTTTAACACCCTGAGCGATACCATGGCTTTCAACTATGTTTTCCAACTGTTCTGTGACAAAAACCCTAGTGAAACAAAGTTAGGATCTAAAGGACCAAAACTCGTTGACAAATGGTTATTGTTTCAGCTTGCACCACTTGGATCGCTAGGGTTTTTGCCAAATCTTCTATGTTTTTTCGAAGATCTTTTGTTGCGTTCATTCACTTTCCCATTTTTTCTCGTTAAATCTGATTACAATAAACTCTATGATGTCTTTTATGAGTTCGGAAGCTCAGTCTTGGATGAAGCTGAATGTAAGTTGGGGATTCAACGAGATGAAGCTTGTCATAACCTGGTTTTCCTCGCTGGTTTCAACGCTTATGGCGGCATGAAAGTCCTGTTCCCGGGACTGATCAAGTGGGTTGCATTAGCAGGTCAAAAATTGCACAAGAAACTAGCTGATGAAATCAGGACCGTCGTCAAAGCTGAAGGCGGGCTCAGTTTATCTGCCATGAACAAGATGGTTTTAACCAAATCAGTGGTTTACGAGTTCCTAAGGATCAATCCTCCTGTTCCTTTCCAATATGGCAAGGCTAAGGTTGATTTGGTGGTTCAAAGCCACGATGCAGCATTTGAGATTAAGAAAGATGAGATGATGTTCGGTTATCAGCCATTTGCTACCAAAGATCCCAAGGTTTTTGAGAACCCTGAGGAGTTCGTGGCAGATAGATTTGTTGGGGAAGGAGAGAAGCTTCTGAAGTATGTGTATTGGTCGAATGGCCGTGAGACGGAGGAGTCCACGGCGGAGAACAAACAATGTGCCGGGAAAGATCTGGTGGTGCTGTTGTGTAGAGCGTTGTTGGTGGAGCTTTTCCTTCGTTACGACACGTTCGAGGTTGAGGCTGGGACGTTTATGTTTGCTGCATCAGTGACGTTCAAGGCATTGACTAACGCCTCAAATACTACTTGATCTGCCGTGATTGACATGATGATCATAATATTTGTTGTATTTGAAGGGTCTTCTGATGATTGATGTTTTTCTTCTAGTTGATTTCTCAATTCTATAGCACTTAAAAATAATTTTCAATAACTAAAAGAATGGCATCACTTAATTGCAATAATTTTTTAGATTTATAGTTCGTACTTTAAAATTAAACTCGGTAAAACTAGATAATTATGTTATCTCACATTTATTACATCTTAAAATCTTTGTATTGATACTTAACATTTTATCACAGTCTCAACTTCTATTGTTTCAGTCTATACGTGAAGGAAGTATAAACTAATATTATTGTACGTCTATAAAATCTTTAGTTTTTTATATAATTATTCAAATAATAACTCCTCACTTATTATCAACCAAGTTTAAATAATTTTGTAAACTGATAAAGATTTTACACATTTATGGTATCCAAATGTTCAGCCTTTCACATGGGTGAGTAAATGTGCATTCACATGCAACAAACATCAATTTTGGAGTTTTTATAGATAGTATGTTATTTTCTAGCTAGCTCCATGTACCTTAAAAAAAATTGATCTTTCACAAGATCCAATGAAATCAAAGAATAACTTTTAGGGACGTGTTTCACACGTATATAAAAGAAATAATTCATGCCACGATTGTTATTATAAAGAACAATTGACATCTATATTTGACTATTTAGTTCAATTATTGATATATGTTTTCTCAGTTTACGTAATACAGTTTGAATTCTTTATTTTTAAATCTTAAAGTTGATAAAAAAATATATATATCTTAATTAAATATGTATTAATATTCAAATTATCTACCCCTTATTATATTTATACAATGTAATGGGTTGTTTTAATATTTATAAGAAAAAGGGTGAAGGCATATGCATCTTGATAGTAAACATTTATACATGGTTTAATTAGTCTATAGTTATTGTCAATGACGTTTCATTGATGATAAACATGGAATTAAATCAAAATTGAAAATAAACTAAACTTTATTATTAATTGTAATAACACAAAACATATATATAAAAGTGAGTTGATTTTATATACTATTCTATAATTTTTTTATTTTATAAGCAGAATTAATAAAATTATCACATAATTTATTTTTATTTTTTAATTTTTAAATATATTATAAAATATATGCATCATATCATTAATCTCATTTATAAAATTTAAAAATATTATTAATTAAAAAATATATTTATAAATATATTATAAAAAATAGGGCGCCTTTGGTGCCCAATGTTGAAGCACACGTAGTTATTGGCTACAATTTTTAATCCTTGGTTTCCGTCTCCTTTTTCACATGGTTTGTATATTGTTGCCTAAAGTTTTTTCCCATTACTAGAGAGTGTTTTAAGGGTTTTTTTTTTTTTTTTAAATATGTTATAAAAACATTTTTACATCCAATGATTGATTTGACAAATGACAAGTACTCTTAACAATTGTTATTATTATTTTTTTTTAGCTTCTCTACTTTCTTAAAGCCTCGTAACTTCCAACTTTTAAAACCAATTATTAGCCATTTTCATATATATATATATATATATATATATATATATTAATAAATTAATTAATACCAACACATAATCTCTTGCCAATTAAAAGATGGTCTAAATTAATCTCTTGACAATTAAGAGATGATGTAAACTAAATTAATTAATGCCATGCTATTTCAAGGTTCTAAAGAAAAAACTTGCTTTTAAATTAATTACCACTAGTACTTAAAACTTTAAAATGAGGAAAAAGAGAAAAAAAAATCAAGACCATTACCTGTGTTAATATTTTATTATATATATAAATTTTAATTTAAAAATAAAAATAACTTGCATATATTAATATTTAAATTTTAAATATATTTAATTTTATTTTTAAAAAATAATCGTATAAATTAATTAAATTAATAGTTAGGTTCTACCATTAGCATCAAACTATAGTCACCCATGTTTTAGCTGGGAATTGTATTGGTTTAACCATAAATTTGAATTCTTTGTCAGCAAATGTTTCTTTTCTTTTCAACCATATCTTTGCTAAAAAAAAAAAAAAAATCAATGATGAGAATTACGGATTTATATTATATTTACGTATTTTTACGTATTATATTTATATAAAATTTAATAAGTTAATAATTCGTATTATATAAATTTTGATATATTTAAATATTCATATTATTTTTCATATCATATCTTATTTTGTGTTTATTTTTTTATATTTATGTTGTATCACATCTTATATTATTTTTAATTATTTTTTATATGATATTTATATTTTTATAATCATATCATATTTAAAATTATTAAATTTATTTTAAATTTAACAATAAAAACCCAACAATATTAATTTTATATACCGATAAAAATGATCGAATCAATCTATAGACAATAAAAACGGTATCTTTTGCATGCAAGACGTGAAAAAATTTTGCACATGACATTGTCCTTTGATTGTACATGAATTTGATTTGACAAGACCGTTTTAGTGCAAAACGATAAAAATGAATGTGTCGTATGAACTTGGTAATTTTAATCGAATTTATAAAATTTATTTAATATATTCGAATGTAAATTTAAAAAAATTAATTATTTAAAATTATTTTATATGAATTTAAAATAATTTAAATTTAAAATTATTAAATAATTATTTAAAATAATTTAAATTTAAAATAATTGAATTAATAAATTCGATTGACTCCAATAAAAAATTATCTAAAACAAATGTGATTTAAAATTAAAATATTTAAAAATTAATATAATTTAAATTAAAAAAATTAAAAATTTTAATCGATCAAACTCAAATGATTCTGACCTACTACAGTTCTAATGTCATGCATTGAGTACTCTGTGATTATTGTTGATAGAGCGTAGTCGGTCTAACAACTATGGTCGTCGCGGATGGGGTTTGTGAATAATTGAAAGCAAGGAGGACCAGCATTGAGAATCAATTTGAATCTGCCTATAAAATTTTTGAAGTGACATAATATCAACCATTTATTAAAGTGGACCTTCAATTTTCAAGAATTTTGAATTTTCTTTTGACAGATACAACTTTGACAAATTCAGCGATTAGTTTATATATATGGTTTATGAGCATGTATGTCCTATTTTATCATTAGGAAATTGATTATATACAAGTGAACACTACAAATAATTTTTTTTGAAAAAACAAATAAAAATATTTTTAGAGATAAAATAATATCTGATAAAAAATTATTTTTTATTTTGAATTTAAAATATTAGAGACGATCGTCATTCTTAAAACTTTCAAAGATATAATTTTAAAAGATAATTATTAGTAATGATTTTTTAGTTTTTAAATTTTTTTAGAATAAATTTTTATCTTTTGAGGATAATTATTAATCATCTTTAATTCTTTTAAATTTTATAGTAGAAACTTGTAAAACTTTAAATCTTTTTTCTTTTGTTTTTCCTCCCACTGAAAGTAGTAGAAATAATACAATATTTTTTATCTTAAGAACTCAATTTATTTTTCTGTTAATCGAGTTTGGTCTGGTTCATCCAATCAAACACTTCTAATTATTTAATCATAACATGTGATTTTAGCTGAAATTCTATTAAAATGATTAAGATGCATTAAAATTTCGTTACGACGACGATGATGATATTATTATTATTATTATTACATAATCAAGTTTATGAGATTAAAATAAAATATTTATTAGGTGATTAATAAAATTTTGAAACTCAAAGTTTCAAGTCAGTTAATTTAGCAAGAAATATTCTTCAACCAAAACAAACAAGACATTAATGATAAAAAGTGGGTAATCCAAAACATAAGACAATCAATATAAGTATATATATTATATTTGTTGCTCATAGCAAATATAGACTTCGGGTTTTACACTTTTACTGGATTATCAACTATATGGTTCAGCCCTAACTTAACGCCCAGTAAAAATGGGCCTAAGAGAGAGAGAATTGTAGCCCTTTAATACACTTCATAGTTTATAGGTAAATATTAACAAAAACAATATAACTGATAATTATTATATATTTAAAAAAAAGTCAATTAATGATTTTTTGAATTAAATAAAAATTTACATTGAATATCAATTTTTTTAAAAAATTAATAATTAAATAATTTTTAATCTAGCAAACCCTACTTTATAATTAATAAAGGAAAAATTCTACACATAAATTCTAGTTTGTTTTTAGTTTCAAATAACTCTCCAAGGAATTAAGGATAAGAACAAGAAGAATAAATGAATAATAATGAAGGTGAGTTGGCACAGATGACGTGTAAAATGTGATTAATTGGGCCCCAAAATTCATGTTTAACACGTGGCAAATATGTAGCCTTTTTCTTTTCAGATACAAAGATAAACATCATTAGCTTTTAGACAGGAATAAGTTTTCAGTTGGTTTGGATGATTTGATGGGTATAAATTTATAATTTAAAAAATTAATTAAATTGATTAGATTTGAAAACCAATCAAATGTAATCGATTATTAAAAAATAAAAATAATTGATTTAAAAATTATCGAATTTAAATTTTATTTTAAATTTAAAAAATTTAATAATAATATAGTTAAAGATTAGATAAAAAAATTAAATTTAATATGATTAATATAAATAAAATACTTAATTTAAAATATAAAAATTAAAAATAATTAAATTAATTTATCTGAATCAATTCATTTGATTAATTTTATAAAAATCAATTAAACTGCATTGAATAAATATATTAAGGTTAATTTTAATCGATGAATGAATTCAACGAATTCACCCAATAATAGCACTAATTTTGCCTCCAAAACATTTGAAAGAGGACACGTAACCAAATTAAACTTGTCAAAGGGTCTCTTAGGGTAGCATGTTCTTCCACGTGGCACCTGATATCCAAAACCTGCCAAATAACTGTTCCTAAATTAACAGTCGGAGGCTTCTCATTGGTTACTACTGCTTTCTAGGCTTCTCTACACGAAACTCAAACACCGAAACGACAACCAGACTGTCAACTGTTTGGTTTTTTTTTCTCTTTGGTCCGCTCATTACTTGTCTTTGTAAGTCTGCTTTCATCAGTTCTCATTTTATCTTTTTTTTTTCAAGAATATCTTTTGTTTGGGTATTTTACTAACTATTTTCAGTAATCAATTTCAAGAACTGAAGGGAAGAGGAAAAATAATGATGGGAAAGAGGAGTTATTTGGCAATGAGGACTGAGCAAGAGGCAACTGATCTCATCAGTTCTGATTTCAAAGATCTAGTCTTTGCAAGTAAGAAGCTGGCTAATCATGCCATCAAATTGGCTTCTTTGGGATTTGGAACATCACTTCTTGAATGGATCGCTTCCTTTGCTGCAATGTATGCCAATCTGATCTTTACCTCTTTCTTTCTTCGTTTTCAGATTAATCATAGATATCTACTTCTTTTTCCTTCTTTGTTTCCACGTTTTATGCTGTTAGGCTAATGATGATCTAGATCGAATGTAATTAGTTCTGGGTTTTTCAATATATATGAGTGTAGGCTAGAGGTTGTCCAGATTTGACTGTTTGATACTCTAATCGTTGAATTTGATTGAAAATCGAAGCATTTTTTTTGGGGGGGGGTTTTCCTATTGGAATGTTTAAGTT
>JBBYHK010000006.1:2909546-2942165 GCA_038382065.1 Adansonia grandidieri | reverse complement strand
TATAAACTTTTGAGAATTCCATCCATTGTTTCTATATATTTGCTACTACTTTTTCCCCCCTTTTCTGATTCATTATCGTAATTCTGTTTCCCGTCAGTTCTTATTTTTGTCCAAAAAGTTTCTTGTTTGCTGTTTTAAGTTTATAAACTTTTGAGAATTCCATCCATTGTTTCTATATATTTGCTACTACTTTTTCCCCCCTTTTCTGATTCATTATCATAATTCTGTTTCCCGTCAGTTCTTATTTTTGTCCAAAAAGTTTCTTGTTTGCTGTTGGTCACTGTGACAAATTTCCCCCATAATCTGTCCTTGGATCAACTGTATTATCTTCATTAGGGTAAATGTTAAATCTAAGTATTTATTTGACGTGGGAATGTTTTAATTTTTGTAAGTTCTTTTCATAGATTTAAAGAATACATGTAATAGTTGCCATAAAATATTGATTTTCTCAACCATTTAAAGAATTCTATTGCTTTACTGTGTCCTACCTTTTTCTTGATGCAGTTATCTATTGATCTTGGACCGAACAAATTGGAAAACAAATATTCTTACAGCACTATTAATCCCATATATCTTCTTGAGTCTTCCTTCCGTCTTGTTCAACTTCTTCAGGTAAATCTGTGCTAGTGGCAGCACTCTTTTCTTGTTGTTCAACTATTGTTTTTTCTTTTTCAATTTTAATACATCGTTTGGATCATGCAGGGGAGAGGTCGGCAAATGGATTGCTTTTGTCGCAGTTGTTTTGCGCCTGTTCTTCCCCAGACGTTTCCCAGGTCTGATATTTGATCTAATCGCCTACTTGATATTGCTTGAGCTTGATCCCATCATATATTAATTCACTAGGATCTTCTATGTCATTTTGCCCCAAATCTTCCTTTTTCTTCACAGTATTCATATCAAACACATATTCTGATATGAGTATAGAGTACGATTCTCTAAATATATGAAAAAAATTAAGCATAACCATGTCAGATATGAGAAAAATAGCTTTGTTCTGTTTTGTCATATTTCAACAATCTATGTTACTTAGACTCAAGTGTGATAATATGGATGTGTTCGACATGGATATGTTTAATTTTTTAAAAGTTTTTTTTCATATATTTAGAAGGTATTTGGAGGATTATATTTCTATATTATATCTGGAAATGCGTCATAAGTTAACAATTATGCAGGAAAATGGTTGTCATCTGCTAACCAAACTGTTTGCATTGCCATCTTCAATTTGATTAAATGTCTACAATCAGTTTTGTCGGAAAAACTATTGAGTCTATGCTGATATTTTCAAAAGTTGAAATAACCCCTCGTTACTTAAACATTGAAACTTGCAGATTGGCTGGAACTTCCAGCAGCGTTGATTCTTCTAATAGTGGTGGCTCCAAGCTTATTTTCAAGCACCATAAGAAACGACTGGATCGGTGTGATAATATGCCTCGCCATTGCTTGTTACTTACTTCAAGAACACATCAGGGCATCGGGTGGGTTTCGAAATTCTCTCACGAAAGCCAATGGAATTTCGAACACCATTGGCATAATTATTCTGTTGGTTTACCCTGCTTGGGCTTTGGTAGTTGATATCCTATAAGTTCAAAGATCAGCAGGTTATGGATTGTTTTTAGTTTCGTGAAGTTCATTGAGTTGTTGAGACATTCTAAATTCGTTGTCATTGTTGTTCCATAAGACATGGTTTTTCTGTTTGTTTGTTTGTATTTTTTTTTCTGAATTTGTAAGAATTTCTTGTTTAAAGGACTTATTATAGTGATGTTTTATTTTTATTGTTGTAAAAAGAAAAAATAGTCCCTTTGAGGAACCTTTGCAGCATGTGATAGCCATGGTAAACTATGAATAATCCATTAAGGCAAGAAGACATGGAAAAGCTTAAGAAGATTTGTTATACGAATTTGGATTAGTGCCAAAAAAGATTATGTATTTTTTCTATAAGCTTTGTGATTCTATCTTCGAATGCGAATGTAAGATATAAGTATGTGTTATAGTTAATTTTTTAAAATATTTTTTTTATTTATTTAAAAAATTAAAAAAATCATATTTTTATAAAAAAATGTATCATATACTAATGTTTAAATGATTATTTCAAAAAAATAAAGACTTAATTAGCATGTATTATTCGGGAACATTAGATATAAATATTTAAAAAAATAAAGAGTTTAAGAACCATGAGTTTAGAGACATTTAGGCTTTTAAGCCCACAAGTCTTTCCATTGATGTCCTAAAACCCCAAAAGCCCACCAGATTGAAATTTTAACCATAAAAGGGAATACCAGACCCCAGACGCAGCTAGGGTTTTAGCATCTCTCCGTCGACCCAGACTCTAACCGAGATCACTGAAAAATCAAATACGTAGCAACAATGTTCCCAGGGATGTTCATGCGGAAACCAGACAAGGCGGCGGCCTTGAAGCAGCTCAAGACACACGTGGCTATGTTTGGGGTCTGGGTGGCTGTGATTCGTGTCACTCCCTATATTCTTCATTACCTTTCTAAGGAGAAGGAAGAGCTCAAGCTCGAGTTTTAGATGCCTTTTCTCTATCTATTCAGGTAATTTAAAAGACTTCGTCTTTATGTTTACTTTTCATTCTTATTGCGATTATTCTCTAAAAAAGCGTCAATTTTGGGGTCTGGGTATTGCTTGTTACATGTTTTTTTTTTTTTTTTTTCAGATAGGAATGGTTATATTTGAAAGTATTGTAATTTGATGATAATGGACTGAGTGGTTTTAGACATTTGGTAATTTAATTTAACTGAAAGTTATGTCAATCGTTATTATTCACAAAGGGAATGAAATTTCAGAAGATGGATTAGGAATTAAGACTTAAAAGGTGATAAAGGCATCCTCTTTGTCCATAGAAAGCTTTTTTGGAAACATGTATACTATGTAGGATGCTGTTGCACGAGGATGCCTTGTCATTGCGCTTTGAGTCTTGAGGCGCACTACCCTCCACGATGTGGCACTGGGTCGCCGAATGACATTTTTGTTGAATTTTGGTAGCAGATTCATTGGCTGTAGAGTACACTAATCTGTATAATTTCCTTAAAAGTTGCTATTATTGTCTAGTTACTAGTATATTGTGTTATAGTAGCTCTGAAGATCATTCTTCCTATCCTTGCGAAATAGGAGTAGAATGACATATGCAATTGTTCATGTGGCTGATTATTTTGCTAAACTATGCAAAGCTGTAAAGACATCTCATTTCATTGAAAGGTTTTATTATGGGATTTTAGATATTTCTTTGTTTCTTTTGTTCCAAATGCCATCTATTGGTAAAAATAGCTGCTTTGTCTACATTTGCCATGTCACTGGGAAATTAAGTAACGCACTTTTTTTTTTAATGATGCCTTGATAGTGTTAATGACAACTTTTATGGTAGCAATTCAAATAGAAACCATTGTTTCATATTTTACTGTGATCTTTGCATAGGATAATGAGAACTAGTGCAACTTCAATTTAAGCCTTGTAATTTGCATTTAGTGCTTTGGTGAACAGATTGCATCATATGGTAACTATGGGAATCATGTAGTACCCACATCTTTCCTTTTACTGTGTTTTGTTTACTTAATCATGGTGATACCGCTAGCTAATTGTAGACACTTTATTTTTCTTTTACATGATTAATTATTGTTAATGTAGTAATTGTAGTCCTTAGCATGTCTCCTTCATTCACTTTTCCGGAATTCTTGTTTTGTCTTGTTTGTTGCTGATTTTTCCTCCTTTTATGTTGCAGTGGGTCTAGAACGAGAGAATTGGGCTTGGAATTTAAAAGAGTATGGAAGTTTTGGATTCCTGTTCAGCTTCACTTTTGAGGTCATTTTGCTATTGCATTAGGTTATATGTGTGCTTGCATTGATCTTTCTAGCGTTTTATCAAAATGGAGGCTTGAGACTGCTTCCATCTTATTCCATGACTAGTTATATCTAATTGAATATAGTCTTGAATTACTTGCTATTTGCATAAGAAGATGATATATTGCTATAAACATAGCTCAGCCCCCAAGCACGACTTAGATTCCCTATTAACCCGAGTCCATCAAGAATTGCAAGCCAATAATGCTGAATGCCACAATTGCACAACATTCTTGGACCAAAATGATCCCTGGTTTCAATCTCTTGGTTGCTTTCACCATTGATGCATGCTAGTATAATACTGGAATAGCTTGATGTGGACTATTATTAGTTCAGAAAGCACTGGCAGTCATTCGAATATTCCAGATATTTTTCATTTTTTTTCCAAAAGCAACCATTAAACCAAAAAACAATAAAGAGAAATAAGAAACTACCATGACGTTATTTGGCCGCTGTTATTATCAGATTCTTTTAGCCTTTTTCTTCTATATTCAGCATTATTGATTGTTGACTAAGATGGTATAAGATTCTTCACCCAATTGTAATTCTCATTATCTGTGTAGTCACATGAAAAAAGGGTTTTTTTGTTCTAATGAACAAGATTATATAAACTGTAACATTCAACAAGTATCTGTTGCTTAGGTCATGACCTAAGCTGATCGATCTGGACTATGACTGGGAAATAGCTAGAGTCGCCAAGCTACGTTGTTTCCGACTCTTTTTCTCCTTAACGTTTTCATATGTCCAATGCCAATTCGATCATGAGAATCAGAATATGATTTTTCAAAAACTTTTCAAATACATGAAAAAGCTTAATATTTTCGTGCTACATGCTGGACACATACTCATCAACACTTATTCCCAAGTCTGAGTAATATAATCATCAAGCTACACGTGACAAAGAGATAAGCCCTATTGCCATTTCCAGTTGAATAGATTGGCATCTTAACCACTTAATTAGTTAACAGTATGTTGCTGTGTGGTCAAAAATTCGATTGTTCGTGCCAGTAGCCTAACAACAGCAAAGAATAAAGTTTCAGACGAAAAATCTTCTCTTTGACAATTGAACATGATTGAAGCTTTATCTCGAGTGTCAACATATCCAGCTTAATATTCCTTTAGCAGAAAGGCAGTGAAAGAACATCAAGAATATTAGTTAATTCTCATCTTAATATTATATAACCTCAGCTAACCTGCTTTCCCTTTTCTTTTAAATTGCCTTTTAAGCAATAATAGTGCTTAATTTATTAATTAAACTAAGAATAAATTCCATGTAATCACATGAAACATCAATCCAGAGATAGATTCCAATCATAGAACCACTTTATGGCACTTAAGTAGAAGATACGATTATACAAATGGATACGAATTTCTTTTGATATAATCTAAGGAGTAAAATACTACATCGAGTAAAATAAAAGAATTTTGGAGATGATTAGGAAAAAATTGCCTATGTGGACAGGAATTTGTTCTCATACTTTATCCTATCTGTTAAGAAGAAAAGAAGTATTCATGTAGGCAAAAGGACTACTTTAAAAGAGAGATCTTTAGTTTGAATCGAAGAAGGCACACGTTAAGGTAATAAAAATTTGAGGGACCCTTGCATAAGAGTATAATACTTTCGATATAAGCGTATGCGAATTGATCACCGTACGTATGATGACACTGGGGAGACGTCCAGAACCCCGGCATTACAGCTTTACTTACGTTATGTAATAACAGTTAACTTAGGAAACATTCCTAGGTTTCTTTTACGCAATGCTATTGGATGCTTTGCCTGTGTGTGTCAGAAAGAGAGATTAAAATCCCACAATACTGCTTTGATAATGTTGCTTATTTCTTAAAATCATCCTTTTAAGATGCTAAAATTCTTATTCCCTTATTGGATCCTTAAACTTTCAGCAAGTATATGATCCCCTCTAGATAAATCTTCCACTCAACTCCTTCATTACTTACCTAATATTGGATTGTCTCAAAGAGAATAAATTAATTAATACTTGTTATCTTGATCTTTGGCAACATGAATAATTTGCGTAACCATTTCAATGTTACTTGATTAAGTGGATTACATAAAGTGAAAATTCTTATTCTTCTGTGGGACATCACTTACACCATTATATTGCCATCTTCAAGCATAATTCCCTACTTAGCTTCAGTTTCAAGCCAAAATTACATGACCGTGATTAGATACCTAACTATAGTTTCCAGAATCTGAATTGCCTTTTTTTTTAAAAATCTCTTTTATCACAACTTAAAGCAGACCTTTTAACCTTTATAAATCACCATTTCGGCTCGTTTCTTTAGAAGCTATAGATAAAGAAAAAGCAAACACCATGAAATACAATGAGATTTCCCATTTCAGCCACACCCAACACATTCTAAATTTTGAGTACACTGAAGTTCCATTCAAGTGTGATGGGTGCCAAGAAGTTGGCATAGGCTCACGTTATCGATGTTCCTTCTGCGATTTTGATCTCCACATGCACTGTGCCATACCATCTCTTTCGATCTCTCACCCTTTCTACCCAAAATGTTCATTTCAGTTCCTGTCAAGGCCCCCCGGTGACACCCCTCGTTACTGCAACGCCTGCGAAAAAGACGTTACGGGCTTCGTTTACCATTGTAAATCATGTGGATTCGATCTACATCCATGTTGTGCAAAGCTACCAATGGCGTTAGATGATGGAGAAACGAAACTCTATCTGTATAGAAAAGTAAGTGCACCATGTCATCGATGTGGTCGAAAAGGGAGGAGCTGGAGTTACCGATCAGCCTGCAAGAAATACAACTTACACGTCGCATGTGTCAGGGAAATGTTGGTCGAGAATTGGCATGAATTATACTTCGGACATGGTAAAGGTACCAGGAAATTGCAGACTCAAATCCCAAGCTTGAAGAACACTCTTCAAACATCTCATAAAAGGAGCAAAGGTAAGGTGAAGAAATGTTGTCAGATGGCTGGTTTGGCTCTGCAATTTATTATATCAGCTTTGCTTGGCGATCCGACAACTCTCATTGCTGGGGTTATTGGAACTTTGATGTCTAGAGCTTGAATATTTCAATTGTTGGGGGCATGAAAATGTTGTCTGGTTGATGGGATTTAATGTAGGTGACTGTAAAAATAAAACATAAAATAACATATCCAGAATGTTTAGTTTCTATTGTGAAATAAATTCTACGTTCTTTCTACTTCGATAATTTGTCAAAAATTTTTCCCATTGCTATCTTTCAAACTAAATTAACCAAAACTAAAAACATCGTAAATAGCTCTGTTAGCTGATTGGGGGCCTCCTCAGAGATAAGTAGGGGTCTGTTTTTGAGAGACCCAAAAGTGAGAAATGCCCATATTTCGAAAGCCCGTAAATATTCTAGGGCTTTAGATCATTTATTTATAGACCCTTTGGGTGCAACTTGGCCTTGTTTAGAAAAATTAAACCCTAAAACTGGATCACTACTTAGGAATGTAAATATTAAAAAAAGTTGAATTGGGTCACTTGGCCCATAGCTTGTGATGAATAGCTTCATAATTGTTGAAGTAAAGCCCTTCATATTTATTTTTTTATTTAAAAAAATTCCAACTCTTCTCTTTGAGAAAAGTATCGTGCATCAGCGAATTGAATCAAATATTTAATATCTTTTAATATTTTTATTTAGTTGTTAACATTTTATTTATTAATGTAATTGAAATTGGAGTCAAACTTCACAAATAAGATTAGCAAGTGACACATCTTAATGAATGCTAATATCATACTTAAAAAGAAGGTTTACACCACCATTTTTTTTAGGTTCTCAATTTACCTCTAATATCTCAATCCTTATTTAATTAATTTATGTGAAGAAGATATTATATACTTAAACCTTTTTAAACTTACAATCTTCAAAAATCTATCTGCATGTTTGCCATCTGAATTTACTTAGTTCCCACCAAGTTAATGTAAAAGGCTTTCAAGTACATTATTAGCTCAAAAAGTTACTTTGGACATATAGTTTGAGCATGGTGAGTCCAAAGAATGATAAAGAATCCTATGAAGGTCAACAAAGAAAAAGTGTAGCAAACAACAAGACATGAATCTCGTTGAATTGATTAATTATTTTTTAAAGACATAAAATGATATTTTTTTTGCAAAATTAATAATATTTTGAATTGACTAACATTGTAATCCGAGACGTACGCGTATTATCTTCTATATATGAAATCATTAATTCCAAATCTCCATTGTTGAAACAGCTTTGTCTGAAAAAAATGGGCATTTGCAACTCATGCGAGTCAACTTCCGTTGTCACAGCTAAGCTAATCCTCCAAGACGGTAGGCTCCAAGAATTCCCGAACCCTGTTAAGGTTTCACAAATACTAGCGAGAAATCCAAATTGTTTCATCTGCCATTCAGATGATATGGACTTTGATAGCACCCTTTCCGCCATCGATGAGGAGGATCAGCTTCAACTAGGTGAGCTCTATTTTGCTTTGCCTTTGAGTTGGTTAAACAGCCCTCTACGTAACGAGGAGATGGGTGCCTTGGCTATCAAGGCAAGTCAAGCTCTTAATCTGGGTGGTGCTACTACCGGTATTAGAAAGAAGTTTTGTGGGTGTTGGATAAATGAAAAGATTGATCCTCTCTTGCTTCGTAACAAGAGGTTCGAAGAGTCTAGTTTCGTGGTGACAAATGATGGCGGCAACTGCGGCGCAGCTGGTGGCGGTGGTCGTGGAAGTTTGGGAGTGAGGAGAAAAACAAGAGGTGCCGGAAGAAGTTCAGGAAGTAGTTTCACCTCAAAGTTGACTGTTATTTTCGAAGAGCAAGTAGATTGATCAGTGGCTATAATTGTGCCAATGATAGGTTAATACAACTTTAAATCATGAAGTTCGTAAAATGTTGTAATTCTTTTATTTTAGTTTGATTGTTTAAAGCCAAGATAATTTGAGAAAAGAAGTGTCTTTTCTTCCAAATTTATTTATTAGTTTCTAGGACCATTGTTATAAATATTGAAACAATAATTAATGCATGGCGGTGGAATATCCACAGGACGGCGAAGCTCGTTAACAAGTCGACGGATGCGTCGACATACTACTCGGCTTTATTGAAAGATGGAGATGCTATTGGACCCGTCGGAGAATGAAGCATAACTTAAGCCATCAGCTTTATTGAAAGATGAAGATATCTTTCATTCGTGCAACCAACAACTTTAATAGCAATTATAATACAATGTTATGATCGTTATTTTATGGTTTTAATTTTTTAGTATTATCAATTTTTATTGTAATCAATTGTAATAATATTTGTTACGTTTATATATACAAAATTGTGATCGCAATTTAAATCTCTTCGATCAACATCAATTGTAAAAATTTGTAACTGAAAATAACAATACTAACTAGGGTTATTTCAAATTCTAAAAGATTAACATTATATATATATATATATATATATAATCGCAATATGTAATGAAGTTCAGATTATTAGCCAAATTGTTCGACTACTCATAAAAGATATTGATACGAGGATAATAACAATAATTTGACCATACTAAAATTAATTAGAATTTATATTTAACGACTATTAGTAATTGTTTATACTTTTTTAAAAATTTATATTTTTTTATTATCAAAGTAATGTTACGTGATTTATTGATAAAATATAAATTTATACATTAAAAATATATTAAATATAAACTTTATTAATTATTTTATCACAATTAAGAATGAATAATTAGAATATCAAAGGATGCTCCTTCTCGTGTTATTCGTTCAAAAGGGCCATTGCAAATAAAATAAAATAAAATACAAATTAAAAAAAAAAAAAAGAAGAAGAAGAAAAGAAAAGAAATAAGGTAGTCTAAATTAACAGATTCCAGCACATTTCTAATTCCTTGCAACCAAACATGAGTCAAAGAAGCACCAAAGCACCTCAAACTCATGAGATTTGGGTAATTTTGAAGTTAAACAGACCTAAACTTCTTTTGTGTTCTACTATCTTTTTATTTAGGTAAAAGATAAACCCTGCCTGGGGTTATGGTTGAAAAGCAAATAAATTAGAATATGCCAAAAGGTATAGTGTAAGGCCTGAGGACAGGAAATTGGTTTAAATGGCCTATCATTTTAATTATGTAAAAGAACATAAGATGACAAAGTAAAAACAGTGAAATAAGAATCTAAAATATAATTGGGTAAAAAAAATTTATGTAATTATTTTTAAAAGATAATATTTAATAATTTTAAATTTTAAATTTAAATTTAAATTTTTTTCTTATTTTTAAAATTATGATTTTTATTAAATTATATAAAAATTTACCACTAAAACACATAGGTTTCACACAGTATTTTCTTGAATTCTAGCAAATTCAAAATTGTTACATTACAATAATTCTTCTGAGCGGAAAACTATCCTATTCATTTCAGGTTGATCCTGTAGTCAAACATGCAAGGTAGATAGCAGAGTTGAGTTCCCTAATAATCTAATTGCACCAAATTAAAGTAGTAGACTAAATAGTTTTCTATTTTTTTTTCAAACGAGACCGTTGCATAGAGATAAAGAAAAAGTTGTAAATAATAAAATTTAACTTCCAAATTTACAATATATCATTATGACTATATAAATTAGTTAAGCTCCGGATTCAAACTAAATAGTTACATGGCCTCTATTTCCGTTCTCCACAAAATACCCCCCCAAAAAAAAAGCATTTGGAGCTTGACAGTTAGCTAGTTGGAAAAGCAATCTTATAAATATATAAAAATAAAAATGAAAGAATTTAATAATCTTTGCTCTTTAGTGACTGCTTTGTTTAGCAGCCACAAATCTCATAATTAGCGCATTTTCACAAGTTTATAATAAAAAAATGTTCACTTTTAGTAAAGTATAAAAAAACAATGTAAGGTATTGTTGGGTGGTCAATCTTGGTTTTGTAGCATCCTTTGCATTTGTTTTTTTCTTTCACTATATAAAGCCCCCAATGCCGCCCACCCTAGTTGTTCAACTCTCTTTAGAAATATGGGTATTTGTTCATTTTCTAAATACACCACAAAGGGTGCCAGCAACCCGAGCTGGCAACCGCCAACGGCCAAAATAATATACCATGATGGGAGGCTAGAGGAATTCAGGCAACCCATCAAAGCCAGCCTTATTCTCTGTCGGAATCCAAACTGTTTCCTTTGTAACTCAGAGCTAATGTATGTAAACTCGCGACTGCCTCACGTACACGAAGATGAAGAACTTCAGTTGGATCAAATTTATTTTTTGATGCCATTGTCTAAATCTCAAGCACCACTTTGTCTTCAAGAATTATGTTCACTTGCCATTAAGGCTAGTACAGCCCCAGCTCAAAATGGTGCTGGATTCATTGCTGGAACTCAAGGTTGTTATAAAGTTCCCATTGGATTCATCATAATCGAACCAATTCCCCTGTGAGGTCATCAGGCAACCCAAAAATTATTTTCTAAAATCCTAGAATTTTACTCACGATGTCAATCTTTGTCTGTAACGGAACGTGATGGTACCTAGTAACTATCATTTCATGCTTCCTTGCTTGTTAGAGTCCAAATTAAGAAAAGTTATTGTATTGATACTTGTAATAGTTGCCATGTTGGTTACAACCCTTAAAAGGGTTGCTAAAGCTTTGGAATTTGAAGAGAAAATAATATATATATATATATATATATATATATGGGACAGTAGCCTTGTCTTGCACAAGAAAATATGCTGTGTATATAATCAATGCATACACACATACCGTAATTTTCAAGACCTTTCTCAAAGCAAAAACAAGTACAACGTAATTTTCAATTGAATATTTCTTGAATTTTTTACATCCAATTTCACAAAAACATACGTCAATCTCATTTGAGAGATCAGAAAACTCAAAACAACAGCAAGAAAAATATAGTTTGGGGAGTGATGTCAAATTAACCGCACCCATAATTTACATCTGGCTTGGCAACAATTGACTCAAATGGTACTTCGATCCTCTCTTTCACCAAACATCGAGCTTCACCGCTTTCCATCACCAGGATTTTCCCCGGTGGACACTGAACGGTGGAATTTTTTTCTTCAGCCACACATTGCTGAGGTGTGCCGGAAAACTTGAGAAGGGTAACTTTTCCCAGGTTTGGCCCAAAACTGGACAAGCTTAATATGTATATTACACCAACAAGGGGTAGCGCTGTCTTGATTGCAGAGCTTATGAAGTAGCCCAAACCTTTCCTCGAGTTTTCGGATTTGTCTTGCTTGTTATTATCATCATGTTCGTTCAGTTTCTTCTTTGCTTCTTTTGTTAGGTCACCAGTGGTAACCCCACTTGGCAAAGACGTGTATGTTGACTCTAAATGTGACAAATAGCCATTATCCAACACCAAGGATCGTGAGGGGAAACTAGGATATGGGGGAAGGAGAAGATCATTGTTGTTCTCCACTGTTTTACTAACAAAAGCAGAAGCCTCGAGTATAACTTCCAAGTCCTTCCCTTGGTATTCTTCGAGCTTCTCCAAAAGTCTTCTCCGGCTATGATCAATCTCAGCAATGGCAACTTCCTTTTCATACCGTTGCTGATGTTGCAGATTCTGGTAAGTCAAGAAAATAAATTCTTAACCATTCAAATCATGAGGATACCTACTATTTTTTGAGAAAACAATACCCTTTTTATGCACACAACGACATAATGAACACAGTTCGGTTAATTGGCATAGCATCAAATACGTTTAGTGAAGAAAAGAAAAGAGTCACAAGCAATGCTTTGGATTCTTGGAAGTTCAAGTCTTCCTCAAGTAATTTCATACAGAAATGTATTACTCTGCCCCAATTCTAGAAAAACATGCAAAAGAATAACTATATGGTTAAGCCTTATTGTCTTGGTTCTGGAAAGTGACCAAGTGCCCTACTCACAAATCAGAGGATATTGAGCCTTATGTAATCATATAACAATAAGACCTTTTTGCAATGCCGAGTGATAAACTACCTCCAACTTTGTAAACTAGTTTCAGACCTTTCCTTAAAGTCGCCAAATGGCAGATTATAGAGTAATGCTGACTATGTTGAAATGGTTAGTATTAATTTTGTGAAATTGGTCAAAGTACATGAAAACAACCACTATCAGAAGAATATAATTGGAAAAAGTTGTATATGGTGGAAATGATCAATTCATTCAGATAAACAAACTACAATTGACAAATTCTGAGACTGTTTGTTTAGTTCTACTATAACTAGGCAATCTAAGAAATCCAGAAAGAAAAAAAGCCAATCATCTTCCTTCCTTAAACTAAGAAAATTGGACCAATTTTGGCACTAAATCTATAACCAGCAGAAACAACAAAACCAAGATTAATCTCAGACCCAATAAAATGCAATGCAATCCAGACCATATGTTAGAATATACTTAATTTCAGTCACCAAAAAAAAAAATTGCATTTCAAATGATCAACATCTACCATTCCCTTTATAGCTAATGACTCATAAAAGAATATAAGGCTTAGCTACTCCCAAAATTTTCTCTTCTGTTCCATAACAAAAAAAATTAGGACTTGGAATTCGGATCCCATTGGTAATTTTCTTTTAGTTTCCATATTTTCATGTCAATAACAATGTTAAAACAACGAAACAAAATCAGGGCCTTTCAAGGGCTTCGAGTTTATAGAAAATAAAAAAAAAAAAAACAATTTCTAACAAAAATGGAGATGGAAAAAGTTTGAGATTTTTTTTTTGAGGTAACAAACCTGTAAAGCAACGAGCTGAGATTCAAGGGATTCAACGGCATCGTGAATATTCAAAAGCCTCTCAGTTTCTTCGTCATCATCGTCATCATCATCAGCGTCTTCTTCTTCTTCGAGGTTTTCACTGAGAGTTTGATGAGAAAAAGGGAGTTTGTCTCCATCAAAGCTATCCTCGTTATCAGCTTGTTCCTCTTCTTGATTTCGTGGGCATTTTTTGTTTGGAGAGACAGGCCTGCTGGCGGTAGCTTTTTGGATGCAGTTGCCGATTTTCAACCTCAGCTCCGTCGCCCTAGCTAATGCTAACCCTACTCCCTCTTCTTCCATTTCTATTTTCTTTCCCCCTCTCTCCCCCACTTTTTTTCCCTTCTTTTTTTTTTTTCTTTTTCTTTTTAATTTGTTTATTGTTTATAGTAAAAAATTAATACCTCAGCTTTAGGCATAAGGTCCATTTGCCATCTCGATTTTTTTCATTCTAATCGGGTTTAAATTGTCTCGATTTATTATACCTTTTAAGTAATATTACAAAAATAAAAAATTATTTTTATAATAACATTTATAAATTTTAAATTTTAAATAATATTTATTTTTATTATTAAATAATAATTTATGTTAAATTATATATACTGATAGGATTAAGATATCTTTGACTGACTAATTATATTTAAAGTAAGAGCTTCATCCATTCTATACCTAAATTGTTACAAATATTTATTTTTTTGAATGTTTATGATCAATGTCTGCATTCGATATGTATCTGAATATAAATACGAAGATATAATTTTTTAAAATTTTTTTAAATATATAAAAAATTTTAAAAAATTAACGATACTTATATTAAATGTATAGTTATATGTCCGATGTTTAAAATCTAAAATCTAAGTACGAAAAGCGTAATTCTGCGTGCTATTGATGAACTTGGGTTGAATGATTTACGACAACTAAGAATTGCATACTTGAAGAGCTATTTTATGTCTCCTTTTATCTTTATTTGGACAGTTACAATCTCAGTAGTAGTTGTTCTTTTAGGAGATATAGTATATTGTTTTAAAGGATGAATCACGGGCTTCCAAAATGAACAGTTTAATTAGCATACGATCGTAAATATTAAAATTTAAATTATAAATTTATTAAAAATTAATTTTATAAATTATTTAAATTAAATTTTAAATATATAAAATAATCAATATTTAACAGAGGTTGTGTGCGACCTCATTACCTTTCGTGAGTTAACGGTGCCATTCCTTGAAATCTGCTGCTGCTGTGTGCTTCCCTGCATCTAGGATTAATTCCTTACAATGCAATTTTGAATTTATGAGAATTAGACGAATTATATTTAAGGTAAGTTGATTAACTAACCCCTTTTTTACAGGAAAAATCTTTGGGTTGTGTATCACAATCCTGTTAATTGATTAAAAAAAATAGTAATTTCCAACCTTTTCTGGGAATAGAATTTCAATTTCACATTTATAGAAAAAAATTTAAAACGAAATAATCCTGTTTAATCACTATAACATTACGATAGTTTGAAATTATATATATAAATAATTAATTGAATTTAATGTTACGAGTTAAATGATGTTATATATATATTTTTTTTTTGTGTAATTCAAAACATTTTAGTAATAGAGGCCAAACACTAAGCAAATTAATTAAGCAATGCTAATTTAATTGATGAAATTACCCAAGAAAGGTAAATAGAACATTAATAATAAATATAAAGTTAGATATCTATTTAATTTTTTTTTTTTCAGAAAAATTACAAAGTGGTACCAAATTCTAGTTTATTTGAAAGAAAGGCAACAGAGATTACCATAAATAAGTATATAGTAATTTGGGATGAAAATATTGGTTAGAATCATTAATATTAATGTTAGGGGATACTATTAAAAATAAAGTTGAAATTCTTGTAGCTGATTCCTTATAATTAGGTGATGGAGGTCAATTCTACCATTTTTATAAATATTCTAACTCGAGATTTTTTTTTTTTAATTTCGCGAATTAAATTCTCGAGAAAGTAAACTACTGACAAATTAATTAATATTTATAAAATTTTCCCATTATAAAGCTGTCTCCAAACTGAGAATTTCTTTCCCATTGGAAGCCGAATAAAAACTTAAAGCATTCGATTGCTTTGAACCCTTAATTGCAATGGCTACTCTAAAGCAAACAAATAAGAGCAGCACCACCAACACCAAGGCAACGAGAGGCCGGCGGAAGATCCAGATAAAGAAATTAGAAGATGAAAGCAGGCGCCAAGTCACTTTCTCCAAGCGCCGCAATGGACTGTTCAAGAAAGCTAGCGAGCTTTGCGTTTTATGTGGTGCAAACATAGGCATCATCGTGTTCTCCCCCAAGGGAAAGCCCTTTAGCTTTGGCCACCCTAACGTTGAAACTATACTGGATTGTTATCTTAGTGGAAACCCTGCATTGTATGATCAGGAGGAGGAGGATGGTTCAGCCACGACCGGTGCAACCACCCAATGTCTCAAAGAGTTCAATGAGGAATGCCAGCAGGCATTGGAGAAGCTAAAGGAAGAGAAGAAGCGAACCAAAGAGATTGAACAAGAGAAAGAAGAGATGAAAAACAAGGGAAATTTTTGGTGGGATGAACCCATTGATGATATGGGGTTAGAAGAGCTTGAGGCTTATGTTAAAGCCATGGAGGAGTTGAGGAGTAATGTTGCTAGGAGGGCTAATGAATTGATAGGGGATGTTTTCACGGCGGCTAGTTCTGGTGGTTTAGGGAATAGCTTTGGTGATCAAAATGGTGGTTTTGGCTCCGGTGGTTATGGTGATTTTGGTCTTGCTGCTGACGGTTTTAATTTTGATCATGGTCCAAGTCTAGAATTTGGTGGTGCTGGACAACTTTGAAAATGGCGACGATAGTCTTTTCCTTTTTCTTTCAGCTAGACTTCGAAAGTGCAACCATTGCACATTTGTTTTTAGCTTTTTCCTTAAAATAAGTAGAGAAATTAGAAGCATATGCATATGCTAGCTACTTCTCAAATTTTATGGCATTTAATTTAGTTTATAATTAATTAGAGAGATTGGTTATTCATAGAGTTGGTTGCAATGATATTTAGATTCTAAACTTCGATTTCAGCTAGTATTATTTAGTTTTTCATTTATGTTTTTATTAATATGAATTGGAGAAGGCTATAAAATTGTGCTTTTTTTTTTCCTTACCATTTTATTGACATAGAAACATGCAAATAATGATAATTTTAAATAAATAATTAAAACACGATAAAAAAATACGAATATGATATAAATAAAAAATTTCAAAATTATATAAATAACATCAACATGTACGGCATGCAAACATTCCCATTCTGTAACTCGTGCCACTTTCATTTTTTACTATTACTTATTTTCTAGTTATTATACATGTGTCACATTCTACTCAAGCAAAAAGCTTGATTTTGAGGTTTATAGCATACATCCTGCTAATTAATCTTAAAGTATACGCTTATGGGCTACAGCTTTGATGAATTACAACTTTTAATACGATTCGTTTGATCCATCCTTTTAGTAGAACTCGATCGGTTGAGATTATAAATGCAAAATGTTGCAGATTCATAGAAATGAATTTATTATATTTTTTTTTTGCCAATTTTATTGTCATAAAAATAAAGATCTATACAAGGAGAAGTGGATTAAAACTACAAAATTAAACTTACATTCCAGAAATTGGATCGATTTGGGTATATTGCATTAAGCATTTAATCATTTAGGAGTCCTTCAACATTAATATGATTTGTATTTGCCACCATAAACATATTAGTTTTGGTCATGCATTAAGCCATGTCGGAATCTGAAACTGCAATATATATATGACATACAGGAAGTTGCCATAACATCATCTAGCCTACGTTTTGCTTTCAAAGTTTAAACAGTATTCTCTGAACACATTGATATTTCAATCAAGTAAAAAGCACTCTAAAAACACTACCTGTCTAAAATGAAGTGCAATGATTTAGAGCACTCACGAAACCTTGAACAGCCATTAAAGGGATTTTTCATTCAGCTGCTGCCTCTTCGTTGTTGCTCCCTTCTGTCGTAATATCTGGTAATGTACTCAGATCTGCACGAGCATCTTTTTCGTATTGGAGGAGGGTATTCTCAGAAGAATCAATGGGGTCTTGCTGACCTCCATCCACCGTCTCATTAGAGGAGGAATTGTCTGAGCTTTCATCTGTTCCAACTGATTCGTTGTCACCTCCTGATTTCTCATTCTGCGTTGAATCAGTGATCTCCTTAATCATGGAAGACCGAAAACTGTCCCCTCCAGCCATTCCATTTATCTTCGCAACATCCTCAGATGCACCAATCTCTGTATCAGTAGAAGAATTCGAGGAATCTCTCGTGGCTACATTTTCAATTTTACTCGAGTCTACTGTGCTGGAATCAAGTTGCTTCTTATTGGAAATCATCTTACTGGCCTGCTCTTTATATTTTTCTCCAGTTACAATAACATCTTCAGTTGTATTTTCACCTGAAGTTCCATGCTGCAATGATCCTGGTATTTCTTTATTCACTTCTGCAGGATTAGTGCTGGTTTCGTTACTCACTTCCAAAGAGTTACTGCTTGCTTGGTCAATGAAGTTAGTTGTGTTTGTTGTATTTGGAAAAGAGATATAAACAGAGTTGGATGATCCAGTTTCATGATCATTTTCTTTAGTGTGTGTCACATTCAAGGACCTATCATGTTCAGAGTATTTACCTTCATGAACCTTCAATTCCAACTTGTTTTCATCGCCATCAGTTTCCCGAGTTGTATTGGTTTTGCGTTCCGGCTCCAGAACATTCATTGTTGAATTATCATTAGAATTTTCCAAATCTAACTTATCAGCTTCGGAGTTAATAATTTGGGTGTCATGGGACACTGCACTTGAAGCATCATCTGCCTTGTAATGCTCCTCTCTTGCCTCATGTGCATTCCTGCCACCTCCATCATGATTCGGATCATTTACCAAATCATCATTTTCTTCTTGTCCCTCTTTCTCTTCCTTTGCTTTTTCTACATTCTCTTTATCCTCACCCTCCACTTCTCTCTCTTTCTCCTCATCTAGAAATTCTTCTTCATGGTCAGCTTCACCATCTACTTTTTCTTGCTTGTTTTCATCAACCTCATCATCTCCTTTTCCCTCATCTTCTGATTCTTCATCCTTAATTTCAGCTTCTTGCTCTTCATCATCATGCCTGCTGCCTTCATCTTCCCGCACTTCTTCTTGATCCTCTTCTTCATGTTTGCTTGCCTCTTCCTGCTCCTCTTCTTCATGTTCGCTCGCTCCTTCCTGCTCCTCTTCTTCAAGCATCTTAGCTTTTTCTCCTGGTTCTTCATCACGCTTATTTTTCTCCTCTACTCCATCTTCTTCTTCCTCTTCTTCCTCGTCTTTGTCGTTCTTAGATACATCCTGCACATGAGGAAGGTCTTTCCTGCCAAAGTTTAGATTTACATCATCGCTTTGTGATTTCAATGAGGCTTTAACATCTTTCTCGTCAAGTTCTTTTCGCTTATCGTAGGAGCGCTTGACTTGGTAGATTAACCAGAAGCATATCGCAAGTAGCAGACAAATCTGAAGCACATGCTTTGTCCTGAAACCTTTGGATCTTTGGTTTCTACTAGACGACTTCTTGAACATGATGGAAATCCGAAGATCCCCCTGCTTCCTTTCTCTCTTTAGATTTATAGAGTAGCCGCCTGAATCCTGCCTAGGATCAATTGCATATAACACTGAATGATTAAAAAAGACATCACCCATTTAAAGCATGAAATTGCATCTATGAAGAATAAGCATAATTCGATATTACTCTTTTTTCTTCAAAAGGAAACAATGTCATTTTCATCCATACTCTAGTGATCAAAATCATAACCTGAATGTTACTGATAAATTTTCTAAAATCTCAGCAATATCCTTGAAATGAACCAATGGAAAAGTAATGCAATCTACGGCTAAACTTTAAGAAACTAAAATCATGAACAATGAAGAAATACGGACCTTTGAAACCATAATAGCAGAACTAGATGAAATCAATATGCTCCACTTAAATTTGGCAAAACATTAAAAAAAGGGGGGCAAATTTAAAATCCTTGAAAGAAAAGTACATATTCTTGAATTACTTACTAGGAGTTAAAACAAGTACGGTCAAACAAACAAAATATAACATCTTACATTTCAGATTCGACAAAGATCTACTGAGAAGGAATTGCTCCTTACAAGAAGGCAACTCTCCAAATTGTTTTCAGTCACCTTTTGGAAACCTATCACATTAGATTATTATGCTTTTTAACATTTCGATTGATACTTCCCTAACCCCTTCGAAACTGAAGAAAGAGAAAGAGGAAACCGAAACAAGTTGAAAATCCCAGTTCCGGTAACAACCAGCAATACATGTTCTCCACTATCTCTCCTACTTATCCAAATATTTTCAATATCATAAAGAATAAGGTTTTCATGCTATTTCATAGTTTTTGAGTGAGCAAACAGCTATAGAATCAAGTTATCCCATTTGACAATCAAAGAATCCAACCAAACTAAACCAAATTACTTTTTTTTCCCTCTTGTCTTAAACTTGGAAACAGTGTATGACACTGACCGAACAGCGACCAATTCCCATAAAAAAACATGGAAAGAATACAAAATTCTCTTATTTCTCATGTAATACAGACAATGTTTTAGCATATGAAAGAAGCTAAGATATGTAATAAATCAAGGGAAATAACAGTTCCTCACCAAATGAACTAAACCCCTTTCTCTCTCATTAATAATAATAAAAAAAAAAGCAGGAAATTTAACCATTATCTCCCCTTATGAAGAATGAACCAAAGTTCAAATTCCTATTCAGAAGCTATAACAATTTTTTTTTTAAATAAAAAAGATGGCACATTTGCCCAAATGAAAGGAAACCCAGAAGAGGAAACCCCATGGAAGCCCTAACCAAGAGGAAAGAAGCTACATCAAACTTGAGTGAAAAATCTCAAAATTTGAGATTTAGAAACAAAACCTATTTTCCCAAAATAGCAAGTACCATAAAACAAAGAAACAAAAGATGAAATCCATGCTGTAGCTACAAGAATAAGTTGCTTAAGCTGAATAAACTACAAGGTTCAAACTAAAAGGCTTGAAGAAAAAAGGGTTGATTAAGCAAAATAAATACCTGGAGAAAAAGAAGGAGACTCAGACTAAAGATGAAACAGTTAAAGTCGTCAAGACAAGAAGGCTTTAAGAGATGGCAAAGGAAGTCTCAGTTCAGCCTTCAGTCTTTCACAGTTCTCACTGCCTTCTTCCGGAATCCAATACAAAATGAACAACAACGGCCACTACCAGTTTTACTCCTTTCGACCTCGGAGACTTACCCTGTGGGTTATTTTTCTATTTTAATATTTTTAGATGTTAATTAAACATTAAATTATTGGTCATCTTTTTAAGACAAAAACGTTATCCAATGACTTAATTTTATTTTATTATCTTAGGCATTATTAATTGTTGAATAAAATTAAGAAAAAGTGTAAACTTTTAAAAGAATTCTATCATAAAAAGTAAAATAATACTTAACACTCTATAAATATATTTATTTATTTATTTTGATTACATTTATTTATGTTTGTACTATTGTACATAGTAAAGAAGTGTTAAAAAAAATTTTAAATTTAATCTAATTGATTTATTATCTATTTTAAAAAATATTTTTTAATATATTTTAAATTTAAATTCAAAATATATTCATAACTCATTCTTTTATTTTTAAAATATAAAATATATTCATGGATTAAGTTGTAATTTAAAATTTTTTTTAAACTTTAGTTAAATTAACCCAATAATTTATTTTATTATTTAAATAATATTTAAAAATTATAATTTATTATTAAATAATAATTTAATTTAATTTAAATTATTAAAATTTTATTTAAAATCAAATTCATAAAAATTAAATCGAAAACTAAACCTTACGAATTGATGAAGTAATCTAACCTATGATTATATCTCACCTTAAAAAAAATGAAAAAGGCCTACCATCACATCAATTGTCTAAGTGGGAGTAGGACCATTATCGGCAGGCTCGTCGCTTGTATACGAGGAGCCCACCACAGAGCAGATCTGATGAGCTAGCACAGTCGCATTCTATGGCTTTGGACCAATTGTGCCGATTTCCCAAGTAAAAGAAAACCAGGCAAACAGCTGTCTCATTGGGTCCTAGCCTTGGTTGAAAACTGAAAATGTTTTAAATTTTGAACCTCAAATAAAAAGATCAAAAATTTATTTTATTTTGCTTTTTTATATCAATTTGTTGCAATAGTATAAACCAATAGCCTTACAACTATCAAGTTTTGCTTTGCAATAGGGAAGAAATTTCGTGGATAAGAATCAGCTTAAAGATCCATGTTAAAAGCCATTTATCTCATGGGGCCACCACCATGGGGGCATGAACTTAACTTGTCCCAAGCAGTCTTAGCTTCCTTCAGCCATGATCCCCATTTCCCTCTTGCCATTTTTTATCAAGATTTGTGTTTGATAAAAAAATAGTTATATGAACTTAGAGCGTAACTTAATTGATTCATGTAATCATAATGATATATAGTAAATTCAGAGTTTCAATCCTAACATTTGTAACATTTCTTTTATTACGAAACTATGACTTCATTGATACCAAAAGAAGAAAAAAAACATATGGATGATTGTTCTCGTATTTCTAATTTCATAGATTATTACTAACAATTATTGCATAAAAATCACTTCCTTGATTTGAAATTTGAAATCTTCTAGCACTTGACATTTGATCAAAAGATATAAATACATGATCTATCTCAAATTTTATCTCGTCTTAAAAAAAATTATCATTTGAAATGATGATTTTTAATAAAGAAGGAAAATTACCATTCCAAATAACAATTTCTATTAAAAAATTACCATCTTAAATAACGATTTCTTTTTTCTTGTTAGGTGGGACAGATGGATCATTAAGCATTTTCAAGCATGTATGTGCATGTGTATATGTATATATATATATATACATGGTCTTCAGCTGCCTGCCCTGGGAAACAGAAAATAGTACAGCCTAACCATCTTCTACATGAGGAATTAACTTATCTGTAAAAATTTCTTTGCTTGAAGTTGGATTTAAGGAACAGTTAGCGAAACAAATAAAGCATTTTCAAACTCATGAAGCTGATGAATGTTCTTATGGACAAAAGATTAAGTGATAAAAAAAATAAAACACTAAAATCTAAAGAGTCAATCAATAACTTGCAGTAATACTAACGGTTTTCTAATGTTTTTCTTTTTTGCTTTGACTAACTTTGGTGTGAAAAATGTTGCCGCAGTCATCTCTTTGGATTTAAGAACATGGGTCACCAACAATGTTCGGACCCAACTCCTTAATGGCCAACAAGTAAGTAATAGCTTTAGGCCAAATGATCCATGGGCTTAGGCCTAGAGGCTCGTGCTGCACCGGTAAATCTTGCTAGACCGTGTGCTGTCTCATTGGCTTTCATGCCAAACATGATCAATTAAACCGTTAGTCCAAGTCTAAACTTACACTAAATGCTACTTCTTTTGCACTAAAACAAATTTTGGTATAAATAAATAAATAAATAAATATATATATATATATATTGCTAAGATATGGAAGTTCATTTAATACATGGCTTCCTTATTTGACAAAAGATGTGAATTCGATAGTTAAAAAGTAATGATAGTTCCAAAGTCCAAGCTAACAATTTACCAAAGAGTTATAGCAATTCCATGTATTCTTACTATGTTCTTCACCCTCCCCCCCCCACCAAAAAAAAAAAGTTTGCCTCACATCCCCTATATTTAGCCAAATTGTTAAACTCTTGATTCTCCCCAGAAACATCAAGTTGTACAATAGTACCTTTTAAAAGTCTTTAAGTCTTCTTCCAAATAAAGCAAAAGACATAAATATCATAAAATAAGTCATCTTAGATTAACCAAAATATTCCAGAGTTTACATACCTTTTAAATGTATTTTGCTAATGAATTAACCAAATTAACTTTTATATTAGATAATACATTATTTATAGTAATAATATTGTATTTTATGTAATAGTTAACAAAATTTTATCATTTAATTTCAATATATTGAATGAAGGCGCTCATTTTGAAAAGTACCTTAATTAAAATCAATTAAGAGCATTGAATTCCTCTCACATCTTCGGTAAGTTAGCTACATATACATGCATGGGTGTCAAAAAACAGTTAATTAACTAAAAGAAATTTACCAATAATGGTGAAGAGTTGGAAGAAAATGAAAGATATTTTTAATTCGTCGTTTGTTTATAATAATGCTCAAAAGACGAAGCTAATTAATTACCCCTTGAAAGATATCTTCTTATGGTGCTTATATAATAACACCCAATGCCAAAGGATGTGGTTATTAATTAATTTTTAAAGCTTAATTAACTTTAATAAAAAAATTTGGGCTACAAAACATAAAAATTCATATACACATATTTTTTTAAAAAATAGCAATTTAAGATAGAACAATGCTGTATACAATAAAAAGTATGCAGAGAAGATATAATATCACTCATAATGATAAAATATTCGTTTCTTCATTATTTTCCGCCATGCAGTTGGCTTATCAGCACATATATAACAGTTTTATTGTAGGTAATCAAGTTTATTTGGAAGGGTTTTAAACTTTAAACCAAAAGTTGCTCATTTATTATGGGGATTGGACGTTTTATATTTGGATTTGGAACCCTTTTAGTAAGGTTTTTGGCCGATGATATTGCCTCGAGGAGCATAGTTGCAACCAATGAAAGTCCCACCATTGTTGCACCTCACTTTAGCACAGCCAAGACGAACCGAGTTGCGCCAGACCACCTGAGTGTAATGCCCACAAACTTTGCCTTGTGCACAAGTGTTAGAATTGTAATCGTAGTCGGCCTTTTCATTAACCCACAGTCTTACGGCATCAGTGCCCGATAGGTCACCGCTGCCCCAAGCGATGTTCTCACCATAAGGTCCGCTGGAGTGGACAAGCTTGCAGTCACCAATACGCTGTTGAGCATAGTTTCGTGCGTAGGCAGCCACGGTGTCGTCCCAAGTCATGGGGCCAACGCCGACCGCCGCTCGAGCCGTGTTGTGAGCGTTGAGAAAGTCTTGTGGTGAGTCTTGGGCATGGGAGGTAAGGACCAAGGCTAAGGCCATGAGACAAGTAAGAGCTAAGGAAGAAACCTTTGAAAACTCCATTTTAGGCCGTAAATCTATAATAATGTTTGCAATGCAAATAAGTTGAGAAATTGAAGTATGCGAGGTGAATATATTGTGTTTTTGGTTGGGGTATTTATAGACAATTTAACTAGTTTTGGTAGTCCGAATGTTCAAACTTCAAACTATGGTTACTTTTCAAGAATTGTCTTTCAAAATTTACCAATTTTCTTTAGAACAAAATGAATAACATATACAGTTGTAGCTTCCAAGTAATTAATAATTTAATGGCACTAATTAGATTATATTGTTTGCCTCTTATGGAGGGTATTTTGTATACAATTGATTATTATTTCTTGCAGTTATTTTACTTGAAAAAATCATAATTTGAGGATAAAAAAAAATTACAATATTGAGATTTTAATATAAACTTATTAAATATTACTTCTTAAAAAAATGTAATGAATTAATTGAATTAATCCGGATTTGATTTGCAATATTAATAACAATCTATTTACCTCCAAATTTTTATACAAGAAATAGAAAAAAAAAATCAAATAATTGGAATATTGTTCCTAGACCTGCAATCTGTATAGAGTATCATATTCATATATTTTGTCATGTTATAATCATATTTAAAGTATTTTATATTTATCTCAATTTTTACATGTTAATAATTTATACTATATAGTTTTGAAACATTCGTGCACTGATATTGTATTTTATTTTTATTATATTTATATAATCGTATTTAATATTATCATATTTAATTATTATTATTATTATTATTATTATTATTATTATTATTATTATTATCTGTTTACTTTCATATCTTCCAATCACTACACGTCGTTATATGCATGTACTTTAGTGACTATGAAGCTGCCTAATTCGAAAGTTTTTCGTCTATTTGTTTAATATATAATTATTTCCTCTTAATTTATTTGTTAGCCGTCGTCCGTAACTATGAAACACGTATTCGACGTGTATACAATATTTTTATGAACTAAATTGCAAATAGGATGGACACTCGGCTGCTTCAAAATCGAAATCCAAAACACTTACGAAATGTATCAAGTTTGAAAAGTAAAATAAAAGCAATAGAAAAAAAAAAATTTCTTTATTTTTATAACCATATATTCCTTTATGGAAAATTATCTAAATATTATTAAAAAAGGAAAAACGTTTCATAGCAATAACTCTTAAGACACCCTACAAGAGTTGTCGAAAATGATATTTTCTTACTTGACCTAATTCATTACTGTGCACGATAATATTTGATATGATTATGTTAATATAATATATATAAGATCAAAAAAATAATACGAATATATTATTAAAATCTCTATAATATAAATTATAAGCATATTAAAATCGATATAAATACAAAAAATTATAAACATGATTATTACATAATAAAATATACGAATATGATATGAATACACAAATATTATGTTACCAAGTAATTGCTTACTATTTTTTTATGATAATAATGAAATGATGCCATATCTAAAGATTTCCACATAGAAAAGTAAAGTGTTGCGTCAGATCCCTTGGAAAGATATATATTAGATTAATAATTATATATATTTTTTATATTTATATATTATATTATAATAATATTTAAAATATTATATATATATAAATTTTAATATACTAATAATTTATCTATATAATTTAAATAATATTAATATTATTTTTATCTCATATTTTATATTAATTATTTTTTTCATATTATATTTATATCATGTTTATAACATTAAACTTTGGGCGAATTCCCATCTCGCTTCATTTGCTTGCATATAATCATCCGTAATTGACTAAATTACATTTTTTTTAAAGTTAATCTTCAATGCAGCCGGACAAAAATCAACTTTATCCAAACCCATAGTTGATTTCTTTTTGTTAATTTGAAAAAAAAAAAAAAAAAGGTTGAACAAAATTCTAAGTATTGACACTTGATGTAATTCTCATATATTACCAAGGAAGAATTTATGGCATATTCCATCGTATTTGATTAAGTCCAAAATTAGGTTTCAGTATATTCTTTTGTTTTTTTTTCTTTTAAAATAAATAACTAAATAAAAAAAATAAATTAATGATAAATCAAAAATAAATAATAAAATTAAAATCCATTATTTAAAATTTTTTTTTTGGGGGGGGGATTTTACTCAAAAAGTCTAGCATTTTTTTTTTTCAGAAAGCAAAAGGACAAGAAAGAAGAAATCTGCTTTACACGAAAAACACGTCGTCGAATTTTGAATAACTAAATTTATTTATAGATCGGATTATCATTTAAAATTATAAAATATTATATTTTAGATTTTATTTGTACAACTTTTAAATAAGTTTATATCATAACAATTATATTTTTCTAATTATTTTAAGACTTGACTGAAAAAAAAATTGCTGGTTGCCGTCTACCGTAGGAACATAATAAGAGCACGCAAAAAAAGTGACGACATGGAAAAACTAGTTCATATGACTTGTCTTTTTCCAAAGAACTTTGGCTTTGGTGTGCCAATTTTTTTTTTCCTATGACCATTAAGTGCATTTTCTTTCATTAATGATGATCCTTCGAATTTCTGCAAATACCTTGGGCTACTTTTCCACGTCTCAGCAAATTCATTATCTTCCACTTAAGATTTTTCTTCTTTTTTTTTCTTTATTGCTAAAATCAAACAATTTTCATTTGGAAAAAGAATGGCATTCTTATCATTTAATATATTATATATTGCAACGCTTTTATTGCATGATGTAGTCATAGTATTGTTACTCCTTGATTCAACATCTAGCTTATAAATTCATCCTCATTCCGGTTGTTCTAAGTAGTTTAATTTTATATAAACCAAGATTTAGATAGAATTTTTAAGGTGAATTATTTGTGTGAAAATATGTTTTGAAAATAATAATAATGATAATAACGGAGATAAAATAAGTTAAAATATTTGTTTCTACGAAGCTTCGAATGTAGAAAAGTTTTGGTCTTTCCACATGGAGTGGCCATCGTTGCTTGCCAATTACGGGAGAAAATTGAACAGATTGATCTTAAACTTAGGGTAACCATGTGTAGAAAAGTTGGTGCTAATTGTTTCTTCCTCGGTGGCTCTCCATGCCTGCATATGGTAGACTTTCATACATATATATAGAAGATTTTTACGGCCATTAACCAATGCGCTACAGTCTAAACTTGAAGATAAAATATAATATATATACATATATGTATATGTATATATAAAATAAAATACCATCAAATAATTATACAAATTCGTTGTTATACTTATCCATGGATCGAGACAAATCAAGTCGTGATTTAAAAAATTTTTGTCTTTTGTTTAGATTCAAAATAGACAAGTCCTAGACTGAAACAAACCAATGGCCTATTTTATAGTTTAAATAACATTATAAAATTATTCTTATTATTAAATTTAAATAAAAATTTATTATTAGATTAATTCAAGTGGATCGGGTTAGCTAAATTAATAAAATCTTTGTTCAAAGCTTGATCTATGAACATGTCTAGTTAACACGAACCGAGTAAGATTTTTTTTTGCTTTTAATTTGGAGTAGGAAAATTCATCCTACTTTTTTTATTCAAGGATTGCTTACTAATTACTGAATCAAATTTTAAAATAAACGGGTGAAATTTGGATTCAAATAAGCAAATAGATATTGATCCAGCTTACGAAAGAGTTTATCTACTTAAATAAAATAAAATAAAATAAATGTTTGGCTCTCAAAATTTTAAAAATTTTAATTTATTTGAGGAATAGATTTGAGCTTTAAAATAAACTATAAATCAAATCTTTTTTAATAAATACTAACTGTAATGACAAGTTTTTAAGGAATTTTTTTACATTCTCCCTTCTTAATACGGATTAGATTTTTCCAACATTTATTATTTTTGCATGTTTATTAGGATTAGGCTGATATTTTTTTTTATAACATTTATGCATTAGATAAATCTATTTCTACTTCATAATTTCATTTTTAATATTGGTCTTTAAGTAGTTTTGCTTTTTTTTTAAAAAAAAAAAAAAAAACTAACAAGGAATGAAATAAGAGTTTGAAATTTTAACTTATTTTTGTCAATTTCTTTTTTTTTTTTTCTGAAAACTATTTTTGTGAATTTCTAGAATAAAAGCCATTGCCGATTTTCTATGATGACAGCTATTTAAATTGACTCTTTTTAAACAAGTACACAAACCTAACCATAATTAGGCGATTTTCTATTCGCGCGCGCGCGCACATATATATATATATATATACACTTAATTGTAATTTGAATTTTACAAACATTTAATTTTATTCGAATTTTTTTTTTTTTGACCATCTGAAATAGTCGAGATCAAAGATTGAGTGGTTATCCCAGTGGCAGTCAATCTCCTCCATTAGCCTAAGCTTTTTGGAAACCTATTTGGTTATGTATAGATAGCCACTCACATGCACGGTTGAAAGCTTGCATTTTTAGGATCCGTAGAGAGTAAACTCCAGATAAAAAAGATGAACATTAGAAAGAAAAATTAGCTTTTAAATTTATTTTTGTAGAATTTTAAAAATTTATTTTTAGATATGATATTACGGTCAAATTTTTTATTTTTATAAATCTTTTGAAATTTTGTTTATTTTTATTTATTTGTTTATTTTGATTACATTGATTTATGTTTGTACAATTGTACATTGTAAAGAAGTGTTAAAAATTTTAGATTTAATCTAATTGATTTACTACCACTTTAAAAAAAGTACTTTTTAACCTAATTTAAACTCAGATCCCAATATATTGGTAACTCATTCTTTTATTTTTTAGATTACAAAGACATGTTCACTGATTAAGTTGTAATATAAAATTTTTTAAACACAACTTAAACTGCCCTGTTAATCCATTTTACTATTTAAATAATCTTAAAAAATATTTTTTATTAATTTTAATATATTTTTATAATTAAATTTAAATAATAAAATTTTACTCTTATTAAATAATAATTCAAATCTAATCAAACAAATCTAAATTACTAAAAGTTTTATCCAAAATCTAGTTTACTAAAATTGAATCTTTCAAGTTCATAGAATAATTCAATCATAAACAGGCTTTAACCCTTAACAAAAAAATATACATATGCAAAAGGCCTACCATCCACCGATTGTATGAGGTGGGGTAGGACCATAATCGACAGGATTGTCGCTTGCATAGGAAGAGTCCACCACAGCCCAGATGTGATGAGCTCGCATTATATGGCTTTGGTAGACGGATTCTGCCGATTTCCATAAGGAAAAACACAATCAGGCAAACAGCTGTCTCATTGGATCCTTTCCTTGGTTGAAAACTAAGAATGTTTAAATTTTTAACCTCGAAGAAAAAAGATCGAAATTTTAATTTGTTTTGCCTTTTTCTATCAATTTGTTGCATGGCATTAACAACAGTCTTACTACTATCAAGTTTTGCTTTGCAAAAGGGAAGAAATTTCCTGGACAAGAATCAGCTTAAAGATTCATATTAGAAGCCATATATCTGATGAGGCGACAACCATAGAAGCATGAACCTGTCAGGAGCAGTCTTAGCTTCCTTCTGCCGTGGTCCCCATTTCCCTCATGCCATTTTTAACAATCAATATTTCTGTTTGAATAAAAAATAATTATCTGAATTTAAAATTTAACTCGGTTAATTTATATATCACGGTGACACCCAACAAATTTGAAGGTCAAATCCTAGCATCGGGAAGCTTTCCTTTGTCCCTAAGCTATAGCATTATTTATACAAAAAAAAAATCAGTTGGGTGATTATTCTCATATGTATAGTTTCATAGGTCATTACTAAATATTAATGCATGAAAATCAAATGCTTGATTGAAAATTTTCTAGTACTCGACAGCTGATCAAAAGATGGATATATTTATATATCCGTGTTGACATGGTCTTCAGCTGCCATGGGAAACAAAAAAATAGAATAGCCTAACCATCTTCACCTTGAGGCATTGCTTTATCTTTAAACAGGTCTCTGTTTGAAAGTTGGATTTAAGAAACAGTTAACCAAATAAATAAAGCATTTTCAAGCTCATGGAGCTAATGAATGTTCTTATGGAAAAAGATTGGGTGATAAAAAAATAAATGAGTCGATCGACAGCTTGCAGTAATACTAATGATGTTCTAATATTTTTGCTTTGATTAACTTGGTATGAAAAATGTTGTCTTAACCATCTCTTTCGATTTAATAACATGGGTCACCAACAATGCTAGGAGCAAGGTACTCCTTCATGGCCAACAATTAAGTAATGGTATTAGGCCAAATGATCCACAGCTGAGGCCTACAGGCTTGTGCTACATTGGTAAATCTTGCTAGACCGTGTGCTATCTTATTGGCTTTCATGCCTAGCATGATCAAAATGGCATCCTTATTTGATAAAAGATGCGAATTTGATAGTTACAAAGTAATGAAAGTTTCAAAATCCAAACCAAATAGACCCTGTTTTAACTTTTTTTTTTTTGTTTAAATTCACCAATAGCTTGTAACAATTCCACGCATCCTTATTAATGCCCCCCCCCCCCACAAAAAAAAAAAAAAAAAAAAAACAGTTTGCCTTACCATATATTTAGCCTAATTGTCAAACTCTCTGTTCTCCCTGAAACAGCAAGTTATAATATAGTACTTTTTAGAAGTCTTTCAGTCTTCTTCCAAATAAAGCAAAAGCCATATATATATATATATATTTATATATTATCAAATAAGTCAACTTAGACTAAACAAAATATTCCAGACTTATTCACCTTTTTTTATTACATACGTTTGATTTTTGTGTTACACGTTGTTGTTGTTTGTCAAGTATAAACACAGAGTTAATTTGATTCCCTTTTTTAATAAATTATTCATTTATTTATTTATACATTGAATAAAAGAGCTGAAGCTTAGTCAAATTCAGGGATGATAAAATCTGCAAATACTAGGGATTGAACTATAATTTTGCAAAAATCACTTAAATTAAGTTATAAGTTTGTTTTCTTTTTCTTTTCTAGATGTGGGCATTATTGCATTACTAGGATAGAAGACCAGGTTGAGCTGAATTAACAACATTAAAGTGTATCACCCTTGCTCTAGCAATAGCTTAAAATTCTAAAATTGCTATCGGAAGTATTAATTAAAGGATTTTGCTAAGGAAGGTTATAAAATCGTTTTTATATTAGATAATATCTTATTTATAGCAGTAATGTTGTATTAAATGTTTTGACAGATTTTTATCACCTAAATTCACTATATTGAAAGAGGAAGCTAATGTTGAAAAGTACCTTAATTAAAATTAATTAAGAGCCTTGAATTCCTCGTACATCTTCGGCAAGTTAGTTATATATACATGCATGGGGTTCAAAAAACCTTTAATTAATTAAAAGAAATTTACCAATAATGGTGAAGAGTTGAAAGAAAATGAAAGATATTTTCAATTCGTGGTTTGTTTACAATAATGTTGAGAAGTCAAAGCTAATTACTCCCTGAAAGAGATTTTGTTTTGGTGCTTACATAAGACCAAATGCCAAAGGATGTGGTTATTAATTAATTTTTAAAGCTTAATTAGCATCAATAAAAAATTGGGCTACTAAACCTAAAAATTAAAATACATATTTTTTTTAAAAAAAAATAGCAATTTAAGATAGAACAATGCTGTATACACATAAAAAATATTCAAAGAAAATATATCTCATCATCTTTCATTATAATAAGAAAATACAATAGCACTCATAAGGATAAAATATTCATCTCTTTCATAATTATCACTCATGCAGTAGGCTGATCAGTAAATTTATATATATATATATAATAATTTTTTTGTAGATAATTAAGTTTATTTGGAAGGGTTTTAAGCAAAAGAAGCTAATAAGCTTGGCGATTGGACGATTTATATTTGGA
>JBBYHK010000006.1:2898706-2909446 GCA_038382065.1 Adansonia grandidieri | reverse complement strand
TAAACTAATAACAACCTTGGTTTAATTAAAAATAGAATTCTTATAAAACTAAATCTCCATCTCTCTTGAATCTCAATCATTCATTTATAATATTTTTAGGAGATGGAGAAAAGCGTAAAGAGATAAACTCAAAACTCACAACTGTATAGTTCGGAACCGCATATAAAGATTTTGCAGCTTCTTTTCCCAAAAGCACAAAGGACATTAGCCACACGTCACTCCATAACCCGACCGAAACCCAAAAGCCTCAGCCCTTTTCACGTCAAATCAGTGGCACAGAACAGCACAGCACTGGCTTTGTTACGTTGCACAGCTCAATTAGCTCTCTAGAAATTTTGGGGTTTAACAATGGAGGATGTTTTTGGCCTCTGTTTATCGTTTCCCTGACGAAGAGCTCAAGGGTTTGGAGTTTTTTATTTTATTTGAATTTGTAAGGTTGTTTGGAGAGGGAGAAAGAAATTGAATGGCGGTGGAGTACAAATGTTGCGAAGTGGATTTCTTTATTCATATATTGGTAATAGTTTTGATGGTGATGTTCGCCGGGTTGATGTCGGGCCTTACTTTGGGCCTTATGTCGATGAGTCTCGTTGATCTTGAGGTTCTTGCTAAATCTGGAACTCCCAAGGATCGTAAACATGCTGGTAATTCTTCATTTGCTGTTTTTTTTTTTTTGGTAATTAAGGAAAAAAATAAAAGAATAAAAATGTTAATGATATATCTTTTATTGTATTGGCGATGTAATGAATAAACGATGTGGATGAACGCCTTAGCTTTACTTGAAAGTTGAAATCTTTGCTTTATTGTAATTGACGAGAATAAACGAACTAGAATCATGAATTGAATGATATAATCTTTACTTTGTGACGGAGATTGATGACTTGATATAAAGTTACCTGTATTTCTTCTGAATGAAAGAATAGAATCTATGAATTCTGTTCCCAAAATGCAGTAAAGTTTCAAGGATGAACTTAAAAATTACATGAGAAAACTGAATAGTGATCCTATAATTAAGTTCATGAAATTATTGTTAGATATTGCTTTCTATACTGCATGTTAAAGTTAAATATTCGGACTAAATGCTACCTGTGCTAACTTGATCCCCTGTTGGAACAGCTAAGATATTGCCTGTTGTCAAAAAACAGCATTTGTTGCTTTGTACACTACTTATATGCAATGCTGCTGCAATGGAGGTATATATTATAGATACATCTTCAATGGGGTGATCTGGTTTATAGTATTTTAAATTGTTATTTAATGTTTTGAAACTTTTTTTTTTGTTACTTTTATCAGGCACTTCCCATTTTCCTTGATAGTTTAGTCTCAGCTTGGGGTGCTATCCTGATATCAGTGACCTTGATTCTTCTGTTTGGTGAGGTAGGAATCCACTTTGCGTTATTTGAATTGAAAGCACTTTTGAATTTCGGCACAAGTAGAAATCCTTGTTGAATCCTGAACATGATGTTTCGTGAACCGACTATTTTTTATGCATGTTACTCAGATATCATTTGCTAAAATTTTGTTCGAGTTACTTTTCCAGAAGGTTCCAACAGTTGGCTTTAAAATTGTTTTCCAACCATTCAGGCTTAAGACTTGCCTTTGGAAAGTGAAATTACATATGGTTGCAAGAAAAAGGCAACAAGCTCTATGCATGTCCTAATAGCAATTTAATTGTATGTGCAGATAATACCACAATCTGTTTGTTCTCGACATGGTTTGGCAATTGGTGCAACAGTGGCTCCAGTTGTTCAAGTTCTTGTTTGGATCTGTTTCCCTGTTGCCTACCCGATAAGCAAGGTGATGAATGTTGCTTATAAGCACTCACCATTTATGGCTTTTTTTTTTAACAGTGAGAAAGTCAATTAAGCTTGTAAATTCCTGCAAATAGCTCCCTTCAATGATGTTATGTGATTTTTCAGCTGTTAGACTTTCTGCTAGGCCATGGACATGTAGCACTTTTTCGAAGAGCTGAGTTGAAAACCCTAGTAAATTTGCATGGCAACGAGGTATGCTTAATAGCTTCTAGTATTTTGAGAAATATTGCATAAAAGCTTTTAGTTTTCCCTATAAGTTAAGTACATCACTTTTCTCGTTACTTTGTTGTCATTGGCAGCTGCCATTTATCGAATCAATATGTGTTTTTGATAACTGATTTCACCTTCCATGCCACCAACTTATTAAGATGCCGGTTTCTGACTTTGCTTAACTGTCTTCTTAAAATTATTGATGTGTCTTTGCTTTCTGAATCACAATGCCTTCTCTTGGGTATCTGCTTTCTTTCATCATCACTTTCGGATTTTGTGATCCTTTATTAGGCTGGAAAAGGTGGAGAATTGACGCATGATGAGACAACAATTATAGCTGGAGCACTTGAGCTCACTGAGAAAACAGCTAAAGATGCCATGACTCCTATATCTGAAACGTTTGCAATCGATATTAATGCCAAACTTGACAGGTACGATTAATTATGAATAAAGATATCATGTCCATCTCTTTTTCAACTTTCTTTCGATAAATTACAATCGCATGCTTGCTATGGACAGGGACTTGATGAGTTTAATTTTGGAGAAAGGGCATAGCAGAGTGCCAGTTTATTATGAGCAGCCTACAAACATTATCGGACTCATTCTGGTAATCATTTTTCTTTGGCTACGACTAATGTTGTTAAACAGTTTGTTGAGTGTTATCTGTACTTAATTTTCAGCTTACGTTTCCATCTTCTTCATAGTGTTCCCTTTAACTGTTTAACATGAAATCTTGAACTGGATGATGCTGTGTTGTTTCGGGCTTTCGGGTTTATGATGCTAATGGTTGCCTTAATCATGTAATGTACAGCGGCAGACATGCTAATGTTTGCGTGAATAAGGTAATGTACCTCCCCACCCAATTATTAAACCATTTATCTTTTAATTTTAAAGGTGAAGAATTTATTGACGATTCACCCTGAAGATGAAGTACCTGTGAAAAGTGTTACCATACGAAGGATTCCAAGGTATCGTATAGTAAATCAATGAACTCTTAAAAAACTGGACCACTTTTATTTGTATCGTTCTGCAAAGCATTCACTGTCTGCCCGTTTACTCATCGGTTGATCCTATATATATATATATATTTGCATGTTATAGGGTTCAAGAAGAATTGCCATTATATGATATATTAAATGAATTTCAAAAAGGTCATAGCCACATGGCCGTCGTTGTAAGACAGTGCAACAAGACAGAGCAGCCGCCTTCTAGTAACTCTGCTGGGAGTAAGTATCGGCCTCTCATTGGCGTGTTCTCTCCGAATTTCCACTTATACCATGAGTTAGTTAGCGGTCCATCGAAACATAATTATGGTGCAATTCTTTTATTTATTTGTCTCACTTAAAAATAGGTCCCCTGCCGGAACTAAGGGTAGACATGGATGGCGACAAACATCCACAAGAGAATGCTTTAAGACGTAAGCGTTCAATCAAGAAGTGGAAGAGCTTTCCCGCTACGAGTGATTCTTTTAAGGGTGGTTCTCGGAGCAGGAAGTGGACAAAGGATAATGATTCAGACATCCTACATCTAAATGGCAATCCACTCCCAAAGCTCCCTGAAGAAGAAGAGGCTGTTGGCATAATAACAATGGAAGATGTCATCGAAGAGCTTTTACAGGTACCTCTCTGACCATGTTTAATCTCTGATCATTGGAACTAACAATCCAACACTCTACTAACAAACCACATGGTTTTTCCTTACACATTTGCCTTTATATGTGACCTTGGCACAGGAGGAGATCTTCGACGAGACGGATCATCATTACGAGGACTCATGACAATACGTAAGTTTTTTCTGAGTCACAGATAATGACAAAAAGAATTTGTTTATTTCTATTTTGGCACATAGCGAAGTTTGGTTTAATATATAAGCTTATTATAGGCATACTCGAGACTGTACTGGTTATAAAATCCAATCAGCAGTTTCAGTGTAAAAGGGAAACTATATTTTTGTTATGTTAAAAATTGCTGACTCTTTGAGAAGTAAGCCAAAATAGATTTGTATAAATGTCTGTTAGACTATCACTCTCTTGTAAACGTTGTTAATTGCATGTGGCTGCTCATCTCGTTCTTAAAGTTAGACTTGTTCACAGACTGGCTGAGCTTGAAATAATTTTTTTTTTTTTGGTTTTATTATTTAAGCTCGATCCGGTTTGATTCCTGAATGTGTTATACTGTCACAATTTGTGACAGAACATCTCTATTCACACTCCCTCTTTCAAACAGGGTACCTACAAAAGAAAAACATTAGCGTTCAAGCATATATTCTTGCCTTAAATTTCATAGAAATATATTATAATTTATTATATAAATATAAAATATTTTATTTCATATTTTTTTTTATGTCCAAGTTGTTTGATTTATTTCTCTCAAATGTCTTACTTATATCCCCCCCACCCCCCAGGAAAAAAAACATAGTAAAAAGCAGAAAAACTGAGTCTCAAAGAAACAAAGGCAACAAAATCAAAGGCCTATATGGATGAAACACATGAATTGAACATTTTTAAGTTAAATCAAATTCTCTTTCAACGTTCTTCTTCAATTGATTCTCAAACAACTTTCTGTTTATGAGGCACATCGACATGTATGTATGGCTCTGCAACTGCATGCTGAGCTCTAGCTTTCAATGTTCATTTCTTCATGGCAAGTTTTTTCAGCTTATCGGTTGCAGCTACAAGTTCAGCTGCTATTCCTGGTTCATTGGCTGAATGCCCAGCATCTGGAGCAACCTAACCGGAACAATAAAGTGATTTGTCTATGAATATGCAAAGAGCTATGTAAGTCATAAGAAGACTCCATGCAAATGCAGATTGAACAAGAAATATCAAGAACATCAAATCTCAACGAGATTTTAAGCCTGCAGTAAGCGAGAATTTACAGCAAGCTTTGATCCATTCTGGTAAAAACCCAACATGTAAAATCATGTCTTCAAGACATATATTCTAGTTGTTTAACTTAAAATCTGCCTCTGGAAATGCTTTGTGGAGATCCCAAGCTGACATCATGGGACAGCAAACATCATATCTTCCCTGTTCAAATGGTTCAAGGTTATCAGACTAGTAACATCGACACAAGGACTTTTTCCCAACAATTCCTCAAGCAACATATTCACAAATTTTTAGAATGTAATAAAAACAAATTGGTCTTAATTCATGTCGAATATGTCATGTGGTGGAAAAAAATTTTAGGGTAAAATAGCATGGGACCTCTTTTGGCATTTACCAGGAAGCAATTAGAGTCCTTAATTTTCTGCCACAATGTTAACTACAGAACAAATGTCGAATGGTTACAAGTACCATACGAACAAAGTGCAAAAGCAAACGACAATTTCAAGTAAAGTATTTTAGCACACAAAGACTCGAAATTTATCTCTTTGTAATCTTCCGAGCTAAAGTGTCTTACAACCATGCATGAAAGGTTCCATACCTGTACAATTGTAGTGTTAATATGCCTTATTTTGTCGACATTGTCCAACAAGAACGAGTCCGAAGTAAAGAATCCTTTATTCACAAAGTAATGGTTCTTGATCCTTGCAAAAGCCTAAACACAACAATGAAGAGACACAAGCATCAAAATTTGCAGTAAAATTTTACCATCTTGTTTCGAGTATTCTTAAATTTCCAGATCCATGTCAAACTGTAGGTCTTCTTGGGTATATAAATTGCCAGTGAAAATCTATCGTCATCCCCTCTCTTGATATTTTCTTCATTCAGTAGAAGATGGGCGGTCATCATTTCTCTTTTGGTCCATGCCCTAGCAGCTGCATGCTAAGAAGTTAACCAGAGAGTTAACAGAAAAACATATAACCATTGTCAACTTAACAAACACCGTAAGCTCAAAGTCACAAGCGTTCAGTGCAATAATTCAACCTTGCTTAGAGGATTATACAATTTCCAACTTAGCAGTTTTCTTTTTCTATATATATATATATATATATATATATATATATAAAATAATTTCTTGCAATGATGCTTTCCAGTATTTATCTGCCTCAAAATAACACGGAACAGTGAATTCAAGGAGACAAAATTGAGAATCTCAAATTAGTGAAAAAAAAAAAAAAGATATAGATTCCATACAAGAGACAGACACCAATTATATAGAGATTCAACTTGGCCAACCAAGTGCAAGCCATGCCTTATTCGGCTGCAGGGCCTAATGTCTCTTTTATAATATGAGATTATTAAGCAAGATTTCTGATATTTATTCCTCAACATTTTAAAACAAGCAGCAGCAAAGAAATGATTATAATTAAGAAGGATACCGGAAGTAAAGCAATGTATCCAAAATCAGATGACATCTCTTACTTGTGTTTCCAAATCATCAGAATTGAATCTCTTGTGGTAAGCAGTAACAAAACTATCCCTCTCATTTTCTGGAATAAGATCCCTAAACGGCTCCCAAGCTGCATATTTAGAAGAAATGCAAAACAATTTAGTGATTACTTTTGCAAAATCAGCATTCATAAGCAATGCAATAAAAATGGGTTTAAATCATTAGTTCCTAAGCAGTTCGAAAAGTACTTATTTGTGCATTAGTTTGCTTTAAACAGCTCGGAAATCTGATTAGATATTCATTTAATGTTACAAATCAAATCCATCTCTCTTGAAATTAGAATATCATGGAAAAAAAAATTAACATCTTACAACATTAGAACAACTATCCTTAGCAATTAGACCAGCAAAGAGTGCACATGGAACATACCATCAGGGTAAATAGCAGCAGCACCACCTTCATAAAACCAATGGATTTCTTTCTTCCGCAAAAGGAATATCCCTCTTAGGACCAAGCCAGTAACCTTACAATAAATGAGAAAGACTATCAAAAGGGGAGGAATTCTTGGAACTGCTGGTGACCTGATTATATTTGTATGTATCAAGAATTTCAAACAACAAAATAACAGCCAATCAAGCAGGTTATGCACCTTGCCAGGAAGTGATTCACGGTAAGCAAGAGCACGTGTACTTCCCCATGAGCCACCAAAAACCTTAATAATCAGAAATCAGGTAAAAACAATATAGTTAACTCACCACCAAGAACTGCCAATCAAACGTCATTTGGGTTAAGCAATACAAAAAATACAGATATCATTACCTGCCATTCTGGGATTTCCAAATGTTCTCTTAGCTTTTCAATGTCATCAATTAGATCCCATGAAGTGTTCTCTTCCAAGCAAGCATGCGGAGTACTCTTTCCAGCACCACGCTGCAACAGAACACATATCTTATTATTAGAGGTTAAAATAATAAACCTTTTTAAGAGTTTAACATAAAGGAAAAAAGACTAACCTGATCAAATAAAATGATCCTATAAAATTCAGGATCAAAGAACCTACGGTTACTTGGCGATGTTCCTCCTCCAGGTCCACCATGGAGAAACACAACTGGCTGCAAAATATGAACAGCATGGATAAATAAACGAAGTTAAAAATATATCCCATTCCATTCTTAATTGATGGATACAGGCAATGGATGCTGCTCACATGGCCATTTGGGTTTCCTGACAGCTCCCAGTAGATTGTGTGAACATCAGAAACCTTGAGAAAACCCGTGCTATAAGGCTCCATAGCTGGATAAAGATTCCTGTTAAGTAGTTGAATTTCCTTCCCTGACTCCATTATATCATTTACTGAGTCTCAGTCTTATAACCAACACTTTGCACCCGCAAAGATAAATTCTTTTTCCCCGCTGAGAATCAAAGCAAGCAATTTTCAACAAACCCATACATATCCAGAAATGAATAAAAAAGAGAACTTGGAATATTTTTAGTAAAAAGCAAAGAAAAGGCATCAAGGAAGGGACCTGAGAAAGTGAAAATTTTGGAAACTGAAGGGAGGGACTGAGGGAAGCGGGGAAGGGAACAAGGAACTGTGGGAAGTGAAGACTGAGCAAAAAGAGTGCTTGATTTTGAAGCAAATTTAAACCCCACCCACATTCTTACTTTTATGAATACTTGTCAACATGAAGATAATGCCTAGGCTAAACTGATAAGCATTGCATTGGGATTGGGGCTTGGACTTAGATACCTAGGCAAAAAGAGTCAACCAATATGGAATATTGGGCTATCGTCTTTTGCTGATTTGCATATTTTGGTTTTATGTTAAATTGTTAATGTTATCTTCAGACTCTGTTTTCTTTCATCAAAGCGCACTAAAAAGCTTTAACTTGGCTATAACTTTTTACCCCAAATTAATAATATGGTATTAGTTAAGGTCCTTCTAATCCTATTGGAATTATAATCAAAAGCATTTTAAGTTTTTTTTTTTGGTTTAATGTATTAAAGAACAATTACTAGTGGTATTATATAAATAGAAAAGGACAATTTGCTTACTATTCCTTTTGACTCTAATCCTTTTTCATAATTATGTTCCAAACCAGTCTATGGGGCCCCGAAAGTGTTGCCAACAAACCTTATCATGACACTGAATATATATATATATATATATATATATATATAAATAACCTTTCAATTGTTTTTGTAGAGCTTTGCAAATGAAAATTCCAGCTCTGATACTGTGATGCACATATTACATGATGTTTACAAGGTGTTGGAATTTGTACAAATTTGGTTTTAGTTACAATGTCCCATCTTTGAACAAGATGAGGATGATGACATCTGTGGATTTTCATCACCATTACAGTCTACTCTGAGTTGAAATGCTGCCTGAATACAATGGTTAATCGGATCAGCAACCCGGCTAATTCTACAGTTTCAATTGTAGCTAAGGTTTTTAAGAAGGCTGTTACTTTATGATCCAAAGCGACTTTTGGGAGCTACAACTCTTGATATCGTCAGATCAACCACTTTCAGGGTACATATAAAGCCTTTAATCGAATGATCCTAGGCTGCTACTGTAAGTTGTTGAGGTATAATTATGTATTTCCATTTTATAATACAACATGTAGAATCAACAAACTAAATATTATATTAGAAGTTAGAACATCCTCAAATTAGACATTTTCTTAATCCTGTCTCCATGTGCCCCCTTCCACCCCTTCTTTTTCTTCATGATTTCCAAGGAAAAGATAAACGAGGTTCGAAGTTCAAACCTAAGACTAACTACCCGCTGTCAATACTTCAGTCAACTAGTATTAGGTTTCCATATCTCAGTATCAAAATCCAGCCATTGATACAAGAAAGATGGAATGGTTAAGAAGTAGGAGCAAGTTCTTAGTTTCGTCTTTTCACTTATGCAGGCAAAAGCTGGGGGCTGGATTTGCTACACTGTCAATAGTTGACCGTTCCATCTTCACTTCAAGTCGTACCATAATACTTCTTTCAAAAAAAAGAAATTAATGTAAAAATTATGCGAAACATAAATGGAGATTGGTCAGCACTGTCAACATTTGTCTCCCTCTTTAGCAAATGATTGACGTCAAGGAAGAAGGAGAAGAAGAAGCTGACAACGTCGTTTATGGATTATGTAAAAAATTAAAAATCGAAAAGGGAAACCGTGAATTGGCGTCGCCCGGACTCGAACCGGAGACCTTCAGTGTGTTAGACTGACGTGATAACCAACTACACCACGACACCTTTGACTGCTGAATTCGATTTATTTTCCTATATTAATGTTTTTCCTTGTAAGGAATTCCAAAAGATTGCAGAACGAAGCCGGAACAAGAATTCAGCTTAGCTCGTTTATAAATGAAACTTCCTGGAAAATACCTTCCATGGCATTTTTTTTTTTCCTTTAGTAAAGTTGTTGGCCTAATCTTCCCCTTCATAAAAAGCCAACGACAAAACTTGCTTTTATTTTGCTTTTATCTTTGTTGTGTTTCTTCAAAAGAATAACACACCATTCCTTGCCAGTTAAAATTATGAAGAAAACAAAGAAGAGGGCCAAAGCAAAAGGGGCTTACTTTCCTTTCTTGGATCTTTGCTTTAAGCTTTTTTCTACAGGGCCTGTATTATATAATTTTTTAATCGAATATTTAAAAATATTTAAATAATTATTTGCATTATGATTTTGTTTAACACCTAATCTCAATCATTAACATCGTTTTAAAAGTAGGTATCATTATGCTATCAGTGAAATATTTCTTTAAAAAAAAAAATGGTCTTTCTTCCAAGAAACTTCATTGTTTCCGTAAAGCTAATGCCTTTTATTTATTTATTTATTTATTTATGGATATTTAATTGATAATTGAGGACACGTAAGAGTAATTTTTTTTATATTTATAATTAATAAATTGTAACAATTATTAATATTGAATTTAATTATTAAAATTAAAATATTAATACTTTAGCAATCAATTATTATGGATCTTAATTGTTACATCTTTTATAGCTTGGCTTCATTTGATCTAATATAATTCATTAATTTTAATTGTTTAACTTTAAATTTGAAATTACAATGCCATTTTGAATTCAAAATACTAACATTTACTAAAATTTTAAAAATAAATTTTGAAATAGAAAATAAAAACTTCAGTATGCAACCATTTTAATAAACATATATTAATTAATAATACTCTCAGTACTCTCAGTATTATATTTTCTCATTTTTGAGGAAATAAAAGGAAAACTTAAAAAAAATGAAAATCATTGTCAGCTACACGTGCAACAGTCCTTACTGTTCTAAGTTGAAGTTCTTTTTAACCGTAAATATTCTTCCAATCATGTAGTAGGGTTACAATATTCTCGGGAAAATTTTCAAACAAACCCTAGCAAAAACTCAAATCAATGGCGGTTCCCAAACTAGAATTGAGACCCCTCGGAAA
>JBBYHK010000006.1:2860366-2874313 GCA_038382065.1 Adansonia grandidieri | reverse complement strand
TTTAATTTAATTTTAATTTAAATAAAAAAATTTCGAATAATGATCGCACTCTACAGTTGTACTTATAAGCAAGTGACCATTTTGTTTATGACACTTTGCCCACCATTTGAATTTTAATTCATAGTGGCACCAACTAAAACACCTTTATATATATATATATATATATATATATATATATATATATAGATTCTATACAAGTAGCTTAAGAAAGTTTGGGGAGGTGGGATAAGATAGAACGTAAAAGTGAAATATACCAAGATAAAAGATTAAAAAAATTATCTTTTTTTAAGGTTTAAAATACGTGTTTTATATCATTCAAATGCGTGTTTTATACTTAATTTTTTAAAGTTAAATCATAAATGATATATATATTTTTGGGATAAACTATAAATTATATTTTCAATGCAAAGAGACATATCATATTTTCAAAGAGTTTAAATTTTAAATAAAAAATTTTAAAAATTTAAATAAAAAGTTATAAAAAGGATTTTGTTAAAAAAAAGTTAAAAAGATAATTTTTTTTAAATTACCATATCAAATAAATTACTATTTGTAATGTATTGAATTTTATAAAGGTAATTATTAATTATTATACTAAATACAAAATTATTATTATAAATAACAATTTAACTTATTTTAATTAAAAATATTCAATTGTAAAATAAAGCCATAAACAAAATTAAAATTTTTAAAAAAATTATATAAAATAAAAAGAGAGAGAAAGAGGAAAAGTTGAGTTTTAGAGAGAGAAAGAGAAAAGTTAGTGTAAAAAAAAAAAAAAATGTAGTTAATAGTAAGAGAGAGGGCATATGCCCACCATTAACGCTTGTCTCTCAATCAACACCCATCTTTCACAACCCTTTGCAAAGTTCTTTGTTGTTGTTGTTGGTGGTGATAGAGTAAGCGAGTTTTCTAGAGAGGGAAAGTGAAAAATAAGAAAAGTGAAAAATAAGAAAAGGACCCAAAGCCAAGAGAGGTAGAGAGAGAGAGAGTAAGAGTTTTTTTTTTTTTTGGTTTTTGGTTTTCTTCCAGATGCTCTTTCAATGGGAAAAAATGAGGACCCAGATCTGCAACAAAGAGAGCAGAGTCTTGAATCAGGGAACGATCAAGTGCATCCAGGATTCTTGTGTGGGAGATGTTGGATGGTTTTGTCAAGGCTTTCAAATGAGTTCAGTTTCAGATGTGTTTTCGTTTTGTTTCTCAGTTTGTCGGTTTTGTTGCCTGGGATCTTCTGGATCCTTCCTTTTCGTTCTATAAAATCTGGGTTTGATGCTAAGCAAGCTATTAAGCTCAGTGGTAATTTTTCCTTTCCTTCAATTTTTATTTTATTTAGTTTCTCATATTGTTTGTGTGATTAGGGTTTAATTATTGAAGTGGGTATTTTGTAATTTTGGCAATTTTGGCAATTTTTTCTGTTTGATTAGGGTTTTATGATGTTTCCAGAAAATTAAGTTATGTTAATTTTCATTGCATTTTGTTTAAATTGGATCCTCAACCTTTGAGGGCTAATGCGTGTTTTCCCGATTGATAATTTGATATCTTATTCATCTTGTAATTTGTGTTGCGATTAGGGTTCTTATTTGGCTTCCCTTGTAAATTTCTACTTGATAGTATTCCTTTTTATAGTTTAGAAATTTGTATTTTAAATCTGGAATTTTGGGTATTCTAAAATGTGGGTTTTCCCTTGTTGTTCTTTCACAGGTTTAGTTATTTTGCCTTGTTGTTCTTTTATTAGTTTTCACTAATGGTTTGGGGGAGATAGGCATGCATTTAGTTCACCTTCTAGAATTTTTGTGAAGGCAGGCTTTTATTTTCCAAATTGGAGATATATTTTGTCATCTTTATGTTTAAATTACAATTGTATCATAGAAAGGGATTGTTTTGCCATATTTAGAGTATATCTCCTTTTTTTGGTGATGGGGGCAAGCAATTAATGGTTTGTTTCAATGATTTCCTTTTTTTTTAAAAAAAAAAATAAAAACATCAAATTTTTTAGACAAGGAATATGATTTATTGTTTTTTCATACGCTAAATTGATAATCAGTTGATCACATCGAAACCGATGATTTTGTGTAAGATCGTGTGCCATTTATATGAGTATTCAATTCTGTAAAGAACTCAATTCTCATCCTTGACATGTCACTACTTTCTTGAACTGAGCTATTAAACTTAGATAACGGATTTATGTTCCTTTTTTAGAATTAACCTTTCCTGGTTTGTTCTAAATGCATATCGAAATAAGGCCTTTCTTCAGTTGTATTTCCATCAGACTGAGTGACCTTTTGAGTTTGGTGATGTAGTTCTGTAATTTTTTTTTTGTTTATTGCTTATATATGTATTCATTTATTCTTTGCAGCCTCGGTTCATGCGTACTTTACACTTCAGAAGCCAGTTTCAGAGCTTGTTCAGTATATTGAAAAGTTAGAATATGATATCTATGAAGAAATAGGCGTCCCGGGTACTAAGGTTTTACACCCAACTTCTGCCATCGTATTACATACATTTATTGCATCGTTATGTGAGAAGTTGATCTAAAAGCTACTCATTTTCAACAGGTGGCTATCTTGTCCATGCACCAGTCTGGTGCATCTAACTCTACTATTGTGGTGTTTGGTGCTCTTTCCGATCCCATAAATAGTCCAATAAACGCAGTATCCCTAAGTGTGCTGAGATCATCTTTAATCGAGCTGTTCCTTAAGCAATCCAATCTGACTTTGACTACTTCAATTTTTGGGCAGCCTTCTGAGTTTGAGATTTTGAAGTTTCCTGGGGGCATCACTGTAATCCCTGTACAACCTGCTTCTATCTGGCCGATAACCCAGATTCTATTTAATTTTACTCTGAATAATTCAATAGCCGAAATCCAGGACAACTTTGCTGAGTTAAAGGATCAGCTGAAATATGGACTGCGCCTGAGGCCTTATGAGGTATGACATCTGTTTTTGAGCAACAGCTGCGCATTTTCACCAATATTTGGTTTTTAGGTGTATCTTTGGTAGCATCAAACTAACATTCTCATGACCTCAGATCTGATCAAATGGCTTTTGGAAGTGGAAATAGGAAAAATTCTTACTACCAGATTATTCAAAATCAATTGAATTCTTGAATGTTAATAACTTGATTCGTTTAAAGGATAAAGAAACACACTGCATTCCTAAGTGTTCTGTTTTAACTAATTGTTTTAGCATTCCTGGCTGTTGAAGAAGCCCTGGCTATTGATTAGCTCCAAGGACGTAGATATAGATGCCAGATGACGTATTAATAACTGCATCCTGACACGAGTTTAGGAAATTAAAACCTTGAAGTTTCTTCATTGCAATGGAATAGAAATTGGGGGTTTGATTCCTATTTATGGTATTACTTGCTAATAATTATTTTTATTTGTTCATTGCAGAATTTGTTTTTGCAATTAACAAACCAAAATGGGTCCACCATGTCGTCCCCGGTTATAGTTCAGGCTTCAGTGATGTCATCAGATTTCAGTAACCTTCTGCCTCAGAGGTTAAAGCAGTTGGCTCAAACCATCACGGAGTCTCCGGCAAAGAATCTTGGTCTTAATAACTCGGTCTTTGGTAAAGTTAAAAGCATTAGTTTATCATCGTATCTGAAGGGTACACTTCATGCTACCCCTCCCTCTCCTTCACCTGCTCCATCTCCTGGGCCATCAATTTCCCCACGTCCTAGTTTTTCGCCTACTCAGTCTCCAGCATCATCACCTAAGAGTAAACATCTTCCATCTTGCCATAAATGCAAAGCTGATTCTCCATCTGGTCATAGTCCCCTGCATTCACCAGCTCGTCGTACTGGTCCCTACCCTTCTTTTCCTCCTTCGGTTTCTCCTGCGCCGTACACTGAGGCTCCTCCCCCCTGTCCATACTCTCGTCCTGCAGTTCCACCGAGCTCTTCACCAAGATCACACTCTGTTCCACCAAACTCTTTGCCAAGGTCTCATTCTAACCTAATACCTAACCACCCGCCTGTAATGAGTCCCCGGTCACAGTTGTCCCCTGATCTACCGCCATTACCTTCTGTATCTTATGGATCTCGTCCAGGCCAGGGTATGGACAGTACGAAAGGCCCAGTTTCTGCGCCACTTGCTCAGCCTCCATCAGCGCTATCTCCATCATGTAAGCATCGAATGCTATGTGATTTATACGATTTTCATTATCAAAAGGAAAAAAATTATATGATTCTGCTTATGTCTTTTTTTATCAGGCTTTCAAATATTTCTTAAGATCCTTCCAGCTCCCATCTATCTATATTTTGTTAATGGTGCTTTAGATAGTAGAAATGTCAGCTTAACATGCATTTGTTTATAGTTTTCATTTTATTGTATAAGTTATAGCTAATTGTAATGATTGTTTCTTGTGATTGTTGTGCATTTGCAGCTAAAGCAGTAAGTGTTCTCACCAAGGAGTTCTGGTTGTTGAGATTTTTCGGAGTCTTGATCTTTTGTCTCCTCTTATGATCTATTCATTATGTGCCGTATCACCCGAAGTTCCGAAAAGACCATGATAGATAATATTTGTTTCCCGATTTTGATATGGCAACGATGGTAGAAGCAGCAGTGAAAAAAGTTTCCGATAAGTTTTTTCCCGTTTCCTTCAGGCAACCAATGTACATGTAAATGAGATGGAAGATGAAAGTGATGGTCAAAGCCAGAAAGTTGGCAGGCCATTCATTTTTACTTCATGACAAAAAAGAATGCAGGATGTTTTTTTTCCCAAAGGGAATGAACTCCTAGAGATGGTATAATTACCCAAAGAAGCAGGTGCCATGTTCCGTACAAGAGCTTTGAGTCTCGGCCTATGACACAGGCATCACCGTCGCTGGTATCAAGTGGAACCGTCTCTTAATATTTGATTCAAAGTGTAAAGAGGTGGTTCTTTCCGATCAACTATAATGTCATATGGAAATGTAAAATCTAGTGTCTTATAATACTCAAGGAATGATATTAAGCACATGAGTTTATTAATATTTATATAATGAAATTTTAACATTGTAAAAGCGATATAAATATGTAATACTTTATATACGATAAAACAATATAAATGAGACACGAATGCATATATTATTAAAAAAATAATAATAAATATAGAACACTAGAGTACTGAACACATGTTCTTAATTTGAAAGAAGATAAAATAAATAAATAAATGTAATTTTATTTATGTGGCTAAAATAGTAAGTTGAAGTTTCAACAAACTGATGTGTTTATTGGACAAATTCTGAATTTTGTTTATTTTATTTTGGAGATACATTGGACATTGGACAGCTTTTCAAAATAAAAAAATTATTTCTTTAATACATATTTCAATAAGAAAAGGTTCATATCAATATATTAATAAATAATTGGCCATTTGGAAAGCCAAATTGATTTTTGTAATGTGACAATGAATTAAAAAAACAAAGAAACTATTCTTTACAACACTGTCTTTGATTTTCTTTAATCAAATAAAATCAACAAATAAGTTGCAAATAGACATGTCTAATTTGATTAATTATTTATTAATAAAAAATTTAATTATTTAAATTTAATTATAAAAATATATTTTTAAATTGTGAAATACGATAACGGATCGATTCAAACTTAATTTTATTAAAAAATTTAAAAATATTTAGAGTACAGTCTAAATCGATTCGGGAATAAATCTAAAATTATTTTTTTTTAAAATTTTATTTTCGCTTTTATAATAAAAAAAGATGAATTTAATGAAAATAATTAAAAAAATAGATTTAAATTAATTGTCTATTCACTCCCAAGTCTCAATCCCAATACAATTTGGTTGCTAGAAAGTTGTTGCACTTTTGGTTCATATGGCCCAAGCAAATGAGCCTCGAACTCGACAATGACACGACCCAAACTCACCGAGATAGCTGATTCTACTCACTACAAACTCACCCGGGTCAACTCATTTTTTCTCGCCAACCGGATTGGGTTGTCATCAAAACTCCTCGCAATCCTTTCCTCGTCTTTCTCTTCGACTTTCTTTCCCTCTTTGAGAGAAAGAAAATTTTAAAATACAAACTTCAAAAGATTTTCTCGGAAGGGAAAGTAAAACAATAAGCTTTCTCTCCGTCCAAACACACAAAAAAATGTCTCATATAATGTTTCAAACCTCTCCTCTTCCCAAAACCTTGTTATTGAAGCCGACTCTGCCGCCCCCAGGCGGTAAACATGGGAAATTTCTGACAGTTAGATGTTCATCTTCTTCTTTAATCGACGGTGGAGATTCCTCCGTGGCCGCTCTCGAGCGCTGTTTCTTGGCACCACCGGCGGCAGTAGAGTCCGGTTGTTCAGGTTCGGGTGAGCTAGGGCCCGTTATGAAAGGAGGAAAATACGGTGCGTTTGGTGCGGTTACCTTGGAGAAAGGGAAGCTTGATTTGTCTCAGAAACAATCCACTTCTAGCCCTGAGGTTAGTTTTCAAAATTTTTACTTTATGCCTAAAAAGTTAATTTTTCACTTAATTAAGCTTAATTTGAGAAAAGGGTATTAATTAGTAATTTTTTCTTGAAATTAAATCAAGAAATGGTTTACTGTTTAGGTATAAAAACTTTGGAGGTATTTAAAGTTGATTTTTTTTTATTAATTATGCGGAGAAAAGGGGGTTCTGTTGAATTCAATTAACAATAAGAAAAATACTTTCATGAAATTTGTTAAATTTATATATATTGAATGAATTCAAATGGAAAATTTATACTATTTCTATTATTAAGCTTAAGGAAAAAGTGGAATTGCTTCCTGCTGAAAAGTCTTGTATCTTCGTGAAATTTTAATGGTTTCTCTTTCAGAAGCAAGATTAAATGGTTTATTTTCAAACTGAGGTTTAAGTATTAGTGTATGATTCTCGAGTAATGGAACTACGCTGAATCTTGATATGTTCTAACTGGATATTCTATCCAGTAGGGCATAGCATATACCAGACTGAAGCTTGATTGATTTTTGAGTTAAACTAGCTTAATAAATCACTGTTTCTATCCCATCCTTGCGAATTGCATGGTAGAAGATTGGAACGAAACATTACGACAATGATGATGATAAATATATTTCAGTATTCCTTTTGTATTATTCTTAAGCTTAAACGTTTTCAGTGCTAAATCAGGAACTAAATTCTTGTTATTCAGATTTTATTGTTTAAGATATCCTAGCTACTTTTGATTTGACATGCATGATTTACATATTGAATCTCACATACAGTAGTTGGTATTTAAAATGTTAATTACATACGAAGTTATGGACTTATGGCTAGGTCTAGGAGTTGCATATCCGTCTGGTTTATGCTGATTTATTGTTTAGATATCTGTATATTTATTCTGTTTTAAGTTGGTTGGGTGTGAGGATGTGGGTTTGCTTGCTTCCTGTACTATTGACTTCAATAATTTGCTGCTATGGTCAAAGCATGATGTTTACTTATTTATTTTTTATTGTAAATCAGATGTTTATTTCTTTGAGTTGTTAATACCATTTTTCCCTTGAACATATTTTCCAAAAGTTTGGAAGGATTAACTTAAATTCATTTGAAATTACAGCTTGCAACTGGGGGAGGTGGTGGAGATATTGGAAAGAAAATTAATCATGGAGGTGGGGATGGAGGTGATGATGATGGAGATGATGATGATTATTTCGACGATTTTGATGATGATGGGGAGGGACAAGAGGGGGGACTATTTAGAAGGCGTATGTTTCTTGAAGAGGTAAGAGATCAAAGTCCAGCAGATACAGTATGCTTGTTTTAACGACTTATATTTATCAGGTGCTTAAAGAAGAAATTTTCACTCAAAATTATTGATTTTCCATCATTTTCTTTTCCAGCTTTTTGATCGAAAATTTGTAGATGCTGTATTAAATGAGTGGCACAAGACGATGATGGACTTGCCTGCTGGCTTCCGACAAGCTTATGAAATGGTTTATTATTATATTTTCTTATCACTTTATCACGGTGAAGCATTTTGTGCTTTGTATCAAATGCTGACTAAAGCTGTTTGTCTTCAGGGATTGGTCAGTTCAGCCCAGATGGTTAAATTCTTAGCAATTAATGCCAGACCAACAGCTAGTAGATTTATTTCTCGAACACTTCCTCAAGGAATGTCTCGGGCATTTATTGGCAGGTAACCGCAGATATTCTGTGCCCCTCTCAAGGATGTATCCAGCAATCGGAATGAAATAAATATTTGATTGCAACATATTGTTAAATCTATTGATTCTTATCTGTAACGTTTTTATATACAGGATGCTTGCAGATCCGGCCTTTCTATACAGGCTTCTTTTGGAGGAGGTTGCTACTATTGGCTCTTCTGTTTGGTGGGAGTTGAAAAATCGAAAGGATAGGTAGTTTTTTTTATGTGATGACATACATACCTGCCTCGTTATCCATTTCAGTAAATCAAAGCAATAAAGACTCGCTTTACTGTGTCTACAGGATTAAGCAAGAATGGGATCTGGCACTTGTGAACGTGCTCACAGTAGCAGCATGCAATGCTCTTGTAGTTTGGTCTCTTGCTCCTTGTCGTTCTTATGGAAACACCTTCCGGTTTGACTTGCAAAACACATTGCAGAAGCTTCCGAACAACATATTTGAACCGAGTTACCCCCTTAGGGAGTTTGACTTGCAAAAGAGAATCCATTCTCTTTTCTACAAGGCTGCAGAGTTCTGTATTGTTGGATTAACTGCTGGAGCAGTGCAAGGTTCTTTGTCAAATTTTTTGGCCAGTAAAAAGGAGAGAAAGTAAGTAGATTTGATAGCATTTCAATGACCATTTTGTTGCATCTATTGGGAAAAAAATTCTTCTTGTTTGCAAGGTTCTTCACTAATATATTAGTGGTTGGCTTTTGATAATATTGTCAGGTTATCTGTGACAATTCCATCTGTGAGTACCAATGCGCTAGGTTATGGTGCTTTCCTTGGACTCTATGCGAACGTTAGATATCAGCTTTTGTGTGGGTTTGATCAAGCAATGGTCAACCATTTTGATGTCATTGGTGTAGCCTTGTTCTTTAGCACTGCTTTAAGGTAGCTCTCTTTCTCTCTCTTTCTCACCCCACGCTCCCCTGACCACCACCGCCACCCGCACATCCCCTTCATTTCTCTGGTTTATGTTGTGCTAGGCTAAGTACTTCTGATAGTATTGCTTGGGGATTACTTCTCCTCAATTTCTTTTCTCTATACGTGCTGCTAAAATATAGTCCTAAGCATCTCTCTTTTCTAATGATTATCTCTAAATTTTTCTACTTAATCAGGGGATCTCTGATATGTTTCCCATTGTTCTTGCTCGTGTCCTGGTTACTCTTCTTAGGATCTAGATCAACGAAAACATCAGGCAGTAGTATTGATATTATTTGGAAGATGACTAAGTTGTTATTTTGCACTTTGCACTTTGAACTCTTCATTGTTGGTTTACTTTACTTCTATGGAGTTCGGGATATTCTTTGCCTCCCCTGACTGGTTCTTTGCAGGGTTCTGAATGTTCAATTAGGAGAGAGATCAAGGCTGGCTTGGCTAGGTGTTGAGGTGGATCCACTGGTTCAGTCAGATAACCTCTTGAAGGCTTACAACAGACCTTCTGAGGATGCGACTAGTTCATCTTCTAAATGGTTTATATCCAGGAATGCCATCGTTTCCGGTCTTGGACTTCTTGGCATCGGACAAGGAGATGCAGAATCAGCTGCCGATGGGGTAACCAGGGCTCCAAAGGCCCGGAGAAAGAGAATTGTGCGGAAGAAGGTAACTCCAAGCTCTGCATAGTTAGTCGAGGTAATTACCATTGCTGTCCAATTTTGCTGCTTGACACACAGAAAATTCAATACCAAAAAGAACTTCTTGCTATGATTTTTTGTCTAGTGCTGACCACCACATTAACTGTAAGAGTTCTTGACTGTCTCTACTTGTTTTCATTTGATGTTTCAATATTTGTTATATCAATAAAGTCTATACTCCAATTTGAGTCGGTTCTATTTCTTCTGCAACCCAAATTAATTGGAAGGGGATATTTAAAACTTTTTGGCAGATACTTGTTCTTAGATAAACTACAGTAGAGCATTGTACAATTAATTGTTCAATAAGTTCCTACATATGAAGTTAGAGGGCAAGGCGTAAATATTCTATGTCCTCTCAAATGTGTTCGTGTATGTATGTATGTATGTATATATATAAGACGGAGGCATAGTTGCAGGTTTATATGCAATATATTTTATAAAGATACTTGAAAATAGTTTATAAATATATTTATGGAAAAATATGTAAACTCAAAGTGGTATTTCGAAACATATCAATACTAATATGGAACAGTACAAAAACAAAAGCGATAAGGTCACCGGTTTATTGCTGGTTTCAATGACTTGCATTTTCATCCTACGATCAAAGTAACATCTTTTACTTGTTTTTAACGATGCGCAAATTGGCCATCATAGTTGCTAGACGAAGAAGAATCGACTAGTTAATGGGCTGCAGAAGAAGGTCACAATCCGGCCTGAGCCCGTCAAAATATTGGTATCTCGACACTTGCTAAATCCATTGAAAGACTTACTGAGAAATGCACTTGCTCCAAAATCATTGCTTAGACGAATCCAAGTTGTTTAATAACATGCATTTAGCCCAAAGCAACCTGAGTTTCTGGTTGTCGTCCTTACAAAACACAAACGAATACTCTTGCCTCCAATTCTCTGGTCTACCTGCTTGCAAGAACTACAACGCGCGCACGCGCGCACACACATATATATATATATATATATATATATAACTCTATGAAATATTGTCTATTCGGGCTCACTGAATTTTATTTTGTCCATAAAAAGCGTTTCGCAGTTTGAAGATGGTGAATAGTTATATACCTAGTTGAACTCTAGTACAGTCAGGCCAGTGTGGAATTTATAACTCGTAGCTCATAGGACCATGACACTTGGCTTATAAATGCATCTGAAATCCTCGAAATTTTTGCCGCCTGGCTCGTATCTTTTGTCTCTAGAAGTGATTTTAGCAGGGGGAGAAACTCATTTGGGTAGTCGAAAGAAAGATGGATCATAATAGCTACCTAGCTCTGTAAAAATTGTTCGCAACTTGATCAGCTCAGTTAATGAATCAGCATGTAAGGTCTGATTGCAGGCGCCCTGCTAATTGCTAAACTTCTTGTTGGATAGGTGCCATGCCAGCTGTTTTGCTGTTTTTCCATGTTTCTTATTTTTTCTCCTAGAGTTTTAGTTCCCTCGTCGCTGACTAGTCAATGGTTATCTAACTGCTTCTTGTTCTACTTTAATACCCATACGTTAGCAGATAAGCTCATTTACATCTATATCTATCTGTCTATGCATGTGTGTGTATAGATAGATATATATATATATATATATATCTATCTATCTATCTATCTATATATATATATATATATAAATTATATCAGAGTTTTTATTTTTTTGTGATTAAGATTTTTAAAGATTAAACTTTAATCATTGAACATATTACTAGAAAGGGGAAAAAAAAAGAAGAAGGGAAAGTGCATGCAGTTTGAATACTTTTTAATTTTAATTATTCATCCTAAGCAGATTTAATTAACTTGATATCGTTGGTATTTGATTTGATATTGGAAATTTAAACTTAGTATATAACAATATTAGTTACTACTCACTCCTTTCTACATGTATAGTCTATTTTCTATACATTACTGTACGAGTTCTTAAATTTCATTAAGTATAACTAATAATCAATAAATATATTTTTTTGCTATATTAATTTTTTTTAATTTTTTTATCATACCCTATAAAAACATGTGCTACCTTCTGAATTTGCCGGTAAGGTTTTTAAATTTTATTGGCAATGTGTCACCTAATTATATATAAATATCGATATTATTTTATGTATCAATTTTTACGAAGTTTTTAAACCCGACGATGATTGTAAGAGATCGTCATGTATCAATACAAAGATGCTTTTAAGATACTTCTTAACAAAACTCTTAAAGTCAAAATTATTATTATAATTAACATTTTGATTGAAAATACAATATTATCAAAAAAAGCGATTGGTTATCAATCTATAAATCAAATTAATTTCAATTGGTAAAAGTTTTATTCAAAATTTAATTCATACAGACTGAATTTATTAAGCTGTACCGCTAATCCGACCGTGCAACTGTTATATAATGAGAACTATTGACCGTGGGGGTATGAAGGAGCAATAAAAGAGGCAAATGGTGGTGCACTGGATGTATGTATGGGTTGAGAAATGGGAAGTCATAATAACAATCCATATTAAAAACCTACTTAAAAGAGAGCAGTTGGGAGGCAATAACTGTCCCTCAACCCATATTATTAGTGTCTTAATAGAGAAATACGGACGACACCATTGCACAGCTTACATTTGTTGCCTCGTCCGCTTCTCCATGTGCTTGTCCTTTCAAATTCTTTAACTTCTTAAACTCTTTCCAACTTTCTCACATTATTAGTTTAATCCTATGAATTGTTAATTTTAAAATTTAGTTTTAGATCTCATTTTTCAAATAAATTATAAGAATTAAATATATATTATATATAAATTAGTTAAGGTTCAATATAATTAGATTAGTTCATCGACTAGGTAACTCATCTCACTCAATTTGGATTAGGCAACTTCAATAAGATGTTTTATAATTCGAACCGATCCAACTCGAATTATTATTTATATAATAAAATAATAGTTTCAATTAAATTTAATTATAAATATTAATATGAAAACTAATTTTTTATATTATTTTAAATAGAAAAATGGGTTTGTCGTATTATTTTAAATACGTAATTACACAACTGAAAATTCATTCCTTACATAATACGAAAAACCCTACAATGAAAATAATTTTTTTTCATATTATTTTAAATTCACAAGTATCTATATTCTAAATCCAAATTCCTTACTCTAAGCATTCAATAAATTTATAAATTTAAAAAAATAATAATAAACACCGTATTTAAGTGTGCTTTATTTCGTAATTTACACTAATTTTAAAATCTATATCATTTATTTAAGTTTTTCAAACGTAATTTAAAAGAATTATAATAAGAGTAGTTGTTTATTAGCGTTTGTTTTTAATATCCGATGGAATGTACGTACGAAGTATGGAATAGTATAGTATCATATTTAATTAAAAAAAATAAACCAATTATTAATCAAATTAAAATTGCAAAGAATATTTGTTTCATAGGAAGGAAAGTCAAAACATACATTTTCTTATTAGAAAATTTTGCAGATTTTAGTTTTTGAAAGATATTGTTTAGTTTTATATCCAAATACCCTACTCTCAATTGATATATATATATATATATATAAAATTAATTTCACGTTTTTAGCAAGATTTAGGAGAAAAAGGAAATTCACATTTTATTTTTGGTATTTAAATTGGACCTAAAAAAAAATCGTCATTTTCACTTTGTTGGCAGTTGGGTTTCAATCTGACATTACATTCCTTTGATATGGAAAATAAAATAAAATAAAATGATGAACAAATTATAGAAATTTCAATTTAATGTGGAAAAGATATAAAGCAGGTGAAATAGTGGTATTGTCGATATATAATAAATTATATTGGAAATGATGTAAAAAAAATGGAAATGGAAATATATGAATGTAGGATGTGCTAATATTACGAGGAGAAATGCCACGTGATTCAATTTTTTTTTTATATATTTTAAAATTTTTTTTACTGATTAAAAAATTAATTTTATAATATAAAGGAGAAATCATCGTATCAAATGAAAGAACTAACCAGTTTAAATAAGGATTCTCCTTTTTCATTAGGTGGGATGACGAGACAGATGGATCAATTAGCATTTTCCCATTAGGAGTAACCCCAATTTACAAAGCGGGAAAAACAGACGGTGGATGGTGAATTCGTTACCGACCACCATAAATGAAAAAAAACCATAAAATTAAATACATTTGAACTATTGATTGGTCTGTAAAAACAGATAAAATATTTATTAGAAT
>JBBYHK010000006.1:2820660-2854047 GCA_038382065.1 Adansonia grandidieri | reverse complement strand
TTAGCAATAGGAGCGAACAATTAATGGTTTGTTTCACTGCTTGCTTCCCCTTTTTCTTGTAAATAAAAATGTCAAATTTATGAGACAAGAGCTTTGTTTTATTGTTTTTCATATCTTAAATTGATAATAGAGACTGGCGATCTTTTGCATGATCATGTGCCATTATATAAGTGATCAATGTTTTATTGATTTCTATGGTCTTCCTTGACATGTTATTTCTTCTCGAGCTGAGCTACCAATTAAGATAATGGATTCAGTTCCTTAATTAGAGTAGACCTTTCATTGGTTGTATTTCCATCACGACGAATGACCTTTTGAGTTCATTTATGTACTTCCATAAGTAATTTTCCTCGTTTGTTGCTTATGTATTCATTAATTCCTTGCAGCCCCAGTTCATGCATACTTCACACTTCAGAAACCAGTTTCAGAGCTTGTTCAGCATATTGAAAAGTTAGAGTATGATATCTATGAAGAAATAGGTGTTCCGGATACCAAGGTTTTACACTCAACTTCTTCCATTATGTTACATATATTTACTCCCATATAATGTGATATGTTCATCTAAAAACTAATCATTTTCAACAGGTGGCTATCTTATCCATGCACCAGTCAGGTGTATCTAACTCTACTGATGTCGTGTTTGGTGTTCTTTCCAATCCCATAAACAGTCCAATAAATCCAGTAGCCCTAAGTGTGCTGAGATCATCTTTAATTGAACTGTTCCTTCATCAATCCAATCTGACTTTGACAACTTCGATTTTTGGGCAGCCTTTTAACTTTGAGATTTTGAAGTTTCATGGAGGCATCACTATAATCCCCGTACAATCTGCTTCCATCTTTCAGATAACCCAGATTCTATTCAATTTTACTCTGTATAACTCGATATCTGAAATAGAGGACAAATGCGATGAGTTAAAGGACCAGCTGAAGTCTGGACTACGTCTGAGGCCTTATGAGGTATGACATCAGTTTCGAGTATGACATCAGTTTCGAGCAACGTTCTAACTTATCACATTCACCGATGCTTTGTTTTTGGGTGAATCTATGGTAACCTCACACTACCATTCTTATGATCTAAGATCTGGTCAAATAGTGTTTGGAAGTCGAAATAGGAAAGGTTCTTGCTATCGAATTATTCCAAATCTATTGAATTCATGAATATTAATAACTTGATTCTCATAAAGGATGGAGAAACACACTACATCTTAAGTGTTCTGTGTTAACTGTTTTAGCAAACCCAGCTGTTGAAGAAGCAGTGGCTCTTGATTGTCTCCTAGGATATATTTGTAGATGTCAGATCATGTATTAGTAACTGTATCATAACCCTACTCTAGGAAGTCAGGACCTTGAAGTTTTTGTCCATTACAATGGAACAGAAATTGGGGATTGTGGGAAGAGAAAAGAGGAGCTTATATGCCTTACAGTTTTGTACCCTTTGATGCCCTAATGTTTGAGTCCTATTTGTTGGTATTTCTTGTTTATAATTATTTTTATCTGTGCGTTGCAGAACTTGTTTGTGCAATTAACGAATAAAAATGGCTCCACAATATCCTCACCTGTCATAGTTCAGGCTTCAGTGATGTCAGATAATTTTGGTAACCTTCTGCCTCAGAGATTAAAGCAGTTGGCTCAAACCATCACAGACTCCCCTGCAAAGAATCTTGGTCTTAATAATTCAGTCTTTGGTAAAGTTAAAAGCATTAGCTTATCATCTTATCTGAAGGGTACACTTCATGCTACCCCTCCCACTCCTTCACCAGCTTCATCTCCAGGGCCGTCAATTTCGCCACATCCTACTTTTGCACCGACTCAACCTCAACCTCCAGCTTTGTCACCCGAGATTTATCCTTCTCCACCCTGTCCTAAGTGCAAAGCTGCTTCTCCATCTGCTCATAGTCCCCTGCATTCACCAGGTCCTGGAAGTGGTCTCTACCCTTCTCTTCCTCCCTCAATTTCTCCTGCATCTTCTAGTGCAGTGAGTCACGCCCCTTCCCCTTGTCCATACTCGCGTCCTGCTGTTTCACCGAGCACTTCAGCAAGATCTCATTCTAACCTAATTCCTAACCACCCACCATTAAAGAGTCCCCGGTCACAGTTGTCCCCAAATCTGCCACCATTAGCTTCAGTGTCTTACGGATCCCGTTCAGGCCAAGTTATGGAAAGTACGAAAGGCCCTGTTTCTGCACCACTTGCTAAGTCTCCACTAGCACAATCTCCATCGTGTAAGCATCTATGCTAAGTGAACTATTCGATTCTGCTTATGTCTTGTTTTCCATTTTATATAGCACTATAGCTTCTTTCTGGAAAAAAAAAATGCTCCCCTGCTTAGGTGTTCAAGTGCAAAGGTCATATTTCTGTCTCAAGGTTTTTAGCATTCATTAAGATCTATCCAGTTCTCATCTATCTATATTTTGTTAATGTTGGTTTCGACTACAGAAATGCCAGTTGGACATGCGTTTGTTTTTAGTTTTCTTTGTGTTATTTCAATTATAGCTAATTGTAATGATTGTTTTTGTGATTGTTGTCTGCAGCTAATGCAGTACGTGTTTTCCGCAAGGAATTCTGTTTCTTGGGATTTTTAAGAGTCTTAATATTTCATCTCCTTTTATGATCTAAGTCATTCATTGTGTCATACCAACCGAAGATCCAAGACGTCCAAAAGACCATGATAGGTGATTTTCATAATCATATCCCAATTTTAATATAGCTAGGATGGTAGAAGTACCTTTGAAAAGTGTCAAAAGATTTTTTTTTTTTTTTTCAGGCAAAGCAGTCTATATGCAAATGAGATGGAAGATGAACTGGTGGTCAAAGCCGGAAAGTTAGCAGGCCACTTGTTTTACTTCGCATGCTTACGATGTCATGACAAGAAAACGTGGAATGTTTTTCCCAAAGGGAATAACTCCTAGATATGGTGTGTGACTACTTAAGAAGCAGGCTGGCATACCTCGTAGGTCTGAAGAATAACCAATTCTCATATTTGATTCAAGTGTAAAGAATATGCTGCTTCTTTTTGAGCAAACTATAATGTAGGTAAAGCCTGGAGGCGAAAGATGATGCCCTGAAATGTAAAAGCTAGTGTTTTATAATATACTGAAGGAAAGATAAAAGGAGTATATACGTATGTTTAGCATGTTGAATAGCTTCCTGTAGTGAATGGAACTCTGAAATGGGAGGTTCGAGACGCAAATTTATGAATACCAGAGCCTACACAATTAAACATGGAAATTTATGAATACACTCTTGACAATTTCAGTACTTCAACTGGTCTATTGAGGTTTTTGTTTTCAGTCAACAAGATAAAAAGCCGGTGCTTGGTCGGAGAATATTTTTCCGTCATCGTTGGCCATAGCTTCATACTTCCAGGCAGCCAGCTCATTGCTGCTCTACCAAGCAAGCCTCCCAGCTGAAATTTCAAATTGCTACATTTTTTTTTTCTCAAGATAGTCATTGTATAATGACACCAAATATCTTAGTAAAAACCTCAATAAAGCAAAACTCAGGCATCTAATTCTTGCAGATAAAAACTAGGTCAGCCCATTGAGAGAGCTTCACTCTCGTTATGAGATTTCAGTCAGCTTGAGCTAAGATAAATCGAAATTCAATAGGCTTCGAATATTGATGGCTCACTAGATTAATTGAAATCCAATGAGCTTCGGATATTGGTGGTTCACAAAAAAAAAAAAAGAAGAAAGGTCAAGTGACTTAATATTGTACTAGATTTTTCGAGTTAGGCAGTTATATGGTTCCTCGGGTTCTTAAACATTGAGTTGCAAAAAGCTTTAAATCATACCATGTTTAAGAAAATAACTTGTGCTGTGTTGTAGATCTTCTTTGACATCTCTGATCATGCCTCTATGCCTCATGACAAAGGCAGCAACTGAACCAACCTAGACAAACAAATGAATGTCAAATGATATAAGGAGATAAACAACAAACAATTAGCGTGAAAATACTTGTTAAGTTTTGCCAAGGCTGATCACCATTAATTAGTTGGAACTGTTCCTAATGAAACATTTATCTTACTTTGTGTAGAAGTCTCTTTTGGCTTTTGCGACTGGTTTTTATTTCTATGAACCAATGAAGAAAATTTGCAAGCAACAAACAAAAACAAAATCATGAAACAACTTAATTTCCAACGAAATTTGATGTTTTTTTTTTTTTTTTTTTAAATTTTGCTGATAGGGGCATTTTTGCAGAACATACATGGAAAATAAAAAGTAAGATTTATACCTGTTAAGGCTCCAACATCAAATTTTCCCATCGACGTTTTGTCTTGAAATTTTAGTACAGTATAGAGTCGGGCATATATACACACACACATACATACATACCTACCTGCCTTCGTAAGGGTTGAAAATACTACCAAAGCTTGCATAAACCATTTTCGATGGCGGCAGGTGATAGTGATATTTAGACGGAAGCTATAAAATAAGCCAAGAGGGCCACCAGGAGCTAGCTGTGGGGGAAAACATAGCAACTGTGTTACAGAATTGCTATATACATACATACCATAAACAATCAGCAGATTAAGTCATCGCAATTAGATCCTACCTTCGCGGGAGAAATTAGTTGCATTGAACCTCCTATCAAGAAAACCAAGGTATCGGCGTCACCAATGAGAGAATGCACTAAGAGGCCTCGAAGAGAGGAACTGAGTCCGCAACCAGGTTAGTCCATTTGCCAGATCTTCAACACCAAAACCAGTGTCCCCAAAATCGATATCACCGATTTGATTATCGTCGGCAGCAGCGTTATTATCATCATTGATCTCATAGCGACAAACAGGACAGGTGATGTGAATGCTCAACCAGGGTACGATGCAATCAGAGTGATATAAATGCCTGCATGATAGCTCTCTGGCTTCTTCACCGACCTCGGACTCATCCTTGCAAACGGGGCAATATTGAGCGCTGTTGATCAGGTGATTTTCTGTGTTCACCGTTGGCAATGCTTCAATGGCTGAATCAGCTGCCGGAGGTGGCCCTGGCCTGTCATTATCTGTTAAGTCTTCAATGAAATCCTCTAAGTCGTTGCCTGTATGATTGTGTCGAGGAGGGACAATGTTTTCTTGGGGTTCAACAATAGGACTCGGCTGCTGGTGAGGTGGTTCAACAAAATTGAGTGTGATCAGAGGTTCCCAACGAGTTCTTCTATCAAAATTAGTGTTTTGCCGCCTGGTTGAGGGGTAGAGAGCCGCGGCCAAGGTATCGAATAACCTGGTAGTAGTTTGGTAGGGTTCATGGCCAGTTCTAAGCCTAGTCCTTGAGACATCCAAATCGTGATTAAGTTCACGAAAACAATGGGGACAATAAGTTTCAAAAGGGTTTGAATTGGTAAACCTTATGGTTCGTTGGCAATGGAGACACCAGAAGTAATGATGGGTTCTCATCCTTCGGATTCCATTGACAGTAACACCCGAACGATGGCTACTTAGAGAAATGTTTTTGCTATGCAAATGGGGATTTTGGTTGGTATTTTTAGAAATGCTATTGAGATTATGGACGAAGAGTTTACAGCTCATTATATACGTAAATTTACGTGAACAAAAAGAGAGAAAGAGAATAGCTTCTAGGCATGCAGCAAGGGATTCCTTTTCTTTTTTAACATGTGCTGTGTTTCCTGGATTTGGGTTTTGCAATTTCCCGAGTTCATATACCGTTTAGGAAAAGCAAAGGATGATTGGGAAATGACGTTAACTTGAATTTAATGTTTTGATTAATATCTCTAGGGCCAGGCAGCCATGACTGCATCTGCAAGTAATTTGGCTTTTGTCAGCCTTTGTCTGAGTGAGGCCAGGTTTCTTGCTGCCATATGCCATGGTAGTCCCCAGGATCATTTTTCCAGAATACTTCGGTTCCCTTGGACTCTATTTCCGCAAAAGTTTTCCTTCTAGGTTTGGACAATTAAGAACACCCTTACAACATGTTTTTGATCATCAAAATATATGCAATCAACAAATATATATATATATATATATATATATGGAGAGACAACATAAAATAACTCTTTGCCTTGTATTTGGGGTTAACGTTAACTGCAAATATGTGTATGCGAATATTTAAACTTAATTTTTTATATATTTAAAAGGATTATATATTTATATTTATATTTATATTTATATAAAATGTCAAACTCAAATATTAAAAAAAATTATTTTTAAAAAAATAAAGAGCTCAAATAATGTAACTCTTTTCTTACTATTTTTTATATAAAAAAGTTATTTTTTTTGTGCTTTTCAATGAAATAAATAATTAGAAGAAGTATCAACATACAAGAATAAATCATAATTACCAGTTAAAAAATAATTATGTACAATTATATCTAAGAAATATAAATTCCAAAATTTTTTAATCTAACTAAATCGAAGAAAAGAAATTGCAAATATGTAATTTAGTGGGAAATAAATAAAGGAATTGAAAATCAATTTTCCCCCTAAATACTTTGGTGGCTGAAAAGTTCGTTGTACATTTGTTAGCATGGCCCGAGAAAAAATGAGCCCACAAGTCGATAGCTACATGACCCAAACTCACAGAGCCGGCTGATTCCACTCGCTAGAAAAACCACCCGGGTCGACCCATTTCCTTTTTCCGCCAATTGGATTTGGTCGTCTTGCTGTCGGTTAAACTTTCCAACAAAAAAAAAAGGACACATAATCCTTTCTTCCTACTCCTCTGCGCATTCTCCCACTCTTGAGAGGGAAAGATATAGCTGAGAAGTTCTGGGAAAAGAAATAAAACCGTAAATTTCTTTCCGGCCAAACACAAACAAAATGTCTCATACAATGTTCCAAACCCCTCCACTTCCCAAAACATTGTTATTAAAACCGAGTCTGCCGCCTTCGGCTCATCCTTTGTCCGGTAAGCTTAGGAAGAATCTGACAGTGAGATGTTCGTCTTCTTCTTTAATCGAAGGTGGAGATTCCTCAGTCGCTGCCCTCGAGCGCTGTTTCTCGGCATCGGCGGCGCCTGTGGAGCCCGGTTCTTCAGGTTCGGGTGAGGTGGGGCCGGTTATGAAAGGAGGAAAGTACGGTGCGTTTGGTGCGGTTACCTTAGAGAAAGGGAAGCTTGATTTGTCTCAGAAACAGTCCACGTCTAGCCCTGAGGTTAGTTTTCAAAATTTTTAGCTTTTGCCTAAGGAGTTATTTTTAACTTAATTAAGCTTAATTTGAGAAATGGATATTAAGCAGTTTTTTATTTTTCTTTTTTTTTCTTTTCCCTTGAAATTAGTGCAAGCAATTGCTCAGTATTTAGGTATCAAAACTTTAGGAGTATTTAAAGACTGAATGTTTTTTTGGTCAAATATGTTCTCTTGAATTCAATTAACGATAGAAGATACTTTTCTTAAATTTTTTTAATATGTAGTGAATGAATTCAAATGGAGACTTTAGCCTATTTTTGTTGTTTAAGCTTAAAGAAAATAACCGAATAACTTCCTGCTAGAAAGTCTTATCTTTTTGTTGAATTAGTGAAATTCGATCGGTTTATCTTTCATAATGTGTGGTTCAAAATGTGGTTTTAGATATTAGTTATAGGATCCTTAAAACTTCTGCCAAAATGTCAAACTGGGGTTTATCTTTCACCTCCGAGAGCAACCAAACTTATTTAATCCTTTCCATAGATTGCCAGTAGTTTAGTTCCATCTACTTGCTGTAGAATGGGTGTTTAACCCTGTTTTTTCTCTCCTTGGGCTTGAGCCAGTAGAAATGACTTAATCAAGAGAGAGAACCCTTTTAATAGGATCAACTATATCCACTTTAAGTCACTTTGCTCAGGTGAATTTCTAAGCTTATCTCAATCTGCTAGCTCATATTCTTCTTTAACTAATCTTACATGAGCTTTCTCTTTCTCTTTCTGGCTTAGCCTAGCCCGGAGGAACATACTTTCTTTTTCAATTCATTTTGATCAGACTTTTCTGGGTTCTAATTGATATGTTTTAACTGATTGTTCTATCCAACAGAGCCTAGCATATATCATACTGAAGCTCAATTTATATTTGAGTTAAACCAGCTTAATAGATGCCTGTTCTATCCCATCCTTGCAATTCTTCATTGGTGCAAGGTAGGAACAAAACCTTACAACATACGATGACAACAATTAAAAATGTTTCGGTGTTATTTTTGAATAACTCTTAAACTTAAACATTTGCAGTGTTAAATTGTGGACAAAGTTATTTTTGTTTGAATTTTATATTTTCAGATATACTACCTACTTGTGATTTGGCATGCATGATTTATATGTGAATTGGCATACGGTAGTTGGTTTTTTAAAGTATCGATTGCATAAAAAGTTATGGACTTAGGGCCGTGTCTAAGAGTTATTTATCCATCAGGTTTATGCTGTTTTATTGTTTAGATATCTTTATATTTATGTTACTGCCTGTTGGTTGAGTATGAGGATTTGGGTTTGGATGCTCGTCCTATTAACCTCAATTATTAGCTGCTAGTGTTTTCAGCATGAGGTTAATTTTTTTAATTCTAAATCAGATATTTATTTCGAGCTGTTTATTCCATTCCTGGGAAAATTTTCCAAAATTTTGGAAGGGTCAGCTAATGCATAGAAATTACAGCTTGCAACTGGGGGAGGCGGCGGAGATATTGGAAAGAAAATTAATCATGGAGGTGGGGATGGAGGTGATGATGATGGAGATGATGACGATTATTTTGATGACTTTGATGATGAGGAGGAGGGAGAAGAGGGTGGACTCTTTAGAAGGAGGATTTTTCTTGAAGAGGTAAGAGATCAAAGTCTAGCAGATTCATTATGCATATTTAACAAATTATGTTAGTCAAATGCTTAAGGAATAAATATTCACTTCAATTTTTGATTTTCCATCATTTTCTTTTCCAGCTTTTTGATCGAAAATTTGTAGATGCTGTATTGAATGAGTGGCACAAGACAATGATGGACTTGCCTGCTGGCTTCCGACAAGCTTATGAAATGGTTTAGTAACTTTTCTTATTGCTTTATCGCTTGGTCAGGGACTTTGTGCATTGTGATCAGATGCTGACTAAAGCTTTTTGCCTTCAGGGATTGGTCAGTTCAGCGCAAATGGTAAAATTCTTAGCCATTAATGCCAGACCAACCACTGCTAGATTTATTTCTCGAACACTTCCACAAGGAATGTCTCGGGCATTTATTGGCAGGTAATATTCTCATATGCACCTCTTGAGGATGTCTAGCTAACTCAGTGAAATGAATATTTGATTGCAGCATATTGTTGAATCTGCAATGATACTTATGTATAATCTTTTTTATTTTTAGGATGCTTGCAGATCCTGCCTTTTTATACAGGCTTCTTTTAGAGGAGGTTGCTACTATTGGCTCTTCTGTTTGGTGGGAGTTGAAGAATCGAAAGGATAGGTAGTTTTAAATAGCATGATGAGATGCATGCTTGCCTTATTTATCCATTTCGCTGAACCAAACTAATAAAGACTTGTTTTACTTTGTCTATAGGATTAAGCAAGAATGGGATCTGGCACTTTTGAATGTGCTCACAGTAGCAGCATGCAATGCTTTTGTAGTTTGGTCTCTTGCTCCTTGTCGTTCTTATGGCAACACATTCCGGTTTGACTTGCAAAACACGTTGCAGAAGCTTCCAAACAATATATTTGAACGGAGTTACCCACTTAGAGAATTTGACTTGCAAAAGAGAATCCATTCTCTTTTCTATAAGGCTGCAGAGCTGTGTATTGTTGGATTAACTGCTGGAGCAGTGCAAGGCACTTTGTCAAATTTTTTGGCCCGTAAAAAGAAGGAAAAGTAAGAAGGTTTCATAAATTTTGAGTTACCCTTTTGTTCAATTTATTTGGAAGAAGAAAATTTTCTTATTGTTTGCAGGCTTCATTTACTTATGTATTAATGGTGGGCTTTTTTTTACTGTTGGCAGGTTATCTGTGACAATTCCGTCTGTGAGTACCCATGCACTTGGTTATGGTGCTTTCCTCGGACTCTATGCAAACCTTAGATATCAGCTTTTATGTGGGTTTGATCAAGCAATGGTCAATCATTTTGATGTCATTGGTGTAGCTTTGTTCTTCAGCACAGCTTTAAGGTCTCTATCTCTTTCTTGCTCACCCCCGCTGGCCACATCCCCTTATTTATTTATCTAGTTTATGTTGTGCTAAGTACTTGTGATAATTTTGCTTGGGAATTCCTTTCTTCTTCTTGATGCCTTTTCTGTATGTACTGCTCAATATAGTAGTATTCAATTGAAGGGATCTCTAATACCTTTCCTACTGCTCTTGTTTGTCTTGGTTTCCCATCTCACGATATGGACAACAAAACCATCAGGCACTAGTATCATTATATCATTTTGAAAATGACTAAATTGATGTTTTCTTGCACTTTGAACTCTTCATTGTTGATTGCTGAAATGGAGTTTGTGGTATTTTTTGCCTCACCTTACTGGTTCCATGCAGGGTTTTGAATGTTCAACTAGGAGAGAGATCGAGGCTGGCTTGGCTAGGGGTTGAGGTGGATCCGCTGCTTCAGTCAGATAACCTCTTGAAGGCTTACAACAGACCTTCCGAGGACAGGACTAGCTCATCTTCTAAATGGTTTATATCCAAGAATGCCATTGTTTCTGGTCTTGGACTTCTTGGCATCAGACAAGGAAATGCTGAATCTGTTGCTGGTGGGGAAACTGGAGCTCCAAAGGCCCGGAGAAAGAGGATTGTCCGGAAGAAGGTAACCGCAAGCTCTGCATAGTTAGTTAACATAATTAGCGTTGCTGTCCAATTTTGTTGCTTGATGGAGAGAATACAACGCGAAAAGAACCTACACAAGGTGTGAACTTCCTAAGATTTCTGTCCAGTGCTGATTAATGGCGAAAGAAATCCACATTGCACTATCACATTAACTGTAACATGTTAGATTATTTTGGGGATGAGTTCTTGACTGCTTATACTCGTTTTGATTTGATGTTAAATATTTGTTATATTCAATGAAGTGCTACACTCCAAGTTGAGTCTTAATAAATAGCAAGGGATATTTTTGAAAGATACCTTGTTCTTTGAGCGTTTTGCTGTTAATTGTTCAATTACTTTCCATATAAGAACTTAAGAGTAGAAGGCAAAAATAAACTGTTTCCTCATTCATTGCAGTTTTCTGTAATTGTCATTTAGCATGTTTTTGCCATTATAATTTGTTGTTCTTTCTCATTTCTGAAGACTGTTGATGTATTCATATTTGATGCTCTGACTTTTATTTTGCGAATTAAATCAAATTTATTTTCTTAAGCTTTTTCTGTCATCCCCAGGGTTCATGTTTGAAACTTCCAGGGTTTATTTTCACCAAACCTTTTTAGGTTTCACATAGGTGAAAAAAGTGTGGAAGAGAAAAACATCATATTAAGCGTTATACTGTGTTGCTCAGGGGTATCTGTCTGTTGTTATCCACAACACTGTTCAGATCCTAGTAGCCTTTCACTCTGAGCTCTACTGAAGTTGGGTTGCCCAGCTCTGGACCCTACTTCTAAAGGTTGAAACCATAAAGCAACAAATGTCATTAATTCTAGGCCCCCAAAACCCAGACCGACAACTGCCTCATCCCCGCCCCAATCCTATAAATAATAGAAAAGGAAGTAGGGATGAGCATTTGGTTTAAAAATTGAATAAATCGAGAGAATTGATCGAAATATGAGTTAGAAATTGAATAAGATTAATCAGTTTAATTCGATTAGTTATTTTAATGTTTCACTCATATTAAATTAGTTTGGATAATATAATTATATCTAAAAATATTTAAATAAAAATAATATAATTTATTTATTTTTAATTAATTATTGATTTGTTCAATCCGTTCAGTTAAAAACTAACTGCCAGCTCACAAGTCACAGCTAATAGGGCTACATGCAAGCAAGAGAAGAAAGTCAAGAAAGGAAAAAGAAAAGGATAAAAACCAAACGCTAGAAGGGTCTCGGCTTTCTTTTGTCTCAAAAAGCGTTGGCGTTCCCATGGAATCTAAAGGCCATACATCTCCTCGATTCCATCGTCCAACAGCCGCCTCTACTGCCAAATGATAATCCTTGAAGCTGAAATTCTGTAGCTGGCAAAATATTGGTTGCTTCTTAAGAGAACCGCTGTCTCTAGCTACCCTCTGCTTCTGCCAATTAACCACAAGGGTTAAAGCCTGTGATAGCTACGCCAAGCCAAGCAGAAGGTTCGCTTCATTAATGGTTATTGCTAGGAATTTGGTAGCTATTAATTACATACACTATTAAAAAAAACATAAGAAGTATTCAGGCTGTTAATTAAAAGAAAACCCAAATGAAGAATGTGCACAATTACTGTCAAACTCAAACGTGTGCCGCTCTCCCAGTGCCCGTATCGTTATGTTCAGGCTTTAAACACAAACATCATGTATCATATTCCAAGTCGCCAAGTCAAGTTTGAAGCAATATCTTATAGGAAATTGAAGCAAATAAAATGCAAATGGGCTGTTTTCTGTTGAATTTGAGCCCCGAGAATCACACAGAAAATCAAACAAGTAGCAATCTGACGTCATCGTTAGCAACTATACATACTGGGGATCATCCAGGCTGGAGTTGGCTATGAAATACCTTCATTAAAATGGCTGAATAGTTTGAAATAAAGTGAAAGAATATTACATTAAAGATTTGAAGATAGAAAGTGCCAGAAGATATACTATATATTTAGTACAATGTAATGTGATTGAGGCAAGGTATCAACTGGATAGGGAAGCAAGGAAGTCTTTTTGGGCTCTGCCACTGCTTGTAGATTCACCTGCTCCTACACGTATTCTCCCCCCCCATTTTCAACCAAGTTAAGCTCATTTAAAAGCAAGACACATCAGACTTTCTAGGCTGTCTCAAAGTGTCCTTGCTCACAGATTGTTCTAAGATGGCATTGGCACAAAATTCCAGTTTACTTTTCTGCATTTTCGTTATCCTTGCATCAGGTAAATTGTTTCTTTCATGCCTTTTCCCCATCATCAAAACAGCCATGCAATTGTATTGCCAAATTTGGGAGCATCGTTTTAATTATGTCTATTTCTTTTTTTAAGTCCTTTTGAATTTGACAAGAGTCACCAACCATCTCCAACAGGTATTAACATCTAGTAGTAAATTATTATTGGTTATAATAGAATTTTGAAAGCCTCAACTATTTAACATATGGTAGTAAATTATAAATGCAAATTTACTTAGATTTATATTCTGGCAGGTGCAACAAAGTGTGCAAATGCAAAAAATTTTACACTAGTGAATCAGTGCAAAGAGACAATATGGCCTGCAATAATCACACACGGAGGAAACTTCCATGGTGAAGGCTTTACGTTGGAATCGGGCAAAACTACCTTCTATAATGCCCCGGCTGGTTGGAGTGGTCGCATATGGGGTCGAACAGGTTGCAATTTCGATAAAAATGGCAATGGCAAATGTCAAACAGGCAGCTGTGGCACTTCCATAAATTGTACAACCTCCGGTAGCCTGCCTGTTTCCATAGCCGAATTCACCCTTGGTGGTGATATCGATTACTATGATGTTAGCCTTGTAGATGGCTTTAATCTGCCTATTGTGATTAAGCCTGGTGGTGGTAAAGGAAATTGTAGCACCGCTGGCTGTGATGGAGACTTGAGGCAAAGCTGCTCATCCGATCTTGCTTTTAAAGAAAATGGGAAGGTTGTTGGTTGCAGGAGTGCCTGCGATGCCTTCAACACCGACCAATATTGTTGTCGTGGGGCGTATGTAGATCCAGCTGCCTGTTTGCCAACAAACTATTCCAAGAGTTTCAAACAAGTATGCCCTGCAGCATCTAGCTATGCATATGATGATCGTGCTAGTATCATAACCTGCTCTGCATCAGATTACATGGTGGCATTTTGTGCAACAAGGTAAGGCAAAAGCTTACTTTCAAACGTGCATATTTATATATATATATATATATATATATATATATATATATATATGTATGTGGTATTGATAAAAGGGTATTTGACATGGTTTTGTTAAGCTCACTGATGGGTTGCTGCTTGTTCCAGGAACAATACAATTTGCACCTATCAAATTGAGAAGCTTGTTTGCAGTACTACGTCTGACGGCTTCAAAGCATTCTCTCAAATCTGGAGAAGTTTGATGCTAGCATTACCATTGGTTTCCATTTTACACGTTTTATTTTAGTAAACTCTGCACAAATCTTGTTTCGATTTGGATCATTTTGAAATATAAAGGGATGTTATGCTTTTTTTTTTTTTTTTTTCTCCTGTATGGGTTCTTTTGGACAGCTGGAAACCTGAAAAGGGAAGAAAGGAATAGAAAATTTGGGTTTTACCTGTATCTGTATGATGCCAACAATTGTGTACTCCCCAGGGCAGTCCAAGCTAATATTTTAATTAAATTCATAACTAGAATTTCATGACACACCATAGGCACACAGAGAAATCGAGGCTTTATCCAATTAATTCATGCAAGTGCAACCACTTTTAAGAGGTGATATTCAATATATTTGGAGTTCAAATCTTTGCATCTGCAACCTCTAACTTATGCAAATTCAAGTGCTAAACAAGATGTAATTCACCCATGTCTTCAAAAATCAAATAGAATCACATAATGTTCTAGAAGAGAAGACTCCAGTCTCATCAACTAACTCAATCATCTTACTCTAATTTATATGGCCAAAAGAAAGATTAAATTTCCACATATATTAGTGTAATTTCTACAAAAATGGGTGAAGGAATTCAATGTAAATATGCCTTTTTGTATAATAAATTTTAAACCTGATTTTTCACAATAATAACTACACTACGTGTGGATGTCAAAAAACTATCTAGGTCTCAGACTGCTCTGCATTCTTTCTCATTGCTTTTTTATCTGTTTGGCTTCTTCGATTCACCGATTTTAACTCCTCATCTTCAAAGGGTAATACCATTACAGGGGCTGCGGGCGCAGTGAGCCAAGCTCCTTCACGAAGCTGAAGAATCTCTTAATCATTTCCCTTCTGAATTCAAGCTCTCGAGTGAAGATATTGCATAGAAGAAAGGCAATAACATACTTGAAAGGTATAACAAGAATGGTTGCCAGATGATATCAACATTAGTGCAACCTCAGTTGTTATCTGCCAAAAAAAAAAAAAGAAAAGAAAAGGTCTAAATGAGTATAATTTAATTCAAATTAGCACCAAACAGCATTTGAATTTTCCAAAGCATTATAGAATCACATGCACTCTTTACTCGAGAAATCATATCTGAGGCTCACCTGCAAGGAGAATTGTGCGTAATTTCAGGAGAGTAACATTCAGATTCTGGAGAAAGTATTCCAGATCACGCATGGAATCTTTTACAACTATTATCTTTTGAATAGTATTTGAAGATAGCTGATCGTGTATAGTGACTTTCCTGAAAGATCTACACAGACAACCTTGCTCCTTGAGCCCTTTAGTGTTAGTATGCCAGTGGCTAAGACAATCAATGCCATGGGAAAGATATATGGCAGCTGATTTCTGTAAAGAACAACAAACAGTAATTCAAATAAACGCCCAAGAATTATCACCTGAAGACAGTCTTTTATCACAAGGAAAAGTTGTTCATGATTACATCTCCCAATGCTAGCATATAAGCACACTATATCACATATCACCCTACTCCCAAGAGCTAAAGCTCGAAAGCAAAGAACAATATTCTAAGTGCTTATCAATATTTTAAATGTTAAGACCAAGTTAAAGCATGGCTTATGCAGAGCTCACAATTCATATTGAGAAGGATAAAAGTTGATAATTGTCAATAAATTATAAAATCTCTGTTCTTAATCTATAAACTAACCATCATCTTGCCCCTAATGATTTTTAGCCATTTAGAATGTTAGAATTGCTTGTAAGGCCAAGTATTGTTTGCATAATAATAATTTATGCAAACTGTCTACCTGAAAATAATTGTATGTACAAATCCAAGAAAAGAGAGTGTCAAGTGTGGTTCCTCCAAGTGTCTAAGCTTTTTGAAATTCCAAGCAGCTATTGTTAAAGGAAGAATAAGTTCCTGCATAAAGAGAATGCCAAATCAGTTCAATCAATTGGTATATAAGGTTATATGTATAAAATTACGGATGGTGTGATCGGAGCTGAAACAAGGACCATACATTTGAGGAGATATAAAACAAAACATAGATACAGAGATGCCAAACCTCGAAAAGGTTAATATTACTGGGGATCCCATGAAGTTTCCTGCATCAATTGTGGCGTGAGTTTTTTCCACCTGGTATTTTTGTTTGCAGATTGCTGCAGCCCCTTCAACTAGAGTCTGATCAGCCACAACAAGATTTTTATTTAGCACTAGTGCTTGTCTGATCAGAGAATGCTTCCAAAAACTAAAGGAAGCACTAGAAACCCAAGATGGAGATCTCATCCACTTCCGCAAGTAAACACTTCCGTCTATGTCAAATACATGATCACTGATTTCAAATGCTTCCTCGGAAGGGCTTGTTCCTTGAGCTCGTTGATACCCTGCATCCGTAACTTTTGCAACCAATGGTCCACCCCAATAATTTACAACTAGAGTTTGGGGAACAACATCACCATGGGGTGCATTTTGCAAAAAAGAGAACTGAACGAATATGATTGGATCATCAAACAACTTTTGCATAAACCGAAGTGCTAGAAGTCTAGCAATTCCATTTATGGCACTTTCATAGCCTTTTCCTTACGTTTGTGAGAACCGAATACTTGAAATAGTGTTTGATCATCATCAGCTGGTCCATACTAAGAAACTTGTGTAGAGTAATAATTTCATTGATAGATGCATGCCAAACATCTCGCCTTAATTCACCTCCCAAGTCAACAAACTCCAGCACCCGTGTTTGTGATCTGAATAGAAGTTAAAAAATATAATTATTTATTTATTTAAGAGAAATTCTAATAGAGAAAAGGGATCTTCAACTACATGAATGAGTTGGCCAAAGAAAAACTACATGACAGAAACAAATATCCACAGATGTAAGCTTACCACAAGGATTAAAGGCCCCAATGCTTCAAAGTCCAAATTTTAGACTTCTGATTTTCACTGTCACCCATGTATGGTAACTTTTTGTAATGTTTTCCTTTTCTACAACTATTAACCAGAAACCTGCGGTATCTATTAGCAAAGCACTTTCTTCTCATAACTTCAAATATAAATTAAAAGAAGTAAAAATCTGTCGTCCGACAAAACAAGATTGGAGAAGCTGACCCCGGACCAGATGAAACAGCTACTACAGAATCAAAAGGCCCTGAATTGAATGGTTCAACTTTTACTTTCTTCACTTGCAATCCATGCCCTGTAAGATCAAGTCTTATTGCATCTTTCTGCCCTTGAAATCTAACTGCATGCAACAACATGATGGTCACCAACCTCAAATGCAATTTTATGCGCAAGTTCTGTAGTAAGATTCAGCTATTCCACCTTCACATCAAACATAAGGACCAGACCAAAAGATCATACAATCATTCTAAGTTTCCTCACAAACTTGTTAAAAGTTTTCAAATTTTTCTGCTCATTCACATAAATAAAACTAATGTTTGAATGAACGCATCAATTAATTAAATTTCCAAAATGGTTATCATAGGCCAAAATTGATAAACAAGATAGTATGGACAACATGTACCTTAAAGTACATCGCTTTATCAGTTAGAGTAAGCTTCCCTGGCCATGCCATGTTATTCTCCCATTTTAGAAGAGGTTGTTTCCTGCTAGAGCCAATGCACAAGATTCTTTACTCTGAGGAGCTGACGATATTCGCTGATTTGATATGATCTCCTTCCTTCATGCACTCTACACTAAAACTAGCAGGAATCAAGCTTAACAGAATGAATTCAAAAAGAATAAGATGACAGAAATGGGCAACCAGTAACAAAAGAAACACGTCAAAAAGGATGCAAGGTCCTGTGTTCAATACCGTCATACTTTTCATTGTAAAGGTTAAAAAGAAAAAAAAAAGGAGGGAAAAGGAAGGACTCATTCACCACTATACCAGCTTTACAAACTATTTCTTCAATTATGCAGGTGCTCAAATAATGAAAAAAAAAAAAACAGAAAATAAATATGCAGGTGTTGAGCAATTACTGGTTTTTTTACTCACTGTCAAATCACATTATGAACATGAAAGTTCAATTAAATTAATAGTAGAATGAAATCAGAAGCTTACTTGAGAAGTTCATCAATATAAGCTAGCCGCACTCTCAATGAGAAGCCCGGTTCATCACCAGCAAGAGCTTTGAAAAGGTTATGTACTGTAGGGTGATCAGCCACACCAGAAATTGCAGGAGCAATACGAGTGAAAGCCGCTTCTCTCACCAGCTTTCCCTTTGATACCACCAAGAAACAATAATTAATTTCACAGCTCATACTCTTGCAACTCCATATTGAGTGCAAAATGCAAGGATCTGTTTCTGTCTGCTTTTTTGCCCCTGAATGAACTTGAATTGGATTCAATTAAGTTCAGATAACAACATAATCAAAGGGAATATAATTTCATAATGCTTCAAAAGGTAATAAAAGAAAAGAACCTGAAAAGAAGCTTTTCTCAATGCATGAGCAATTAAATCACTTTCATCGCAGTAAGGATTCTCCCAAGCAAGCATTATGATGAACATTAATCTCTGGAATGAATGCTTCTGTAAAAATAACAAAATTTGTTCCAAGGAACAGCTAATTAGGATCTTTATGACTCCCAATATATAAATCTTCATTAAAATAGAGAGAGAGAGAGAGAGAGAGAGAGAGAGGGGGGAGAGTTTAAGCCTACAAGCTAATGGAACTAAGGGGGAAGCTGCTAATTGTGGGACTCATGAAATTGGTGGTAATGATAATAGCAATGAAAACTACACATTTAAAAATTTTGAAAAATATTAATTTAGCAAAACACTTTTCTTTTTGGCTTTTTATATTAGGCATATAATTGGCAGTGAATATAGCAAAAGGCATACATCGATGACACATGTGCAACCAATAAGAAGCACGAGAAAATAAGTCAGAAATTGCCGAAAAAAGGCCATAAGCTCATATCTACTTAATCCTTCACCGAGCAGGTCCATAAAATCTTAAGATGAAAATAAAAGTAATAATATAAAAGAATATAAAACATTCATATGATAATAGTTTTACAGACCTTGAGGCAGGGATGCAGATCAGAAGGCATCCCTTGACAAGAACCGAAAGCAGCAAAACTCCACCAAATTACGAGCATCACCATGCACAGGTTTAGGAACGAGCGATTTAAATATCTTCTGCATTTTTTTGCCAGTTAATCCATTCATCCTGCAAACCATCAAAACTTAACATCTTCTTAAGTTAATTAAAGAAAACAATCTTGGAACATGTCAATGGCCTAAAAGTTTGCAGAAATGTGGATTGATTTTCACATATTCAGGCAACAAACCCATAATTCATGTAATTCTTGAATCATGAAAAGGATAATTTCCCCTGCTAAACTGCTCGATAGACACAATAGCAGCAAATGAAAGATTTCCATTAGGCATACTACTAAGAATAGTCTCTTCTGCCAACAAAATATCTTCCATGTCTTGAGTGTCCACCTCATTTCCAGGATCAGGCCTTCCACTTTACCAGTTTTTACTAATGGCAAAGTTAACTCGGTCAAAAAATGCTGCGTCTTTGACGGCCATGAATTTATTCTTTCTTGGATAGTATCTACAAGTCAAAAAAAAATTGCAAATACAGTACTAAGAATAAACCAAAAAAAAAAAAAACGGAAAATTGAATGTTACATTATTACTATATTTAGAAGAATATCTCCATTCAATTAACAGATTAAGAATCATCCCGTTAGCTGCTGCTATTAGGACAATAAAATTATAAAAAAAAAAAAAAACCAATAATTTTACACTTTTATGAATCCTAGAATCATAATCTTAGCCCATCAACGTGCCGCAATGGCAAAACCTGATAATATAAATATGTAAAATGAAGAAACAGAAGAAAATGTTGATAAATACATGAAAGACCAATACTTTCTGGTATCAATGTCATTGAACATCCATCCATCACCCTGAGCTCCCTCAAGCTTGAACTTGCGCTGTGAAGCAGAGTTTCTTGAGAAATATCCAAACTTGGTAACTTCTTTATTGCCAGGAATCAAATAATTCAACCCAAAATTCGATGCTTTTAACTGGGTAACCAGCAATTTTGTAGCCATTTTTTCTACTCCCTTTTTTTAAGGTCGATTTCAAGATTCAAGAATTGAATCCATGAGTAGACTTAATCAAGCAAGTAGTTAAAACTTAGAATAATTTTTAAAGAACGGAATAAAAAATACAAAAAATTTAAGCTTTTGAGTTGAAACCGCAAGTATCTTTCGGTTATTGGGTTTCAAGGATTCAAAGTTTTTTTTTTGCGAGTATTTAAAGATTCAAGCTTTGAGACAGGCTTCTAACCCGAGACGCTGGAAATCAAAGGGCATGGGGAGTTAAAGAAGGAGAAGAGAGGCGTGATGGAATGGCTTTTCATTTACTGCATAGGCAAGCTGACAAAGGAAAATTTTCGAATTCTTAGACTTGCTAGAAACTAGGATGATTGCTTTACATTTGGCAGCTGACGACTGACGAGACCGAAACCAACCGACCAACACCCAAAATTTTATCTTTCCAAGTTCGAACAACCAGCACCACTTATTTTAGCTTTCAGCACCTGTGTTCTTTATGTTCAAAGTATTTGTCATTATATTTTCCTCAAAATAACTGCCCAGCTGGAAAATCCAAACGTAGTTCAACAACGTTATCCAAATTCAACAACCCTTACCTTTGATTTTGGTTCACCGACGATTTGTCTTAAATCCGTCTTTCCTTTCTTTTTGTTCTAACGAAGATCCGTTGGCTTTGACCTCTTAGTTATAATCTTGTTTTGAGATAAGAAATCAATTACTTCAATAATAAAAAAGAAAAGGCACTGGCAGGCAGGTGATCGACATATCCGTAGGATATGAGTACGTACACATGAGTACGTATTCAATCTAGATACGATGATAATTATTGATTGTCAACAAGGTAGATGGTAATTATCCAAAAAATGCTGATGATACATGCACAAATATCATAACCAATCATTTTCATTTTATAGAAAATTACTAAATTAAAGTTATTTATTAAGTCAAGTGAACTGGTGACATGTCTTATTACCAATTCTTTATTTTAAGCATATGATAATTCTTAGATTGAATGAAAAAAAAATATACTATAACTTTTATGCAGAAAAGGACCCAAGTCAGCAAATGCCTCACAACAAAAACTTAGCCTCCTGCTGCCTTGACAAACTATTTCGATAAGGAAAATTATTTTGTATTACAAATAGAAAACCATAAAAAAAATGCATCTGCTAAAGGTTGTAGGATCAGTTCATCCCTGTAAAAGCTTACATGGCTAAGCGATGCCAATGCTGTTGTTCAATTATACGGGTACGCGATAAGATGGATCAACCATTTTCAAGATGAACAAGTTTCCTTTATCACCTCTGGATATCCTGTTGAAATTACCAAATAAATTAACTCTTTCAGATGGAAGAAATTTGTCAGATGCTACGTGCTTCATAATTCTGTGAGTTTATCAAGAAATATTCCTAAGCTACGATTGAAAAATTTAAGATTTCATGCAAAATAAAGTCAGCTCTAAATTTCTGAAACTTATGCTTTAAATAGATTTGTATCATCTTGATTGAATTTTCATTGAAGTTTATGTTGGCTTAGGGTTCTCAATTCAACTCCTCAGTTCTTAATCCACCAATGTACCAGCTCAGGATGTTAACTCACCTCAGTTCTTCATCCAAATATGTAATCTCTAATTCACCACGAGCTCTTCCAGGTGCCTTAACAGGTATCTGCACATCAAGAAAAATAAAGAATGAGTGAATTAGACAATAGGCTTTAGACAAATATGCAGATAAGTCATAGTATAAAACCTGAAGTACCTTCAAAACCTTTCTATCCTTATTCTAATTAATTAAGCAAAGAAGATGCTGTTTCCGCATACTTGTTTATTTGGCCTTCAATGACCAATGTGTTTGTCTATGTCTTTGTCTAGGAAATAAACTTTAAAAAGGAAACTACTGGCAATAAAATTGCCAGAAGGTCAGCTGATTAATTTACCAATTTTTTTCATTGCTAATGGCTCCTACATGTTAAAGGAGATTCTCAGCTGGTCATTCAGATTTTCCTGCAATTTTTCAATTTATAATTTACAATTTTTCAAAATATTTCTTTTGAGGTTTTTCATCATGTGAAAACGTAGTTTCCAACCCCCAAAAGTCCACCTTGTTATGGACACCAGAACTCTTAATTTAAGGACTGTTAATGTAAGAATTCATATATACATCAAATAGAAATATGGGTTAAAACTGCAGAAGTAGATGCAAAGTTGATACATTACTTACTGTGAAGAGAAAGAGCATCTAATTAGATATCAAACTATCAACTGATTCAACATTTCAACTCACCAGACCTCCAATTTTGAAAGAATCAAATTTTACTGCCACTCTTCTTGCATTCAGAGGTGTTAGATCTGCAGTAACCTTTTAAACATAAAAAGTCAATTTGACAGTTCGATCAATTACACAAGACAATTAAGAAAGTTAATGCATACAGATTTTAATCTTTGAACGTTTTCCAAAATTAGAATTCACTAGGCATGTTAATGAATGGACTTCCAAGCACTTGAAAACGTATAAGTGAATAAACAAAAGGGAAAACACAACAACATGGAAATTAATTGCAAAATATAGAACAGAGAGTTTAAGCTTGAATATGCTAAAAACTGAGTTTAATCCAATGGGGCAACTGCAACCAGTTAAATTTTACCTGGTTGAAGAAAGGCCAAGATTCCATATTTTGGGCCCTAAGTGTGTCCACATTGATTGCTTGGTAGTTTTTTGTTGATCTTAGGAATTTGGGTCTCTGTCAAAACATTCGATTTAAAACAATTCGACTTGTACAAGCAATGAAGCAGCCGAAAAAGAAATTAACATGAACGAGTTTAACTATATCTACCTGAGTTTGCAGAATAGATTTGGAAGTTGTGTAAATAAGCTCCCATTTCCCATTTAATAAATCAGATTTAAGAGGCTGCTTTATGGGATTAACTGCTTCAAGTTTGCGAGCTAACTATTCAGAACAAGAGCTAATAAATGTTAGAAAAATATATAGAAAAAAGGCTTAAAGCTCAAGAAAAAAATAACGACCTGATCGACCCTCTGTTGGTCCTCAGGGGTGGCATCAGAACCTCGGTCAAGTGGTGCAATAGCCTCAAGAAGCTCTTCCTTGAGGAGCTTAGCATCCTTGCCTTTGTTTAAGAAAGCAGGGAAGAACGAAACATTGAGCCTCCATTTTGCATCAGAAGCTGATGATAAGTTGTAGCCGTTGTTGTTGCTTTTGAGGGGTTTCGTTGACAAGTGAAAGTTGATGAGCGAAGAATGAGAAGCAGGAAGCTTGGGACATACTGCAGAGTTTGAAGAGGAAGATTGAGAGGTGGTAAAAATTGTATGGAGGTTAGGAGATAAGGCCATGACTGTCGCCTGTCTATCGAGTTTGAAACCTCAAAAGGGTGTCAAAAAACTTGCTTTAAACATTTGCCTATACACGTGCATGGTGATGTCCTACTTCATCGCCATTTTTTCTTGGGGCCAGGCGTGAACGGGACTTCTTTTTGGGTTTCAGGTCAATTTAATTTATGAGAGCAATTGATTTTCCTTTTCTTGTTTCTTAGGCCTGGCCCCGTTGGTATTTTGCTGGGTTGCTACAAAGTTTTCTAGTTTGGGCCCGATAAATAATAAATTAAAATCAAGCTTAAGAATTACTAAAATTCACTACGATCGATGAAGTTTTTGAAGAAAATTCACTCAAACATAACTTTGTTTGTAAACTAACATTTATTTCCAGCCTTTAGGAATTTACATGTTTTAAATTTAGAGTACAAATAATATAATTGATAATGAAATTGTATGGGATTAACAGTTAAAACTATAGGATTACCTTGATCGGATTAATAGAAAAAATTTGTAAATTAACACTGAAATCTCTCAAAACTAATTTGAACAGTAATAAAGTAAGAAATTGAACTTAGTGAAGGCAATAATAGAAATAATAATTACTTTTTTATTTATTCCAATTTTCAATTATAGTAACTTTTTATATAAGGAGACCCTAATGCAAATCTCCATTTTTTTTTTATAAAATAAGTCACAATTTGGTGATACAAGAAAGATCTAAACCTAAAATATTAAAATCTCAAGTGTATTTACATGAATTAATTGAATTAAATTTTGGATTTTTATAATTGTTGAAGTTTTAAATTATAGTAAACAAATACTATTACTAAAAGTTTTATCGAATGAATTCATTTTCGATCAATTTAAAGACTGAATTCCCATATTGATTATATGATTCAAAATGATATATAAAGTAAAAATATTTTCAATAAATGTTGCTTTTAAGACTTTCCAATTTTTTCCTTTTAGTAGAATTTTGTTTTACTACTAGTTTTGTTGCTTCCAAACTTTTTTAGTTTTTCCGTAACAAATTAATCTAAATGCAAATAAACATAACTAAAGAATTTAATTACCTAAATGATTTGGAAAGGAAAATAAACAAATCAGGAAACAAATAAAGCTTTTTATTTTGCATGAAGGGATCGTTGTGTATGAGAGATTCTCATCGCATGAAAGAGATTTAAGTCTACTAAAAGTGATCAGCCTTCTAAAATGAAGGAGGTGGTGCGGTGGCGTTGATGAACATCTTCAAACCGGCAGCACAAACCTCAGCAACACTATCGATGAAATAGGCAGGTCCGAAGACAAGTTGGATTGTATCTTCCCCTGAGTCAAACACTTTGGCTCCGTCGTTAACGGTGCATGTGTTGTACCCTTCTTCATTTACGACCGCCACATCGAACCTCTGATCATCGTATTTGAAAACTACACCGACAACAATAACAAATATATGTGTATAATTCAATTATAGTTTATTACTTTTCGATACATATGAATTAAAATTGAAAATGAAATCAGCTAAATATATAGATATATTGCGTTTGGATATACGCACCGAGAAAATCACCGGCATGGAAGGCTTTTCCTTTAGCTCAGCTTTGCATGTCTATGGATAAGTCCCAGCCCTCTTCATCTCCAACCGTATAGGTGACTGGCTTTGGATCCATAATTCTGGAATCAATTGCCTCAAATTGAAACAACATGAAAAATAGCACCAATGTTCCTGCTGCTACTGCTGCTGGGAAAACTGCCTTTGAATTTCTCATCATTAATTTACTTTTCCTATACATTTTACTACATGTACAATATATATATGATTATGAGATACACTATATATGGACAGTAAAATTTTTACCAAATTAAAAAAAAAATGTCATATATCTTAAATGTATATTTAAAAATCTATGCTAACCTTGAACAAAAATCTATACTAACCTTCTTTGAAAAAAAGGAAAGAAAAGAAAAAGATTAAGCTAGCCAACTTTGGTACATAAATATATTTTGCCAATTTATTCAGGAGTCAGTCTCTCTCCTTGTAATTAGGTACATTGACTTTGAGGTTCTGGCAATTGAGCTATATTTGTCTAGTACAGCTGTTAATATGCCAAGTTGTACTGGAACTTCTTGGGGTTTTCTTACCAGATACAAAGATTACATGAACGACAGATATTTTCATAAATGAAATTATATTTGGCAATTCATGTCTAATTATTAATTGTATGAAAATTTTAAATATAAATACAGTGTATATATTAAATGTATCTAATTAATTGTGTATAAATATATTATGTTGTGTTTATTATTGTATTTTTGTATTTAATCTAAAATTGTGAATAATGTATATTTTCAATCCTTTAGAATTTAATCTTGTTTTAAAGGAAAATAATATGAATTGACAATGTATTAACTCATTTATATAGGATTAATATCAGTAACATTTTGAATGGGATTAATAGTAAAAAATATTACTACTAGTTATGTTATTAATCAATTTGAGGAATAAAATAAGAAGTTAAACTTGCTGAAAACAAAAGTATTTTTTTTTTATTTTTACTTATTCCAATGTTAAATGTCTCTAAGTTCAGTGAAAGAATTCTCTATCTTAAGGTGAATTTTCAATATGAATAAAGAAGAACACGAATCATAGAGATTAGGATATTATTACAAATAACTAACGGGCTAACAGCTAGATGATTGAGGGAATTATGGAGAGAAAATCAGGGTTCTTGATTTCTTTGTAGTCACTTACACCTTTGATTGCTATCTTTGGGAATTATGGAGAGAAAATCGTAATGCTTGATTTCATCCTTGATTACTACTACTTTGTGAGAGAAAATCATGGTATCTTCAACTATTGCTTTAATACGAAATAAGATATTGGTTCCAATTCAAACCATTGACAAAATAAAAAATATTTTTGATAAACTTTCTTTCAAGACATTTTCAGGCACCGTTTATTTTAAGGATTGCACGTTGGTAATTTAAGAAGATAATAAAATAAAAAAACTCGAAAAAAAAAAAAGATGGAAATAAAGCTTGGGACTATTTTTCTTCATCAAAATTGTGAAAGTTCCTGGTATAATTTTGAGTTTAAAAGAGCAAAAAGTGTGGAAAGATAGGCATCATGTCATCAAACATGATATCATATATGCCATAAAATTATATCAACAGATATGAAAGAAAAATTATTGTCAAGCAAGCTGCCATATCCAAATGCCAAGAGGCTGAAACAGAAAAAGCATCCTTAGAAATGTAAAATAGTACTTGAAATTTCAGCATCCCAATGTTCAACCTGACCCTCACAACTGGAAGTATCTTATTCTCAGGTCACAAAAATGGTGTATAATTTTACCTATGAAAACAAGGGATTGTTTTCCAATTCTTTTTCTCTGCCAATGGTGTTGTTGCTGTGTCCTTGTATTTCATTTTTCTTTAAGGCTGTTAGTCGCCTCTTCCTCTGGGCAATCTGGGGTGTACTTTTCCATAAGCAGGGTCAATTCTTTTTCAAATTCATTCTCGAGTTCAATCAACTCTTCCCAATACCTCTGTGTGATTGCTAACCTACGGTCTTGACGGCTTTTCATCAGCTTCTCCTTCGCTGCATCGAACTCCTTTAGGTTTTTCTCCTGGATTGTTATGGAACTTGCTTTTTCCTCCATCTCAGTGGCACTGAATGTTCAAAGGATGTTAAAAACCATCATCAGGTTATGAATTTAGTTCAAAATCAACAAGTTTGTTTCAGTTTCGACAATATGAGATTCCAGAGATCTATTTTAATGTACTTTACAGAAGCAAGTGGCTTGTTTTTCTTCCAGATAGTAACAGATATTGCCATTACCTCAAGGTGGTTAAAATGTATAGAACTTTCATCTCAGATAAGAAAAAACCTCATTACAACATAAAGTGGCGCATTATTAGTTCTCAAACAAAAACATCTCGAAGAATAAATTTAGCTTAGCATGTTCTCAGTTACCTGTACTCGTCTTCATTATTTGAACGATTTGCATTTGACTGCTTAAGTCTCTCCCTCGCTGCCCTCTGCAGCTTCTCAAAATTATCTTCCTTAGAGTATATGGATTGATAAATGATGTTGATTTTCTCATTAAAATATTGTTCTTTAGCCCCCAACTGGAAATCATTGCATTGCAGTAGCAAGTTAGAAGAATTCAGTGTCAATGTAAGTTTAACAATAAGCTATAAGGAAGAGATATATGCTATAACATGCTGCAATTCTAGCAATTCTAGAAGCCAGGTTCATGTCCAACAAGAAGCATTTTTCTGCGGGAAGAGGAAGAGGACTCGTGTATCTTGCCCCAGAAGTTTCCCATAAAGCTCTGTTTGATTTTGTTCGGTCAACAGGGTAATTAAAAAAAAAAAGGAAGTACGCTCATGCCCCACACTGACTTCTTAAAAGTTATCTAAGTTCGGGTTCCCTACAATTTATGTTGAAGCAAAATGGCAATTGGATTACCATCCACGGGGTATGATCATCAATTTGCAAAGCATTGAAACATGGAAAAGGTGGTCTTAGGGCATCCTTATGTCCTAACATGTTGTCCTTGGTTGGCAATAAAAGTAGAGGAATACAAAGTTAAAAAATGCTACCTCTTCATTGTTCTGCTCATGCCTAGTTCGCTGCCTCACAGTACAATTTTGCTCTTTCGTCTGGTAGAGCTTCTCATTAAGTCGGGCTACAGACTCTGCAAGGACTTGTGAGTGCTGCTGTTCTTGAGCAACCTTCTTTTTAAGTCGGCTAAGCTGCTGACTATCATCGTTTATCTTCTTTATCTGGTTCTCAACCATCTCTAGGTACGATCTTGTCTCAAATTTCAGTTTGGGCTTTCCTGCTTGATCGTGCAGATTATCATACATAAGAAACCTACGTTACCACTAAAGAGAGGAAACTTGCACCTTCCGCCAGCAATCATTCAAAATATTTAATTTTTATTACAAATTATAGAAGCAAAACATTGGTTGATCAGCCAAAATTCAAAAGCATGGTTACCTGCTATTCTTTAGCCATAAATTCAAAATTAAACCAGGAATCAGAAGCAGACAAGTTTTAGTTAAATAATTTATGACATATTCTTAAGCGATTTTGCTTCTCAGGAAACCTCTTATTTGAGCCCATTTATTCACCCTGTAGCTCTCACAAGCCATATTCACTGTCTTCCTAAATACATTAATGACACGAATTTCTATATAGAGATTTTTCATTTCTTTATCCAGCGCATGCAGGCACTTATATGCATACATTGACACAATACTTTGGCGAGTAAATGGGAGTGAGAGAGAGAGAGAGTGATTAGACCTTGAGAGTGTCGGTTAAAAACATCCAAGTCTTCTTTCATGGCAATGTAGCCGTAGAGTTGGCGCTTCCCACCTGGACAGAATGGAACCCGTGAACAATCCCAAGCATCTCTATCCCTCCCTTGCTCTTTAAAATGCTTATGCAGGCGGACAGCCTCTAAATACCCTGCTGCGGAGCTCTCAAAGATCAAAACACTCATCCCCCGGTGCCCTTGTGGACCGTATGAGTGTCTCGCTTTAACTGCAGCATACGAGCCGAAGTAATTGAGAAGCTCTTGATTTCCCATTCCACTCCACTAATGAAATGATAATCAGCAGTCAGTACAAAGCAATCAACGGTATATTAGAAAAAGAGATATTTTACCAAAAAATGAAAAATAAGCTATGTAGCAGCATTTTCTTTGGATTTCTTTTACAATAGATTTTACCCGTAAGCACCATCTCCGATTATTGCTTGAAACCAGGAAAACAAAAGTAAGCTATCTCCGAGAGCAAAGATGATAGCAGCAAATTACCTTGCCGTTTTCGTCCTGTTCATATTTTGTATTCATAATGATAACCATTGGCGGCCAAACTATTTCATGATCTGCAACTCTGCCATTCAGTCCTTCCCATCGGCCAAAGGCATCAGTGTCTGGTTTAATGAAAGTTCCTCTCCTGCGCATCTCCTCAACCAAAAGTTCAGCAAATACTCGATGCATCTTAGCTCTCCGTGTCATTTTAGTCATGGAATGAGTCATTAGGGGTTCCACACCTCGATACCAGTTGATGGCTCCCGTCCCACCTTGACATGCAGGGCAGTGCCACAGCTGAACTGGTGAAATAATCTCCTCCACAGTCAATTTCTCTAAACTTTTAAAAAATGAACTGAACCACTTGCTCTTCTTGCGTGCTTCATGGCTTTTCTCATCTTCATCCGAATTGAAAACGTAGTCATCAATATCATCACTATCATACACAACACCAGATTTATCATTATCATATTCATTAATTCCATTTTCATCATCCAAAATATCACCAACTTGGTGGTCGATTTTAACATGACTATCCTGTGAACTGTTAGACAAATTGAAACCAGCTTGAGCAGGGCCATTCCCTCCATGCTCTGAAGATGGAGATCCAATACAACCGTTTCCCCAACATCCATCACACTGTTGGGTCCATGCACTACCAACTCTACAGGAATTCCAAGAAATAGCAGTTTGAGTAGAATCCTTTTCTGAAGCACTATTACTTTTCATCCTAAGCTTCTGAATCACATTCGGATGTCCCCATACGTTAGGAGTAGAATCCTGAAGAAATCCAGAATTTACAGCAACTCTGTTTTTGGATTCCCATGTGTCCTCCTTGTCACCATCCTGTGCAGAAGCTAGCTTGATGTCTGCCACATTCTGATTTAGTTGGTTAACTCGGCGATCAGAGATTTTATACACACTCCCCAAGTCAGGAAATGGGTCAATAGCATCTGCCATGAAGAATTTTCCAGCAATTTTGCCAGAAACTCCTCTTTATATGAAACCAATTCCTAGATCACTGAACTGAATGAAAAGATTGGTCAATTTTCTTATTTCAAGAAACAATTCAAAAACTCGTGTTATATAACCGAAACAAAATGCAGGCGAAAGAAGCCTGCTACTGCAAGTAGGTAAACAATAAACATCACACTTATGTCCACTTGTTGAGGCTTAATGATGAATAAATACTATCCATGTGCTTTAGTTACTACATTAAAAAGTCCCAACCGTAAAAGTTCTACAGAAAAGTTACTCTTTTTATCCCTTCCAAGGAAGAACAAGACAAAATGCTAGGATTCATATCATCTATGATTATTTTGCTATAATTATAAAATTATTTACTACCAATGACCATCTATATCTCTATATTGAGTTCACTGAATCCATATACACTCTCATGGATGGTCAAAATTTCATAATTATTATGAACCAGAGATGCCAATGCTGGAAGTTTTAAATTACTTATGCACTTAAAACACTACCAATCCAACTCAGGTACGGTATAAACTGAATAATTCTCTATAGGATTAATCGATTACCTACTTTTAATTTACATAAGGTGTACAATTTATGTAACTTTCTTCTTATTAAGAATTAAACCTAAACCTGCCTCAGCAATATCTTTCTGTAGCTGATCATAAGCAAGAACAAGCAGCAAAGTAAACATTGCAGATTAATCTAAACAATTGTAAACAAGTAAGGCCCACATTTCTGCTGTCACTTTGTAGTATTGTATATGGTTTTAAGCATTCTTCCCCAAAACCATAAAACTTTAGAATAATAACCAGAAAAAAAAAAAAAAAAGCACCTATCTTTTCGAAATGTAATAGTTTCATTGCATAAATGTGAAAAAAATGTTATTCAGCCGATCAGAGAAGGGAAAAGAAAAAAAAAACCTCCTTCATAGCCATTAGATGACATAACACATGCATTTATGCAAGCAATTCATGAACAAAACGAACTAAGATTTTAACCCCCAGTAAGCAATATATATACATATAAATATATATATATATATATATATATATCAGCTCCGTTAAGAACATGACACCATCACGTGAAATAACTCTCTCTCTCTCTCTCTCTCTCTCTCTCTTTGAAACTCCCATGGAAGAGTGTACATTATCGTTTAACAAAAGACAAGCTTTTTACGAAGGAAAAAAAAAAGTCGGTATTTTTACCGGATATTCTGAAGAGCGGAAAAAGAGAAGGAGGTGCCTGCGGAGAAAACAAAGTGATTGTTAAATTTTGAAACTGAGCACCATTAAAATGGAAGAGGGGAGAGGAAATCTGTGGGGCTCGCTCGTTGTGGGAGAAAGAAGATGTTGACAGAAAAGAGTAGACGGTTGAGTTGAGTCCCCACCTAGTCGGGACCCTTTGACAGACTCTTTAACAGCTCACTGTCGCAGATTTGCTTTCATCATGCAGAGGGTCCGTTGCACGTTGGCTTTTTCACATTTTTTTTTTCCTTTCTGATTTTCATTTTCTCGATTTCTGAAGGAGAGAACACATAGATTATTTATCACAAAATTTTCTTTTCCTATTATTTATCTTTATCTGAAAACAAATTCAACCCATAATTTTAATCCAAACAAACCTCACTTCTTTTTCTTGTTTTGGTGAAAAATGTATGGAGCTCATTTCCTGGATGATAGAAGAGGAGCTAGCTTTCGTTTTTTGCATCGTTTGTATGAATCACGTTCCTCCCTGGAGTAGCCATCAATCGTCTGCTTTCGCACTCAACATGTTTAAAAGCTAAAGTGCAAAACCTCGTGCGCATATTGTTTGGTTCGTTGCTTTTTTTCAGGTCCATTGTTTCTTACAAAACTGAGGCATATATTTGTTGGTATGTATTTATTACACGGTAAAAAAATAATAAGCGATATCGTGGCATTAAAAATTTTTAAAATTAAATATAAATAATTTTATTTTGAAAACGATAATAATATTTGATTTAATTTATATGTATTACTATATTAAATATAAAATTTATACAAAAAATTAATCTCAATTAACATATATTTTTTATTTAAATCATGATATTATTGATATTTTTAAAAATAAATTATTTATTAATTTGATGATAATTAAAATAATCATATTTTATTTGATTCTTACTTTAATCTTTCTTTACTTTCCTGGGTTTTAGTGTAAGATTACTATTATTAATTAGCACAAAATTCAAATTTTATCTAATTGATTTATGCATCAATTTAAGAAAAAAAACATTTAATAAAAACTCCTCTTTTTCAAGTTGAATGTATAAGCTGCCATATGATTTATGTAATTTTAAATGGGTGGACTGACCAATTGGAGAATGAATTTATTATTATTTTAGGTATTTAATTAATTGAATTAAAAAAGAAATTAATTTGTAAAAATGATGGGGATGATTAGATTGCATGGTCCCTCTAAGGCAAAATTGGGCAATTTCATTCGGTTATAGTTAATAAATCAATGGGGACTCATTAATTTCAACATCTTTTCACTTGTATCTTACGATCTTTTCATTTGGTTGGTACAACCATCGATATTCATTTTGTTGGAATATATATATATATATATATATATATTATTTTTCCAACAACTTCTGTCCTCAGCCGATTTTTCCTTTCAAATCATAACCAGAAGGAAAACTTTACCCCTTTCATCTTTAGTGAACCTAACAATGGATCTCACGAATAAAAATTTTAATATAATTATGTTTTGGTGTCGTATTATATTATCCATCAAAACGCAAACGTCAACGATGATGTTGGAGTTCAAACTACCAAGGTTTCTCTTTTCTGTTGGGTTTTATAAAAGAAAATAAAAAAGAAAAAGCCCATCGGAATTTTAAAATGACATACTCATGCCCTCTATAGCCCAACCCAACGATTCAATTAAAGCCCATAAATAAAACCTAATTCCACCCAAATCACAGCCCATTGATTAATTTCATTTTTGCATAAAAGATAAGTAATTATTAGGTGATATTGACGAAACGGAATTTATAAAATTAAAATTTGATTCACCATGAAAAAAATATTTATGTAAAAATGATGGGAACAATTCTTTTTCCATGAAAACATTAAAAGATATAAAATAAT
>JBBYHK010000006.1:2776783-2787180 GCA_038382065.1 Adansonia grandidieri | reverse complement strand
ATGTCGCTTAGGGTGACATTGCATGTGTCTGAAAAGTGCTTTCCATGATCGAAACTTCTCACATTCACTGCCAAGTAAGTGCAATCATTGGTGTAGCGGGGTCAGTTTTTTTTTGGTATATTTAGGCCTGGAAACAGTGCTAGAACAAGTTCGGAATTCACCAACATCGATATTTATCAATTTGAGCAGTTTCTTGCAGTGAGCAGTTTCTTGCAGGGATTCGGATCATAATTCAAAGCATACTTGACGAACAGGGCAGGTCCAGGACGTTGCTGGGTTAGGAGAAGAAAGGAATCGAAACCCAGATTCGAATCAATGTTTTCATTCATTTTCAGAAAAAGATAAGCAAAGGGAAAATGAAGAGTTGAAAGAGGGAAAAAAAGAGTAAAATATGATGGATGTCTTATTATGCAGGAAGTGGCTACCTTAGCATTAGCCAATACTTACCAAGCATTAAAGGTAACATGCATTGTAATGCATGTTTGAATAGCCGATTCACATTTCACCGTTTTCATACTCGATATACAAGTAAAATTTCAAGTTACATTTCATAGAATCGAAAAGCAACGGACAAAAATCACAATGCCATAAGCATCCTCTTTAAGTTCTTAAATTTAGAAAAGCAATAATCCAAAGTGTATGTACATAAAGTGCATGGGCGAAAAGATGGAATGATCCAAGTATTGCATAAGCCTATATCAAACAAGGTCTCGGGTATATAATCGTGTTTACTTATTAAACACGTCCACAAAAGGAATGAGCATGTATGCCCATAATCTGTGGTTCACTAAGGCGCCAGGCCAAATTTCTACCGAACTTACATGTCTTACATGAGAGCTCTTGGTAGAATTTAAAAGAGTTTTGACAAATTACTGTCCGGAATTTCCCAGAAGCCTCTCAACCGCAGCATGGACATTTCCAGCAGTGGCACGAAGTGCTCTGATATTCTCTTGTGTATCATAGAAACCCATTTCTTGGAGTTGAGATAATTGTGTAGCATACAGTTCTTCTGGGGGAACTAGAATAACAATGAAGATGAAATTAGTAGTGACCCGAGAGCGCAGATGTAAAAAGATTTAAGAATGCTAACCATCTTGTTGGTTGGGAGCACTCAGGCTACCAGCACCTAGACCACCTAACATATTTCTCAACAACTCCAGACCAGAGGTGCGGGGTGCTCCTGAAAATGCAATTGAACAAAATGAAGTGCAAAACATAAAGACAGACGAAAAAAGAGCTGGTAAAGAGAGGCAAACTAGAGTTTAATGTTAAATAGAGTCCTTGACAGTTCAAGGAAGTACTTTTCATGCCCTTTGTACAGAAAATTCATAACTACAGTTTGGACTTGTTTTTATTTTGTACCTGCAGTACCACCTGTCTGAGCTGAATCCCTGTAAGAAAGCCAACATGGTGAAAAAAAAAAAAAAAGCAATAATAATCATCAAGTCATGAATCATAGAGGCATTTTTAAATATCCGTGAAGCTAAAAACATGCCAAGACTTACATCATAGGGCCAAATTACCACATAAAAAATAAGAAACAGGGAGAATTTTATTCTATTTTTTGAATCCATCAAATGTCCAATCTAGAACAATAATTTAGAAATAATTTATCTAATACAGTTGCATAGGTACAAGAAATCTATGTCTGCTCAAGAAACCAGGCATATTAATTCACTTTAGAAAATAATTCTGAAATTTGTAACAGCAGCATGTACGCTTAGATCAACCTCAAAAGCAAAAATAGCAGAAGGCAATTGAGGTTTAGTTATCGATGGAATTGACAGAGGTACTATCACTTACTGGGTTGATTGCTGTCGATTGAGCTGAGACAGAAGAGACTGCTGTAAAGCTAGCATTTGCTGCAAGAAATAAAAGAAACCAAGGGAAAGTAACATAAGTGACTTTACTACAAAACATTACTTGAAAATTATCAGATCATCTGATATTATACAGTGGGGTAGCCTTAACATGCCTATAAGACCATATCAGCTTGGGCGACCTTATATAAGAGAAAGAAAGAGATTCAAAACCATAAAGTCATAGGAGTGAATTTAGAGATGCATATGGCATAGGATATACCTGCATTGTCTCAGGGGAAAACATCTGACGAAGTGCTTCTGGGTTTTGCATCATTTCCCTCAATTGAGGATTCAAATCAAACATTTCACGTAGTTGGGGGTTGAGATTCATAATCTAAAAGGTACAGATTCTTAACAATTGGAAATAAGCAAATAACAATCTCTTGACTGAAGTGGTTCTTCAAAATACCTGATTCATAAATTGGGGATTAGACGCTATGCTCTGCATCATCTGTGATATAGCCGGATTTTGCAACAATTGAGTCAACTGAGATGCATCCGGCATTCCACTCAGCAGGAGTGGCATATCTGGAAGTCCAAGGCCCAGACCACCAAAACCTGGTGTCCTCGCATCCCCAGCAGGATTTGACCTTGCAGTAGTGTTGTTCTGGGTCCTCCCTGACAATTTGCAGCAGACAATATTTCATCAGGAAATCTGGATTTAAAGCACATATGCAACAGTAGTAAATTACACTTAAAGAAAACAAAAGATTTAGATATTCTAGTTCACTCTATATATGACCTTTCATGCTGCAACTGTGGTACAACAGTGCAGGACACATCAGTTTACCTCACTAGACAATTTTTCTTTTCCTAAATATAAAAGAACCACATGTATAACGGAAAACACCAAAACAGAAGATAAAAGTAATTCATAATCATGCACCATTAAACATAGACAACACACAACGATTAGGTAAGTCTCAAACAATCATTCATACCACAACTGAACAAACTTAGTGTAAAATTCCATTCTTAACATTTAAGATATTCTAATTCAGTCAATATTAGTTTCATGCAGCAACTGTGGTAAAATCTTGTAGGTCACATCACTTTAGTTTACTGTACAAAATTTTCTAAATAAGAACGAATCCCTCACTCGTATTGTGAAATGTCAAAAGAGAAGATGATAATTCATAATCATGGAACATTAAACATGGCAACAAACTATACTCAAATGAATCTAAATCAAATCATTCACCCCACAACTGTATAAACTTATTATAATGGTTTATTTTAACCATTGATCAAGTCAACATAATCATAATTACTTTGACCATCAGCTTTCAGGATCATGATTCTTTCTGCAAACAGAATATTTTTTTTTTTTTTTTTGTTTATCGGTAGAATTTCGATTCAAGTCTACCATTCTTATTTACAATAGGAATAGCAAGTTCATAAATTAAAAAAAAAATGCACACTGGACCAAAGAGTATGGCTAGACAGAAAAAAAAAAGGGTTTAATGAAGTACCGCAGGCTGAAACTCACCACCTCCAACAGTGTTGCTCCAAGGGTTAGGAAGAGGATTTGTGTTTGGGGAGGTTTGTCCCTGAGTAGTTTCCAAACCAGTTACAGAAATGTTGTTAGCCGAGTCCCTAGCTTGAGAACCACCTTGATTGCCCAACAGAGCTGCAAACGGGTTTGAACCTAGAATATTTCCATTATTTCCAGCCATAGTAGTAGCATTCAAAAATGGCTCCTGAACATTTTCATACATACGCCTAAGCATGTTAAATCCCTCAGGAGAGGATTCAATATTACTCATAGCCCTGTCAGTGTTTCGCATCATTTCACGCATGAGTTCAGGGTTCCTTGCAGCTTCCAAAGTCTGCCGCAGAATGCTAGGATCATTAAGTATATGCACAAGCTCTGGATTCCGATCAATAATCTCACGCATTTGGGGATTGCTCATAATCAAGCTGCGCATTAACTCAGGGTTGTTCATCAAACTTTGAATAGCAGGTGTATTCATTATTTCCCTCATCATGTTGGGATTTTGAGTTAATTGTTGCTGTACTTGTTCAAATTCAGGAAGTCCGGATCCAAACAAACCAAAACTACCTCCATTACCACCAAGTGGATTAACTCCAAGGGGTAAGGTTTCTCCCCGACCAGCACCCTCATTAGAACCAACACCACGTGTGACCCCTGGTGTAGTGTTAGTAGTTCCAACATTTGTGGTAGTCACAGGAGGAGGTGTAGACGAAGATGGGGCAAAACCGCGAACCATATGAACAGTATGATCAGCTTGCAAACCTTCACAAGGGTGAAGAAAGTGAAATTGTCAAGTGATCATTAAGTATTTCTGCATAAATTTGGGTAATATGATACAAAGTCACTTTTAACCCTCCTATGAAATAGATTTCTCTTCAAAAGTAAGCATTACATACACAGCATTTATAACTGTAGGCCTTAAAGTATAATGATATTGATTACTGAGCTACTGAAATATATAACATTGCATCATTAAGTTACCAAAATCAGTTGTTTGAACTGATCAAGGCAACCAGATTCCTTCATCAGATTGCCACTCAAACAAATGTTTTGCATAAAGAGAGGAAATAACATTGTGTGTGTGTGTGTGTGTGTGTTTTTACTGAACCACCATTAGAGGTTAATCATTAAGACAAAATGGTGGATGGGCAGAAAGAGTAGCAGAGTAAGTACTAAGTACATGTGAGATAAATTGCTTAGCTAAAAGAAGCAAAGATTTAGCAAGCATGTGCACGGCACAGTCTTTATCAGCCGTTAAAGAGTTGCTTATGTCGAATTACTTAATTCCAGCAGCTCGGAAGCAAATTGTCAATAATTCATTAACCAAATAAAATTATATCATTGCTTCTCATGTGACTCGCAAATCAAGGGAAGCACTATTAATGCATCCCAATTTGTTTTCATCTAAATACATGGATGTAGCTAACCAGCAAAAAACACATGTGCTCATGTAACAATCCTCAGTGATTCCTATTTAGACAATCAAACACAGGACCATTTATACCAGCTCACAAGCATCAAAAACAGCTGAACAAAATCAATGTCAAACCACCAAAATCAGCATATTCTCAAATTAACAACGTAATTACTTATACTTTCCTGATACTTCCAAAACTCAAAATTCAATGCCTTTTTTTTTTAATAGAAATTTCACAGTTTCAATTATTTTTCTTATATTTCCGTCAAACAGGAAATACCCAAAAATTCAAAACGACCCTAAAATTTTATACACACACACACACAATAAAGGCAATTAAAACTTACCATAACTTTGAAGGGTTTGGACGTCCTTCAAGATTCGCCCTTTATAAATCAATCGTTGCTGATCAGCTGGGATATCGCAATTCTGAGCTAAAACAACTTTGAAAGATCCAACAGTAGATTCGAGGCTGGTCCTCACCGTAAATTTGATACCATTCGAGCAACGTATATTAACCATCACTTCCTCTTCTTCTCCTCCATTGCCGCCGAGTCCAGACTTACTCGAATCGCCTTCCGCAACCATATTCTCCCTCTCTCAGATCGATCAAAAACCCTAACCCTAGAAAATTAGACAAATACGAAAAAATTAATTTCCTTTCCCCTTTCCTTCTGTATATATAAGTTTGTATTTCCTTTTTCTTTTTCTTTTTTTTAAAGAAAGTGAGAGTATTTTCTTTAAAAAAAATTTGAAAAATTAAAGAATTGGGGAAATTTTTATAAAGAATCGTGAAAAAAGAAAAAAAAAAAAAAAAAGAGAGAGGATTTTTTAGATTTGGAGAACTATGGGGATTTTAACAATTTGATTGGCTTTCTTCGTGAGCTTTGCCAATCTGAGACAAAAGGGAGAGAAAATAAATAAAAGTGGGAAATTCGGATATTCCCTTTTTTCTTTTTCCTCTCAAACAACAGATTTATCATGTAACCAATAGCGTTCTGCCATGTATCGTAGAAAAATGATAGTTTTATTATTTTGGGGAGGCGGGGTGGTGGTCTTGAAAAGGCTCACAGTTGGCGTCTATTCGGTCCACTTGTGTTTGTCCTGCCGTACATATATATTTTTTTATTTTAAAATTTTTTTTAATTTAAAAAATATATTTCTTTCTATTTTAAACTTTAAATTAAATTAAAAATATAAAAAAATAGAATTCCCCAATTCAAAATAGACAATAAAAAAAATTTGTTTAAAGAATTTTCTTTTTTTTATCAATTTATATAATTAAATTCTATAATAAATATTAAAAAATTTTAAAATTATTGAAATTTATCTTCTTGATAAATTTGATCATAAATTGAGCCAAACTAAATCACAATCCGAAAGTTTTAATTTTTATTTGACCAGGCTCGGGTCGGACATTCAACGAGCCTGAACTGAACGAGTTCTTTCTTGACTTAATCAGCTCCGTTTTGCAAGATGTCAATTGAAATCAGGATAGGACAAATAGCTGAACAAAACGAGGTAATGCCTTCGTTGTCAGGGATGAAAATTCTGTTCTCTAGATTCTCTTTCGAAAGCATGCGGATCTTCGCAAATGGCGTCTCCTTGCACGTCTGGCTGACCGCAAGACAGATTTCGGAACCAATGAAGAGATTCCTTCCATGAGTTCAGCAGAATAATTATAAGAAGATGCATAGCTATCCTTCTTGGGCAGTTTTAAAGTTAATTCGTCTCGCACCGTTGCAGAGTAAGGTTGCAGAGTGCTAAATTTGGTGCTTGAGACAACTACTGATCTTCGGACAGGGTCGATGACTGGAATTTGACCATTTCTGGTTCTGTTTCAGTTTCAGTTTCAGCGTTAAATCTCTCTCTTTCTGAAAGGTATAATTTTCAGATCCTCAATTTTAATATTCAACCTTGTCCGACCGAATTTTCAGATCCTTTCTCATCTGCAGATTGCAAAAACAATGGGAATCTGATTACAACAGTCAAAAGCTCCATTAACTGTGCATACTGAAACATTGGTAGAGGATAGTTCAATCCTTAAGATGAAGCATGAGACATTTCTTTTTTCGTAGGAATTGATGATAGCAGAGAAGCGTACCTTACTCGAAATTGGGTCGAAAAGAGAGATTTACGTTTCAGTTGTTGATGGAGAGAAAAACCATGGCCAAATGCAGGGATTCTAGCCTGCATTACTTGTTTCGAATGAGCCATCTTATTGGATCAAAATGAATATATAAAATATAGGGTAAAGAAATAGTTGCACAGAAGAAAACCAGATGCTTATTTCACCCAATGCTACAGTTTTACATTCCATCTTAAAAAGCAAAAAGAAAGATGAAAATCGAAACTCATTGAACACTCGGTTTTCATTTGGAAAAAGAATATCATGCTTGAAATCTAATAATAGAATCTAGAAACTTAGAAGATCATACTATGGGATGATATTTAACACTTGAGAGTCGATGATGGAGAAGCCAATCTTCCAGAAGTAATCAGTCTAGCTTAGCTATGACAGCATCAACAACTTCTTGTGTAGTGCTATCTCCACCAAGATCTTTAGTCCGGTACTTGCCCTCTGCGATTACACGTTTCACTGCATTCTCAAGTCGATCAGCAAATGAAGGAAACTGGAGGTGCCTCAACATCATGGCAGAGGAAAGAAGCAATGCCACCGGATTTGCCTTCTTTTGCTGCACCATCTTTTCATTTCCTACATTCCCTGCTGAAGCGCCTTGCTCGAAAACAGCATGTTCAGCTCCCACATTGCCTATAGTAAGGAGATTTTTTTTTTTTAATAATGAAATAGCCACAAGGTAACTAATTTCAAATTAAGTAGCTACCATATTCACTTTACTGACAGGTTCCATATTATATTCAAGTTACAAAACAGCTACAAGCCGAAAAGCAACACATATTAATAGGAACCAGAACACATTAGTAAGTAACAGGTACCTCCGGGCATGACACCAGTGCCTCCAGCAATACCAGCTGCTGTATTTGCAACAAGATTTCCATAAAGATTAGGAGTAACCTAAAGACAAAAAAGTGGTTCGTCAGTAGGGTGAAAAGGTGAAATCGTAAAAGGTTAAAGCACCTGCTAAATAACAGAAATGGGATGCAACATAAAAGAAAGTTGCAAAAATCTCCATAGCAGCGGACTCTTCTAGCAAATTATACAGCATTTTCCACAACAACAGAAATTGTGTTTGGCATTGCTAATAAAGATGTCAACGCCTATGTTACTGATCCGAGGTCAAGAAAATTTGGAATCTATGACTATCTCTGTTTTCACGCTGAACTAGTTTAAGACCCTGTATATATCACAAGAATACACATAAATCGTCATGATGCTAGGTAATGTCACACTCAAAAAGACCTTCAAAGGATCATTCTCCACTAAATGTCTTAAAGATTTTCCAAGTGCCATATATCCCATGTTCCTGGACTAGGGGATGAGTGTCAAATATGAGTATACTCAATTTTTTCTCAAGTTTTTCCATATATTTAAAGGATCATACCTTCATACCATGTCCTAACATGTAAGGGACACAGGTACCTTAGGGAAAACAAAGAGTCCGGGTATAATAGCATAAACAATATATACTGCAGGAGAAAGGTCAAGGCACCAACCGGCAATTACATATACAATATCATGCATAAGCATCAATGACAACCAAGCCAGGAAGCAGCCAAGAAGTTCAGATTAAAAGATGAACTATAACAAAAAATAAAATTAAAAAACAAAATTCACATACCATGACATCAAATTGCTCTGGTTTTGAAACAAGTTGCATACAGCAATTGTCCACAATAATTTCGTTATACTTGATGCTTGGATATTTAGTTGCAACTTCACGGCAAGACTCTAAAAACAAACCATCAGCTAGTTTCATAATGTTGGCCTTATGAACAGCAGTGACCTTCTTTCGATTGTTTAAATAAGCATATTCAAATGCATATTTGGCAATCCGTTCTGAACAAAATTTGGTTATCACCTTAAACCAGAAAACAGCTAAAATTACCCAATAAGAAAAGCTTCAAATTTTCATTGAAAAACCAGTTCGATTATGCTTCGTTACTTACCTTAAGGCTCTCGACAACGCCAGGAACAACTTCGTGTTCGAGACCCGAGTATTCCCCTTCGGTGTTCTCCCTAATTACCACGATATCGACGTTTTCATGTCTGGTTGGCAATCCTGGTAAGTTACAACAATTGACCAACGAAGCGTATAAATCCAATTCTTTCCTTAATTGCACATTCAACGAACTAACTCCACCTCCCATCGGCGTTCTCAACCCTCCTTTCAGACAAACTTTGTTCTTTCTTATTGAATCGAAGACTTCCTGCGGCACCCGCTTCATGTCGCCGTGAACTTCGTACTTCTCGAAGTAAACCGGCGCGTGCATCGCTTCCATCACTTGCTCCACTGCGTTTGTCACCAGTGGTCCGATTCCGTCCCCTGGGATTAGGGTCACGGGTCTAGGTGCTCCATCCCCTGGCCGGGGCATGTAGGTCACGGCTCGAGTTTGGGGTTTTTGGGCTATAAGAGTTTTAAGAAGAGAGACGGATCTACGTGACGGGGACATTCTCGAATGAGGGTGAATGAAAATTTCTTGGGTTCTAAAGTTTGAGGAAAAATAGAGTTGCCTAAAGGGCCATTGACGAGAGAACTGGAAGGTACAAGAAGAGGAAGTGGTAATTTTGCAAAGTAGCCCTTAATTTTGAAGATTTCATGTATTTGTTGACACAGACTTTTAAACCCTTAATTTGTGGAGTGACTGAATTGTCGCTAGACTACTGGTTGTGACTTTTTAGTTTTCACGTTTAGGTCTCAAAAGTAATCCTGTTGAAGGCTAGGAGGCCTTTGGCCGAAGTTTTCATAAACTTGAATCAATATATTCGATCTCAGTTATTATTTAATAATAAAAATATTTTTATTTAAATTTAATTATATTAATAAAAAATAATATTTTAATAATATTATGAATAATACAATAAATTTTTTGGTTTGTCCAACCCAAATCAAAGTACAAAAAGTCAAAATTTTCGGACCAACTTATGAATAAATTTATTTAAAAAGCTTGCGTAGTGTTATTAGCGCTTATAAATCAAAAGTACCAGAATAGAAGAGGGGAAAGACTGATTGAGAAACATAAAAAATGGAGTATGGGTTGCGAAAGATACAATGTAATGAAGAAAGTGGGGAGAAATGGGAGATTCAGATCTTGATGTTGGTGGATTGTGATGTGATGCAGTGTCAATATTCTAACGTGATGTTTTCTAAATTATAACAGATGAGATTAGGGTCCCAATCCTAGGCCAAAAACGATTCCAACAAGACCGTTGCTCACATTCTTCATTTTTTATGAAGTACTTGTGTCTGACAGTTATTTAAACATGAGTATAAAGATATTTAAACAGTTATTTAAACAGTTATTTCAAATATATGAATTTTTTTTAAAAAAATTTGTACATAATCGAATAAATACACATATCTGATACTCACACCCGAATCCAAGTTATGTAAAATAAAACTCAGGAGCATTGTCTTTCTGGGTATATAAAAAGTGGTTTTTCTAATTGTTTCTATCATCTCCAATTAGCGTGCGTATATAC
>JBBYHK010000006.1:2710071-2726939 GCA_038382065.1 Adansonia grandidieri | reverse complement strand
CTAGCTCTAGATAGGCCCATGTACATATGAAGTGGACTTTCAAGTTATGGATATTAATCTTTCTTATAACTGCTTATTAGGAAGGCCATGGATGCACTCCATGGAGCCGTCCCACCCTCTTTCCATCAGAAGCTTAAATTTGTGATAGATGACAAAGTAGTTACCATTGAAGCTAAAGAAGAAATGATTATCACTGCTTTCACTGAGGATATCTACATAGAGCCTAAAGAAGATGCATCAGAGTCATCCTTCCAATCCTTCGAGTTCATTGATGCAACAATTCTAGCAGAAAGATTGCCAATAGTTGAACCCCACCTATCAAAGAGTTCCCACTTAGGTTTAAAAATGACTATTGGTAAAATTTCCCATGCTGGCAAAAGGCTTGGCAAGAATCTGCAAGGGATGGCCTGTGCTCTATAGGTCACCACTCAAGCTAACAAAAAGGCTTAGGATTCAAGGCTAATGCGCACTCAAGAAAGTAGCAAGAAAAAAGGATCTGTAACTAGTAGATAACACAATCATTAGGTCGAAAGGGGCAATTGAAGCCTATAATGTTCCTGTCACTCCATGAGATATTTCATTTGGGAGGACAAATCTATCCAAGCCAACCAATAAAGCAAAAAGCTAAAGATGTCTTGGTCATCTTAAACAGAGCACTTAACAACCTCTATCTCTAAGATACCGAGCCATAAAATTCATGTCCTGCCACTAAGACCTGATTTTGATGATAAGGTCATGATGGAAGCCCCTGCAATTTTCTTGTCCCTTGCATGCAACATCAAGAAATGAAAATTTACCCGCCCTCGCCTAAAGCCAGATAGGTGTCCATGTAAGGGGCATTTTTTATCAAACATTATCAATGAAATGACTTTTACATATATCATTTCATATTGTGTATCATTTTTCAACCTTTTTGTCTCCATTACTTTTTTGCCTTCATTTATATCCAAATCCCTTGGTTGTGTGTGTGCCTTTTGCAATGTTTATTTCTTTACCCTTTCAGGTGCCTTGACGATAGTGATATGGGTTTGTCTAATAGGTTGCTGAAGATCAATTTTGAACAGTCAATTTACACTAGTAAAATTGATCCTAAAGAGGATTTTAAAGAGAGCTCCATACCACCAAACCTCTTACAAATAGTTAAGCAAGAAGAGAAGCATATCATGCCCCATAAAAACCCAGCGGAAGTAATAAATCTAGGGACTCAGGAGGATCGAAAGAAGGTTAAAATTGAAACGTCAATAAAGTCAACCACTAAGACCAAGTTTATAGAATTACTCCAGGAATATCAGGATGTATTCGCTTGGTCATATCAAAACATACCAGGACTGGACACTGATATAGTGGTCCACAAGCTTTCTATCAAGCCCGGATACAAATTTATTCGGTAAAAGTTAAAGAGGATGAAGCCAAAAATGCTTTTCAAAATTAAAAAGAAAGTTAAAAAGGATTTAATGTAGGGTTTATTGGAGTAGCCAACTATCCAAAATGCTAATATAGTCCCAACCCTAAAGAAAGTGGCAAAGTACAAATGTGTGTTAATTAACGAGATCTGAATTAAGCTAGTCCTAAAAATAACTTCCCACTATCTGATATTGACACTTTGGTAGACAATCCAGCCAAGAATTCTTTTTTCTCCTTCTTAGATGGATTCTCAGGCTACAACCAGATCAAGATGGCACCCAAAAACATGGAGAAAACAACTTTCGTAACCATGTAAGGAACATTATGCTATAATGTCATGCCTTTCAGACTAAAAACTGCCAGGGCAACCTATCAGCGAGCCATGGCAGCCCTGTTCCATGGCATGATGCATAAAGAAATTGAAGTCTATGTTGATGATATGATTGCTAAGTCAACGAAAGAGGATGAGCATGTCATAGACCTTCAAAAACTTTTTGAACCGCTACAAAAATTTTAACTCAAATTAAATCCTACCAAATACACTTTTAGAGTCACTTTAGGCAAGCTTATAGGCCTTATTGTCAGTGAAAAGGGATTGAAGTTGACCCAAACAAAGTCAAAGCCATTCAACATATGCCACCACCTCAAAACCAAAAGGAATTGAAAAACTTTTTGGGGAAATTGAACTACATCGCTAGATTCATATCCTAGCTAACTGACAAATATGACCCCATATTTTGGCTTTTTCACAAACAAAATTCAGGAGAGTGGAATGAGGCATGTCAAGAAGCCTTTGATAAAGTCAAACATTATCTATCAAGCCCATTAGTGTTGGTACCATCGGTGCTTGGTCAACCTTTAATCCTTTACTTAGTAGTCTTTGATAAGTCTATGGGTTATGTATTAGGGCAACATGATGAGTCAGGAAAGAAGGAGCAAGTAGTCTACGACTTAGGCAAAAAGTTCATGAAATATGAGTGCAATTACTCTGCAGTCGAGAAGTTATGCTGTGCTTTAGTGTGGACATCCAAGAGACTCAGGTAGTACATGCTGTATCACACCACATGGTTGATTGCAAGGCTTAATCCTATTAAGTATCTACATGAAGCCCCTGCACTATCAGGAAGACTAGCTAGATGGCAAGTCTTGTTTTTTGAATACGACATTGCCTATGTCAGTTAAAAGGCCATCAAGGACAATGCAATAGCTAAATTTTTGGCAAGTCGAGTAGCAGATGACTATGAACCCTTAAATTTTGATTTCCCAGATAAAAATCTAATGTGTATTTCTGAAGATGAAGATGCCTTCAACCAAGATCAATCCTAGAAGATGAATTTTTATGGAGCATCAAACACTCTAGGACATGGAATTGAGGTAATATTAATGTCACCCGATGTGAGTCATTATCCATTCATAGTAAGGCTAAATTTTAACTGCATAAATAATATTGCAGAATATGAAGCTTATGTCATGGGGCTTTAACCATCCATTGAGAGGAATGTTAAGATATTATAGGGTTTGGTGATTTGACCTTAGTTATCTACCAATTAAAAAGGGAATACTAAACTCACAATGCCAAGTCGATGCAATATAAGAAGCTAATAGCAGAGCTCAAGAAAGAATTTGATGATATTAGTTTTCAACACTTACCTCTAGAAGAGAACCAAATAGCTGATGCTTTGGCTACCTTGTCACCTATGTTTAAAGTCAAACATGAGTCAAAAATTCCTCCTATCCAGATGAGCATGTACACAACTCTATTTCATTATCATAATGTCAAAAAAGAAAAAATTATCAAAAGGTTGGCTATGGGATTTGTTCTCGATGGAAAAATCTTATACAAAAGGAGTCATGATCAAGCATTACTCAATGCATTAACACTTTTGAAGCCAAAAAGATCCTAGAAGAAGTTCATGAACGGATTTATGGCACACATGCTAATGGACATTAGATAGCCAAGCAAATTACGAGAGTAAGTTATTACTAGTTAACCTTCAAGAGAAACTGCATCAATTACCCCCAAAAATGCCATAAGTGTCAAATCTATGCGGACAACATCAGTGTCCCTCCAAAACCACTTCACGTCATGATAGCCTTTTGGCCCTTCTCCATGTGGGGCATAGACATGATCAGGCCAATCACCTCTAAAGCTTTCAATGGGCATCATTTTATCTTGGTAGTGATTAACTATTTCACTAAATAGGTGAAGGCTACCTATATGCTAATGTCACTAGATCGACCATCTTTAAGTTTGTCAAGTGTGGCATCATCTACAGATATGGCCTCCTGAACCACATCATCATAGACAAAGCAAGCAACTTGAACAATAAAATAATGCAAGCTATCTGCTCACAGTTCAAGATCCGGCATCATAATTCTATCCCTTATTGCCCAAAGATGGATAGGGTAGTCGAGGCAGCTAGCAAAAACATTAAAAGAATAGTTGAGAAAATGGCCAAGACTTATAAAAACTAGCATGAGAAGCTATTCTTTGGACTTCATGCCTATGAAACTCAGTTCGCACTTCCATGGGTGCTACCTTATTTTCTCTTGTCTATAGGATGGAAGCTATATTGCCTATTGAATTAGAGATCCCTTCTCTCAGAGTCTTGATGGAAACCAAACTTGAAGAAGCTGAATGGGTCTAGAACAGATACATCAAGCTCAACCTCATAGAAGAAAAACGCATGAAAGCCACCTACGATGATCAAATTTATCAAAGACGAATAATCCGAGCCCATAATAAAAAGATGTGCCCATGACAATTTCACCCACGCGAATTGGTATTGTAAAAAATCCTCTTAATTCAAAAAGATGCACGGGGTAAGTGGACCCCTAATTGGGAATGACCATATGTCATGAAGCAAGCCTTCTTCGAAGAGGCCCTAATCTTATCAGAAATAAATGGAAATGCCTTGCCTAACCCAGTCAGCTCAGATTTCGTCAAGAAATATTACATGTAGAGGGTGAAAACCTGACAAGGCATCCATTAAAGAAAACAGAGAAAACAAAAAAAAAATACCATAAAAAAAAGATAAACAAAAAAAATAAACAAACAAATAAAAAGAAAACAAAAAGGGGTCTAGATGAAAATCTAAAAATGGCATCTGGGCAACTGACCTGACTACAGTTGAAAACCTGCAAGGATGACTTAAGAAGATTGATTTTGATAGGGCATAGACTGAGATCACCTATAGGACAATGCAAAGTAATCCTAGAGATCTTTTAAAGATCAGCTCATACTAGTCACATTTATTATTCGATGAAGATCTTGAAAAGCACCTAAGGAACATCCATGTCATGATTGTCAGAGGCATCTTCCGCCCAAAAGATCATATTTCTTACCACCAAATCAACTATTTGTCAAATAATATACCAAGTTGCATCTCTTTGTTATCATGAATGAATATTACCTTGTTTCTTTTAACCCCTGTACAATTCATATTGCACTTGCCATTTAACTAATAATGTTTGATAATTAATTGAAATATGTATTAGGACATCTCGATATTACACCGAAAGGAAAACAAAAGCACATGGAACTTTGCTTATGCCCTGATCGTCAAGATCAAGAATTTTTCGCGTCCAAACACCCGCTTAGCATGACCATACACCAAACCATTTCTTGTTTTCACAAGCCACATCTCAAGAAAAAACCATTTTAACCTAACCAAAAATCGACCCATGCATTCTATCCAAATTCTATCAAAACCAGAGACATCAACCTAATAGGGCAAACAGTCTCCAAATTATTAAAAATGCCTTCTAATTTTCAGGAAAACAATTGAGCCTCCTGAATCGGGAAATGCAATAATCCCAATTCTTGAGAATAGAATTTTTATCGTATCCCTAGTGGAGCCGGGACAACCTACTATCCTTAACCGAATTAGGAAAATTCCTATCCATAGTTGTAACAAAGATGAATCCATATCCCTATGAGAGTCTGAATGACGTATGAGAAAAACTACATCTATCTCCCATATTAGACTTTACATCATGCAATCATGATAGCATTCCACATTATGCATTCACATTACCATCACACAACATGACTTTTGCATTGTTACTTCAAGCCAGGTTCACCAAACCTTCAAGGATTCCCTAGTAAGAACTCTAAGCTTCATAAACCAAGCATTATTCAAGAGGCACCTATCAAGAAACCTTCTTAAGCCTACAAGCCAGTGGCACCTTTCTAAAAGCCTACAACATCCTTTTAAAGCCTACAAGTCATGGCACCTTTTTCAAAGCCCACAAGTCAGTGGCACCTTTTTCAAAGCCCACGAGCCAGTGGCACCTTTCCAAAAGCCCATAAGTCAGTGGCACCCTATTCAAAACCCATAAGTCAATGGCACCCTTTTTAAAGCCCTCAAGTTAGTGGCACCTTTTTAAAGCCCACGAGTCAGTGGCACCCTTTTCAAAGCCCATGAGTTAGTGGCACCCTTTTCAAAGCCTATAAGTTAATGGTACCCTTCAAAGCCCATAAGTCAGTGGCATAATTTGGAAAGCACACACAAGTTGGTGGCACCAAAGTTAAAGCTCACACGAGCTGGTGGCACCCAAGTCTAAGTTAAAGCCTGCATAAGTTAACGGTACCCAAGTCAAAGCCCATACAAGCTAGTGGCACCTAGTCCAAGTCAAAGCCCACATAAGCTGGTGGCACCTAGTCTAGGTCAAAGCCCATACAAGTTAGAGGAACCGGACTCAAAGCCCACATGAATTGGTGGCACCCAAGTCTAAGCCAAGCCCGCACAAGTTGGTGGCACTCGAGTCAAAGCCCACAAGAGCTGGTGGCACCCAAGTCTAAGTAAAAACTCGTATGAGCTAGCGGCACTCAAATAAAAAACCATTCGAGCTGGTGGCACCCAAGTTTAAGTCAAAGTTCACACAAGTTCGTGGCACCTACATCAAAAATCCATGATACTCTACACCTACCTAAGGGGGTCAAACCTTAGAAAACCTAACACTTTAGTGTTCTAGGGAGCATCATTCCACCATGGACAAAATAGTGTTTATTCATCTTTGCCCTATTCCTGATTCTCAGCAATAGTCAAAGAAGGGTAGCAGTAGATGCCTTAATTTGTTTAGGCTAATTTTTAGCAATTTTAGGCACAGACGTGAGAGGGGACGATGATTAAAAATCAATTTTACCTTGTTTCTTTGCATAAAAAAAGATCAAAACCCATATCAAATTATGAATTTAGACTTTTGAATTAATCACAACATTTTTTTGAAGTTTAAATTAGATCAAAAAGGTCAATGTCACATGATCACCCTACTCCTCCCTAGTTTATTGATCAAGATCACCATCAGCCACCCTATTTGCTTGAAAATCATTTTAGCATTTAAACTAGCCACCCTATGTCCATCACATTGGCAGCAAGTTGCTCCCTACAGCCACTCTATAGACTTGAGAAATGACCAAAAACACCTCTAATTTGGCTCTAAAATGCTGGTATAAATAGACCACTTATATCTTAGCCAAAAAAAGTTAGATTCTAGCTCATTTTCATCTTCCAAAACACATTCCTACACCTGGAAAACTAGAGTCCCGTTGCTCCTCACTCACTACCCAAAAATAGCCCTAAAACACTCATTCTCAACCATTACACATTCTAAAAATCACCCTTATCCATATCAAAACCAAAACCTCATTATTTCTCTCTTTTTCTCACTTATTAACAATAAGGAAAAGAGGGAAATTCAAGCCATCCCTATTGCTCTAACTATTTGGCCAAATTAAAGCTTTGTTGGTATAACTTCTTACTTTATCACTTTTATTTTTTGCTTTTTAGCATCTTTATCATTTTAGTGAGCTCTCCATGTTTCCCTCATCCTTTTAGGATTCCCATGCATTATTGTGGCTTTTGGTTGTGGTAGTTTAGGATTTGGATGCCTTAACGCCCCTTTGATGTGCAAAATGCCTTATTTCATCCTTATTATTTTGGTAGTTCTTGCTCATGCATTTTATGCCATATCCAGGCATCTTGTTATGATTAATCCATGTATGAATCCTTAGCCTAACATATTTCTAGCATATTTCTACATTAGCTTGCATCTTCTCATGAATCATTGTCATTTTCAGCATCCATAACATTTTCTTGTCAAAGTGCGTAACACTTTCTTTGTCCAGACCATTGGTAACTTTGGCATCCCCATTCATGTTATGTGTCATCCCCTTGTATGTTTGTTGTTTTCCTTTTGTCAAAATGCATGTTTGATGGCTGTCAGAAATTGATTTTTCAAACCTCCCCAAGCCAAGCATGTTAACCTCAAGTAATAAGGATTAGCATGGACTTAGCATTTTCCTAAAAGTTAGCAAACAAAATCTTGGGGAAAATTAAGTTTTCCAGATCTGGAATCTTAGTTAAACGAATTCAAATCTTTTGATTTTGCAATGAAAATGACCTTACACTTGTTCCCCAAATGTTTATGCCTTGTTTTTGAGTCAAAACCTTAAGTGGTATGAGCAACGAGCTATTTCATCATCCCAAAATACTTCGAGACTGTGCAAATGAGTTCGTGATGCTCTGTCACTCTTTCCCTTCAGTCATAGACATTTGAATGTCAATGACTCAAGTTTGGACCTGTAAACATAGAGAAAATAAGAAATATCCTCTGTTTTGCTTTGTACCCTACTAGCAGCATCATTATTACAAAATGAAAAATCACTTAAAATCCCAAATGATTTTTCATGAATTTATAATATTTTTCCCTGAAAGTGGATAAAATATCTTTAAAATGAGGTTTTGTTCATCCTTAGATCAGTTCGAATGAAAGAGTTATGATTTTTCAAACCTAGACTATCCAAAATCCCTAAATTGAACAAAGTTTATTCCGATTGGGTCCTTTAGGCCTACTAAACGATTTTTCCAAATCCATCCCGATTTCTTTTCTAAAAAGTTCATGAAATTCCTTTTCTAAAAATGAGTTATTTGTAATTTTTCGATATCAAATTAGTCCAAAATGATTTTTCAAAATTTGACACACCTTGTCCCTTATATGCTCTGCCAACAGTGAAATTAATTTGAATTTGAAAATTTTTAGATTGACCCTCGTCAAGTTACCTTTCTGACAGTATCTTGTCCATCCTCTAAAGCCTTCAAACCAATCCAAAATAAATTCAGAAAGTGGGATTGCATGATGTTGTCCCCTATTCTTGGTCAAGGTCAAAACTGAGGTGTTTTCTCGAGGCTTGTCTCGAGACATTCGAATGTCACCATATCACCCCGATCAACCTCGAGAACATGCTTTGACCTCCCATAGGCTCGTATCAAGGCATGAACATATTTTACATCTTTACCATCCTTATTAACAATAATTTCTTTCACCAAAAGTCATCAAAATGCTCACCCATCTTCTAAATCACAAGGTTTTGTCAATTTAATTTTTCCAACTCGACTTCTTTAAATAAGCATCAAATATGCCACTTTTAGGGATACTTTAATCCCGACCTTCTGAAAGGACACTCTAACCCCACTTTTCAAAATTGACAAGATTAAAAAATCTTCCTTTGTCAAAATTATTTGTCGTCCATGGGGATAATCCAACCCTAATCTTTTGAGAGGATACTTCAACCCCGCTTTTCATGATTGTTAAGATTTAAAAATCTTTATTTGTCAAAAATTATTTGCCATCCATGGGCATACTCCAATGCTATTTTTACGAGGGGATACTCTAACTCTATCTATCAACTACAACTAACTTTTTTCTTCTCGAATTTCCATGAATATATTAGACAAATCTCGTTCAATCGAGAAACCTAGATGCATCTCAAAAATTGTTGATTTGGTTATTCCCAAATAATCAATGCCAATTGCGAGGCAAATTCCAATAGTCCATTCCTTTTATTTATCATTGCATTGAATGATCCATATTATGGTACTTCATTTATTGCCTTACTAACATGATCTTTTTGTAATGATTATTTGCATTCATGTTTTCAAATCCTTTCAAATAAAATTAAAGGTAATGTTCTACGTGGGTATCTCTCTAGTGTCCAAAGTAGAACATTCCATTTTCGAAGTAAAATTCAAAGGTCATTTTTATTGAACATCTCTATATTCCCCATCTCTTTGGGGCGTATATGAGATTAAATCATTTTCATTAAAACCTGGATTTGTGTTTCTCTAAGATTCAAGCATTAAAAGAAGGTTATATCAAAATAATAGATTAAATCATTTTCATTAAAACCTGGATTTGTGTTTCTCTAAGATTCAAGCATTAAAAGAAGGTTATATCAAAATAATGATGAATTAAGATTGAAAAAATCAAAACCAAGATAAGACATAGCTAGTAAGGTACCGAGTTTGAGTATCGCGACAAGGTTTATACCTCATCGTGCGTAATCAACTCCCAAACCCAAACGGTGAATCTTTATACTACATAGACCATAGGATCAATGTTTTTAGTTTTGTAACTCAAAACATAGGTTTCAATAGGCAACCAGCCATACCTATCTTGAAATGATTGGTGGTGACTCCATGTGTTGGCCATTTCATGATGGTCATCCTAGACCAATAAGATAAGCGATTTGTCTTATGGTTCCCTTCACTGTATCATAAGTTGTGAATCCATACATTCTCATTCTTATCACATCGCAAAAGAAAAGTCTCAGTCAAGAAGACATTTCCAATTGAGAAAAATATTTTAAGTCGTATACACCCATATATCCACGAGGATCCACCCCAAGGTAAGTTGCGACAACTATTTCTCGTCTTACCACCACCTTGGTTGAGATATGTTATGAATTTTTCTTTGTTTTGATGTTCTTAAATTCTTTATTTCCTTACATTTGTCTCCTATATGTTGCACTAACTTATTTTTCCTTTGTTTGTGTTTTGGTGCATGCATCATTTCATCATAACTATCATTATTTTGGGACAATTGTTCTAGTTCGATGTTCAACAAGGGGCATCATTTATGGAGCAATAGCTTATCTCAACTATCGAGTCCTTTGAAAATGTTAGAACATGGTCAAAAGGTCGCCAATGTCAAGACGGGGACATCCTAAAGCCTGACTACATCTTAGAAATGCATAAAGAGGTCAAGATCGATTTTCATCTGAATGATTGTCGGGATTTAAAGCATATTTAGGACAATTAGGATAACAACAAGAAGAAAGACTTCACTAAAAAGTACGGGGATATAGCTCTCTTAATTCGAGTTTAATTGGATGATTACTTATTATGAGCAACGGCATAATTTTGGAATTCGGCCTATTGATGTTTTACCTTCAACCAACAAGACTTAGTCCCTACCATTGATGAGTACACAGCTTTGCTTAATATAGAAAGGGCCAAGTCAGATCAGATTTACTGCAAAGCGCTAACGCCTCCTTCATTCAAGAAAAGGTTTAGGCAAATTCTTGGAGCCACAGAAGCATGGGTTGACAGTCACATCAAAGTAAAAAGGAGAAGCAAATGCATTTCTTGGGCCAGCTTGAAAGAAGGCATGGTAAATTTTTTTGATCAAAAGAAAGCTCAAGATATCTATGCTCTAGCAATTTATGGGCTCATTAATTCTCGAAGACTTTAGGTTATGTAGAGGCAATAGTCATAGATTTCTTTTCTCACCTATGTTGGAACATTAACCCTGCTTCTGCCATCATTGCCAAAACCATCCACACCTTTAGCTTTTGTAAAAGAATAGGAACATGAAGGTTTATCAAGTGTACCCTATTGCTCCAAATATGGCTCATAGGTCATCTTTGAGTTAGGAAAGGGAGAGTCAAGCAAAATTTTTTTTCAAGATCAGTCCTCTTTCCATGGCATTAGAGGAAGAATGTCATCAAGATAAGATAGAAAAGCATTGGGTTAAGGAATTATGAAACGTCAAGGAGGAAAAAATCATGTGGAAAGCCCTATGGGTGTTCCCTCAGTCGATTGTGTACAGGTGTAGAGACTACACTTACGTACCACTCCTGGGATTATGGGAAATACTAGTTATGCTCCTCTATTGGTATTGCATCAGTTCCAGTGCCAGCAATTCATCCAGTTCTTTAAAGACTTGGGACATTGGGATTTTGAATACGGAGAGCCTAATTATAAAGTGAAAGTCCAGTTAGCTTCCAAGCTTGGAAGAAGATCCATTGTATGAAAAGATACTAGAGAGGAAGCCTCAGCATACTTGGATATGAAGAATGGAGACTTTGCCATATTAACGACCCATTACCACCACCTAACTCTAGGATACTACAAATCCCAATAGAGGGATCACTTTATGAGATCGAGCTACCTAGGAGGGAGTTTGAGCGAGAAAAGGAATCCTTGCTATAGAAATCTCTCGACTTAAGGAGGAAAAGGGCCAGCTAGAGATGGATATCAATCTTAAGAGTGGTGAAATGGATCAAGTCATTAAATAAATGTATCACTTCAAAGATGACCTTGAAAGCCAAACCAAAGATTATGTGACACTTCGAAACGCTAACAAGTCCTGACGTATTGCAAAACATCAATCAAATGGGAAGGGGAAGTTGCCACTCTCAATCGCAAGCTGAATCAGCAAAAAAAGGAAGTTAGACATAGAAAAGAAAAGGTCATGAGGGCACGTACTCTTATTTCCACCTACCCATAAAGGAATCAAAGACTTGAGGCCCAAATATGAGATAAAGAACCACTAGGGTTGAGAATGAAGTCTTCATTCACTGAATCCAGGAGTTAGAACAGTCTCTCTAGGTTCATCAAGATTATATCAATGAACTAACACAAGCTTCCAAGCAACGTGAATTAGAGTGGCAAGCGATAATCAACCAAGCATGTTTGAACTACCAAGAACAACATCAGCACCTCACTGAACAAGTTCAGATGGCTTAACGAGAGGCGGATGACATGATTAAAGCAGCTCAGTCCATAAGGTGAGATGTCATACCTTTTGGAAACCATTAGCAACAACTTTTAGGTTTTCTTGATCTTGTGATTACATAATGTAATCACGTTAGATACTTTAAGATGTAATCATGTCATAAAAGAAAAACCCTTTTGTGACTCTATGAATGATGTTATTGATAAAGCTATTCTAAGAATCAGTTGTCTCCAATGCATATGCACATTTAATTTTGCTATTTTTCATTACACTTGCATCAATCATTCATTATCTTAATTCATCATTGCATCATAAATGCTCATTAATAAATACATTTTTAAATAAAAGTCTAACACAGAAATTGGGCCATTAAAGTGCAAGGGATTCTGAGATCAATCAGGAACATGGAACCTTACATCACACACCACTACAAAATAGGATGCTGCAAGCAAATCATGCAAAGTGATCATGAAGCTTGTATTGTATGACTTAAGCTAATGGTTAAGGAATCACAAGACCAGATACTTCGTCAGCAATATGAAATGTAAAATCAAATCGTAAAACTTATGGAACTAATGACCGCCTCTATGAAAGAAAAAAGGCAAGCCAGTACTATTGAAATAAGGAACGATCCTCCTAATGCTGAAAGTCCCCCTGCCAATAATCCAGAACCTGCCCAAGGGGAAACTAGACAAAAACAACAGTTTATTCCTCCACCTACTGCTCAGGCTCTGCCAGTCATGTACCTAAATCCCATTGTGATGGGTCAATTTATTCTTGGTACTCAAAGGGTGAATGCAGGAGTCTTATCGGCAGATTTAATAGCCTTTGACTATGAGGAACCAGAGAAAATAGAAGGTCAAAAGTCTACCATGATTGCAGAAGAAGTGAATAAATTCCAGCTTCTAAAAAAATACCTTCAAGCTATCAAGGGGAGTGACAAGTTTGGAGCTTTTGATGTACAATCTCTGTCTTTGGTGTCCAACCTTGTCATTCCCCCAAAGTTTAAACTCCAAGAGTTTAAAAAGTTTAATGGAACCATTGACTTCTGTCCATGTTCGAATGTACCGACAAAAGATGGCCAGGTATGAGAAAGATGAAAAGCTCCTCATCCATTGCTTCTAGCACAGCCTTACTTGGATAGTAGCTTAGTGGTATATTAAGCTAGACAATGTGAAAATTCAATCATGGGCCAACTTGGCTAAGGCATTTATAAATAAATACCATTATGTGTTAGATTGGGTGCCAGATCAACTTTCCTTGATGAATTTCAAGAAGAGATCCACTGAAAGTTTTAGATAGTATGCCCAAAGGTGGAGAGAAAAAGCAGCCTTAGTCCAGCCTTCCCTTACAGAAAAAGAGATGACAGTCACTTTCATTCAAACCTTACGTGCTCCTTATTATGAGAAGCTCGTAGGGAATGCCACTAAGAAATTCGTAAACTTAGTTCTCTCTGGAGAAATGATTGATGTCACCATCAAGAGTGGTAGAATGTCTTATGGGGAAATAGTTGGATCAAGTAAGAAGCCCATTGCTGGGTAAGAAAAAGAAAAAAGAGGCTAATGCCATAAATTATGCTGGCTCATCTCAACTAAGATAGCGTCAAGTACCCAACCCTCGCTACTCAAGAACCCCATATTCTTACTTTGTCACAATATCCCCACAAGTAATTTATGCCATAACCTACAACCCATCCTTTGTAATCCCATCCAACCCGCCACAAAGCTACCTTCCGCAAGTTCACCAAAATACCAATCGAATAACCAATAATACACCTGGCAATCAAGGTGCGAATCAAACTAAGACAACATTTTGATCCCATCCCAATGACCTATAAGGATCTCTACAAAACCTTGCTCCAAAATCATTTAATGGCCCCAATCTATGTCCCAAAAAGAAAGCCACCATACCCATAATGGTACAGCCTTAACACCGACTGTGAATAACATGTTGGGGTAGTGTGGCATGACATTGAGAACTATATATATTTCAAATAAAATGTGCAAAATCTATTCAACTTAAAAGTCTTACAGTTCGAGACAAACCAGGGACCAAATGTTGCTGCCAATCCTTTACCAAAGCATACTAAGCCAACTGCAAACATGATCGATACCGAGCCTTTCACCAAGACTGATTTTGATGACGGGGTCATAATGGAAGCCCCAACATTTTTCCTATCCCTTTCATGTAAAATTAAGAAATGAAAACCTGCCTGCCCTTATCCAAAGATAGGTAGGCGTCCTAAGTGTCATAACGTACCTCAAGGTGGATCTTCATGGATCTATGAGTGCGTATGACTTAAAATATTTTTTTGATTTAGAATGTCTTCTTGATCGAGACTTTTCCTTTATGACATGATGAGAATGAGAAAGTACAAATTCTTAACTTATGACACAGTAAAGGGGGACCATAAGATGAAGTGTTCATCTTATTAGTCTTGGATGACCTTCACTAAATGGCCAACGCTTGGAGTCACCATCAATCATTTTGGGCTAGGCATGATCGGATGTCTATTGAAACTTGTGTTTTAAGTTATGCAACTCAAAACATCAATCACGTGGTCTACATAATGCAAAGATTCACCGTTTGGGTTCAGGAATTGGTTACACGCAATAAGGTGTGAACCTGTTCATGATGCCCGAAATCGATACCTTATTAGCTATGTCTTATCTCAGTTTTGATTCTTTCGATCTTAATTTGTAACTATTTTGATATAACCATCTTTTAATGCATGAATCTTATAGAAACATAAATCCAAGTTTTGATGAAAAGGATTTAATCTCATATACGCCCCAGAAAGATGGAGAATATAGAGATTTTCAATAAAATGGCCTCTGGATTTTACTTTGAAAATGGAATGTTCCACTTTGGGCACTAGAGAAATACCCATAGGAACATTACCTTTAACTTTATTTGAAATGTTTTGAAAACATGAATGCAAATACTTATCACGAAGAAATCACGTTAGTGAGGCAACAAATGAAGTAACTTAACACGAATCATTCAACGTAATGATAAAGAAAAGGGATGGACGATTGGAATTTATCTCGCAATTGGCATCGATTACCTGAGAATAATCAAATCGATAATTTTTAAGATGTATTTGGGTTTCTTAATTTAATGAGGCTCGTTTGATATATTCATGGAAGTTCGAGAAGGAGAAAAATTTAATTGTAATTGAAAGACAGGTTTAGAGTATCCCCTTAAAAAGATACGGTTAGAGTATTCTCATAGATGATAAATAATTTGACAAAGGAAGATTTTTTAGATCTTGACAAATTTGAAGAGCAAGGTTGAAGTGTCTTCTTGAAAGATCAGGGTTAAAGTATCACCGAAAGTCACATATTTGACTCTCTTTAATGAAATCGAGTTAGAGAACTTAAGTTGGCAAAACTTTGTGATTTAAGAAATGTGTGAGCGTTTTGACAACTTTTGGAAAATGAAATCATTGCAAATGAGGATGGTAAAGAAATATGTTTATGCCTTGATACGAGCCTATGAGAGGTCAAAGCATGTTCTCGAGTCTGATCGAGTTGGTACAAAGACATTCAAATGTCTCGAGATGAAATTCATGAAAACAACTCAATTTTAACCATAACCGAAAATAGGGGATAGCATCACACTATCTTGCTTCTCGAATTTATTCGAAATTGGTTTGAAGGATTTAGAGGGTGGACAAGATACCACTAGAAAGCTAACTTGATGGGGGTCAATCTAAAAATATTCCCAATATCCCAAAAAGTCAATTTCCAGGGGAAAAAATTTTCAAATTTGGATCAATTTTGCTACTGGCAGAGCATACAAGAATCAAGGCATGTCAAAATTTGAAAAATCATTTCAGACACATTTGGTATTGGAAAATTACAAATGATACCTTTTTGAAAAGGGAATTTCATGAATCTTTTAGCAAAAATGTTTGAAAATTTGAAAAAATCATTTAGTAGGCCTGAACGGCTCAACCAGAATACATGTTCGGACTCTAGAGGTTCTAGACATTTTAGATTTGAAAAATCATAACTCTCTTATCCGGAAAGATCCGTGGGTGAATAAGACATCGTTTTAAAGATAATTCGACATGCTTTGAGAGAAAAATATAAAAAAATTCATGAAAAATCATTTAGGATTTTAAAGTGATTTTTCAATTTATAATAGTTGTGCTACCGGTGGGGACTAAGCAAAGCAGGAGATATCTCTCATTTTTTTTGTGTCTAGGGGTCCAAACTCAAGTCATTGACGTTCAAATGTCTATGACTAAAGGGCAAGAGTGGCATGAGCATCACAAACTCATTTGAATAGCCCCTGAGTAGTTTGGGATGATGAAACAGCCCGTTGATCATACCACTCAAGGTTTTGCCTCAATAAAAGGCATAAACATTTAGGAAATAATTGTAAAACTACTTTTGTTTCAAAATTAGAAGATTTGAGTTTGTTTACCCAAGATTCCAAATTTGGAAAAACTTAATTTTCCCCAAGATATTTTGCTAACTTTAAGGAAAATGCTCAGTCCCTGCTAATCTTGATTGGTTGAGGTTAACATGCTTGGCTTAGGGGTTTTGAAAATCAGTTTTGACAGCCATTAAACATGCCTTTTGACAAGGAGAAGACAACAAACATACAAGGGGATGGCACATAACATGAATAGGGATGCTAACTTTACCAATGGT
>JBBYHK010000006.1:2658575-2676986 GCA_038382065.1 Adansonia grandidieri | reverse complement strand
GCTGTCATTCTTATTATTCTATACTGTGTTTGCTTTTCAGGAACTTAGCATATGATTCCTCTATAGGTGGTTGCCTTAGGGCACTGCATACTAGCTGTCCCGATGACGTTGTCAAGCTAACAGCTGAAAATTTAGTTAATGTTTTCTGTCACTCCATGTGGAGAGCCAAAAGCATGGAGCTTAAGGTAAATTAAGTTTCAGGAATACAATGATTATATATAGTCAAATATATATATATATATATTTATATGCACGTAGGCATGTATCTTCTGGGTACTCATAGATATCTATTTGCATTTGCAGGTTGCGTTGTGCACTGCATATATACGGATTTCAAGAACTTGCCCCCCTCATATATGGAGGCCTGAATCTCTTTTTACTATACTTTGTTGTCCCGAGCCATGCATTTTGTTGATTGATTGTATTCAAGTAGCTCTATCTATTCTTGGTCCCTATCATGTTGGAGGAGGGAGAACAGATCATAGTAACTGGGTTTCATCGACCTCAAGTGATAAACTAATAGCAAATCCAAAGGTTGGAGAAAAAAGACATATCATTGATGTTGATCATTTCAAGATCAAACGCCAAAAGGTAGATGGAGAAATTAAGTTTTCTAACACTAATGTTCCGGGGGATATTAAATTTACTGATATAGTTTCGTATGGAAGAGAAGGATATGCAGACTCTATGCATGAGTCACTTCTTTTATTTGTTGAAACTTTAAACGCTCCTAGTGTCAAAAATGATGCTTTAAGACCAGATGTTGCGTTAACAGCTCTTAGCATGCTTTCCATTGCCTTCTGTAGATATCCTCAGACCAATATGTCACTCTACATATTTCGACAGATGCTGACTTGGATTCCTTGGATATGTGAGCAGGTAACTTTAGATATGTAACTTTCTTGTTAGCCTGCTTATTTTCTTGGTTTTCCTTCACTTTATTTGGGTTCATGTCATACAGGCAAAGCAAGGGAGTGCAATCACAGTTGATATTCCCACGTACCTGCAAGGAATTCATTGTATGCTGCTTATACAAGGTAAGGCAGTGGGTTTAACCTTCATAAGAAGTTTTAGTGAAACTTGACTTGTTAGGAATATGTTCTGCTAAAAGCTTGACAATTCCATGTGCTTTCCTAAGTCTATAGATGATGAATAGCTTCCAAGTTGTTTTAGTTTTAGTGAGTTAAGTCTCATAATCATATATCACATCTGTGAACGCAACAAAAATGTCAATCCCCAAAAATCAAATTTTATAGAGACAGGTTTTATATGAAAATTAAACCATAATTATTTAGGTCTTCTTTGCAGATATAGTTTCTGAATCCCTCTGCTTCTCTTTACTATTTCATGTAGCTCAGCTCAACATGATTAAGCTTTAATTTCAATTAGATGGACAGCAACTTATGCAACGTGAATCCTTTCCCTCATTCTGAAAATGTACTTCATTTGACAGTTTAATTATGGACTGTCATATTTTCTGGTATTTCATGTGGTTTGTTTCAACCCTTCTTGACTAGGTTCCCTTTTCTTTGAGGAAAATCTGTTTAAGAATGAAAGTGATGAGGTGGACATAATTGTGGTGCTAAAGCTTCCATGGACCCACGCTCTACTGATCCCCAAGCCTCATCTTCCATGGAAAACAAAACTCATCTCTGTTCAAGTTGCTTCAAAGCTTGGTCCAAGGTTTTGTTCTAGAAGTGGTTTTGAAGTTCTGGACTTAGCTCTTCATGATGAAGCTGAAGAAGTAAGGAGAGAAGCTCTTGTTTCCATGCCAGTTATTGTGGTCTGGTCTGGTCTTGATACGCTAGCAGACATGTTCAGGAGATTGAAGTAAGTGAGAAATGGGACATATTTCTTCATTTGCTTTTTGTAATATCCATATTGCATATTTAGCAGGATTTGTACCTTTTATAGTTTATGATGGGGTTTGGATTACGTAATCTGAAGTTTCATTCAAATGATATATTCAAAACGTGATGCATGTTAATGATGATTCCCCTGCGAGGAAATTGTATCCTTTTTTGCTTCATGTATAAAGGCTTACTCTTTTTTATCATAACTAGATTCGTGCGTCAAGAAGTTTGGCGATTCTTCATTAGACTATTATCAGGAAGCCCAATAAAGTGCTGACTATTCTTTTTTCATCATTTTGTTTAGGCAATTTCGTATATCAACTCATTTTTGTGTGATATCATTACTTTTATTTTGTAGCCTTCCATTTGTACATGTAACATTTGTAACCGAAGTAGTTATTCTCTACTTGTCGCATGATAATTTGTTATTCTAATTGGCAAGTTGTCTACATAGGTTAGTGTGTGACATACAAACTGTCAGTAACAGGATAATGCTGTAACATGTGAATATTTGAGACTACTGAATGTCAATGATGAATGGTTTTTCCAAATATTTTTGCTTCTATCTTTCACCCATTTAATTACTATTATGAAGATTTCTGACTTTAATACTTTTGCCTGTATCTTCCACCCATTGAATAAGCAGGTTCTTGGAGAAAGATAAGCATGAAAAGGTGAAGAAAGTGATTCCATACTGCCTTGGATTTTTATCATGCCTCTATGGATCTTACCATGGTGTCGATGGAATAGAAAAATGTTCCTGCAAATTATTTTTAAATATCAAAGATGAGAAACAGATTGAGACCTTAGATTGTATTCTACAAGGATTTTGGTGTTCAAAGTGTGAGAGAAGTGTTTTGCGCAATGATCAGCCAAATTCTAATATCATGCATCCGCCTGACCCAAATAGTTTGGGAAGTGGTCACAACTTTGATTTTGTTTATCTTCATTCTTTATATATTAATCTACTTCACGATGAGTCTTCCGAAGAGGTTCAGCTTGCCTGTGTTTCAGCCATTCGAAGGATCCTTTCACATGGCCCTCAGGATGTTCTGCTTAAAATGAGAGCAAAGTGGGTTAGATGCATTGATTTTCTGCTGCTTAACAGAAAGAAGTCCATAAGAGAAGCATTCTGCTCTCAGATTAGTTCTTTTCTGCAAGATCCAATATTGAGTTTCTTATTTTCAGATGGGAATGCTTCATGCAAGAGCAGTGAGGAAAACTTCTTGGATATCATTAAACATGCTCTGGCAGCCACTGAAGATCCCCAGATAATAGAGACTCTTCTGGAATCTGCTGCAGAAATTATGATGGCAGTTGATGTTTATAGTCAACCCTTCCTTTTTTCTCTGATCTTATTGATTGATCAACTTGACAATCTATACCTGACTGTGAGAATGAATGCATCACGACTAATACACAAATCCAGCTGTTTCCATTTTAACAGAGGATTTGAACTATTGCTTTCTAAAGCCGTTCATATTCGCAATGAGCTGTTTGATTATCTATCTAGCAGGCTTGCAAGCCATCCAAAATTGGTAAAAGAGTTTGCAGAGGCAGTTCTTGGTGTTGAAACTGAAGAGCTTCTTAAGAGGATGATTCCTGTTGTTCTTCCGAAGCTTGTAGTGTCTCAGCAGGATAACAATCAAGCAGTTGAAACCTTATACGAGTTGGCCAAGTGCTTAAAAACTGACGTGGTGCCTCTGATAGTAAATTGGCTACCAAAAGTGCTTGCCTTTGCTCTCCATCAAGCAGATGAGAAAGGGTTGCTTTCTGCTTTACAATTTTACCATGCACAAATTGGTTCTAATAACCAAGAAATTTTTGCAGCTGCATTGCCTGCACTTTTGGATGAACTTATATGCTTCCTTGATGTTGGTGATTTAAATGAGATAAACAATAGGTATAAACCTCCACCCTATCTCAGAATCTTGTGAATAAAATTATTAGATTTGTCAAATAGGTTTATTGATTATTTTCCTCTTTCACTGAAATTCCCCTTCATCTCATTTGCCTGGACTTCGCTATATGTTTGTTTGTGATGGGCGCATGTTGGCTTGCCTTTGCATGGATGTCTTTTGTTTTCTTCTTTTCGTGAGCTCTGTGCGTGTATCCTTTATTTGAACTCAGTTAAACTGAATTATCTTTGTGGCTGACAGCTAACATTTCAATGCTTTAGTGATATCAGAAAAAGTGTTTAAGTGTTGGTGCGCACCATTCTGATTATTGTTGCTTTCTATATTAGGTTAGATAGAGTGCCTCAGATGATAAAAAAGGTTGCTAGAGTGCTGACTGATGCTGAGGATCTTCCAGGCTTCTTGAGGAATCATTTTGTGGGCCTCCTTAACAGTATTGATAGAAAAATGCTCCATTCAGAGGACTTTTCACTGCAGAAGCAAGCTTTGAAACGTATCGAGATGCTAATCAAAATGATGGGTTCACACTTGAATACCTATGTGCCGAAGTTAATGGTGCTTCTAATGCATGCCATTGGTAAGGAATCACTCCAATCTGAAGGACTCTCTTTATTGCACTATTTCATTGTGCAGTTGGCAATGGTATCGCCATCTAGCACTAAACATGTAATTTCTCAAGTTTTTGCTGCTCTTATACCCTTGTTGGAGAAAGATACAGAAAATTCATCTGCTCATTTGCATAAGGTGGTGGAAATTCTAGAAGAACTTGTATTAAAGAACAGAGTTATTCTGAAGGAGCACATTCATGAGTTTCCTCTTTTGCCCAGTATTCCAGCTTTAACAGAAGTGAACAAAGCTATACAAGAAGCCCGTGGAGCAATGACTTTGAAGAATCAATTACGAGATGTTGTTGCTGGTCTGAATCATGAGAACCTCAATGTAAGATATATGGTGGTGAGTGAGTTGAGCAAGTTGCTGAAACTAAGCGAGGAGGATGTTGCAGCCTTGGTAAATGGTGAAGGTGGTTCAGACATGGATATTTTGAGCTCTTTGATCACATCTTTGCTAAGAGGTTGTGCTGAGGAATCAAGGACTGTAGTAGGACAGCGGCTGAAGTTAATGTGTGCTGATTGCCTTGGAGCTCTTGGTGCAGTTGACCCTGCAAAATTAAGGAATATTTCATGCCAACGCTTTAAAATTCAATGCTCCGATGATGACCTTATTTTTGAGTTAATCCATAAGCATCTAGCAAGGGCTTTCAGGGCAGCGCCTGATACTGTTGTTCAGGACTCTGCTGCTTTGGCTATACAAGAGCTTCTAAAGATTGCAGGTTGTGAAGCATCAATGGACGAGAATGTTGCTTCTATGTCGCAGACTGGGAAGGATAATGAAGCTTTAAAACCCACTTCCTTGGGGATCAAGACTTCTGATAGTAGCAGTGGGAACAATAGTAGGGGTCAGAAATTATGGGATCGGTTTTCTAATTATGTTAAAGAGATAATTGCCCCTTGCTTAACCTCTAGATTTCAGCTTCCAAATGTGGCTGATTCCACATCTGCTGGACCAATTTATAGGCCTTCTATGTCGTTCAGAAGGTGGATTTTCTCTTGGATAAAAAAGCTGACTGCACATGCAATTGGATCTCGTGCAAGCATTTTTAATGCTTGTCGAGGTATAGTTCGCCACGATATGCAAACTGCAATGTATCTGTTGCCATATTTAGTCCTCAATGCTGTCTGTCATGGCACGGAAGAGGCACGCCATGGTATTACGGAAGAAATCCAATCAGTACTGAACGCGGCAGCTTCTGAGAACAGTGGGGCTGCCGTTTATGGAGTCAGTGGTCATAGTGAAGTTTGCATTCAAGCAGTTTTTACTCTTCTTGATAATCTTGGTCAGTGGGTGGATGATGTTAAACAAGAACTTGCTCTCTCTCAGTCTCTCCAGTCATCAGCTTCAAGGCAACAGGCATCCAAGTCAAAGGATCAAAATTTGGCTTTATCTGCAAATCAAGATCAACTTCTTGTACAGTGCAAATATGTTTCGGAGCTTTTAAGTGCGATTCCAAAGGTTACCCTTGCTAGGGCTTCCTTCAGGTGTCAGGCTTATGCAAGATCTTTAATGTACTTTGAATCTTATGTGCGAGGAAGATCTGGTTCCTTTAATCCAGCTGCTGAGAGAAGCGGCATTTTTGAGGATGATGATATCTCATATCTAATGGAAATATACAGTTGTCTGGATGAGCCTGATGGCTTGTCAGGACTAGCATGCTTACGTAAGTCACTAAGTTTGCAAGATCAACTCTTAATAAACAAAAAGGCTGGAAACTGGGCAGAAGTTCTGACTTCTTGTGAGCAGGCCTTGCAGATGGAACCGACCTCTGTTCAGAGGCATTCTGATGTTCTTAACTGTTTATTAAACATGTGCCATCTTCAGGCTATGGTTACTCATGTGGATGGCCTGATTTCAAGAATACCGAAATACAAGAAAACGTGGTGCATGCAAGGTGTGCAGGCTGCATGGAGGCTTGGAAGGTGGGACCTGATGAATGAGTACCTTAGTGGGGCAGATGAAGAGGGCTTACTCTGCAGCAGCTCTGAAAGTAACGCTTCTTTTGACCTGGATGTGGCAAAGATTCTGCAGGCAATGATGAAGAAGGATCGGTTCTCTGTTGCTGAGAAAATTGCACTATCCAAACAAGCTCTCATTGCTCCTCTGGCAGCTGCAGGCATGGATTCCTACACACGGGCTTATCCAATTATTGTCAAACTTCACTTGCTAAGAGAGCTAGAGGACTTCCATACTCTACTCATTGATGAATCTTTTTTGGAGAAATCATTTCATCTGGGTGATTGTGGATTCTCAAAAGTTGTGGAGAACTGGGAAAGTCGACTCAGATTTACACAACCATCACTCTGGGCAAGGGAGCCATTGTTGGCTTTCAGGAGACTGGTTTTTGGTGCCAGTAACCTTGGTGCTCAAGTGGGGAACTGCTGGCTTCAATATGCAAAGCTCTGTCGTTTGGCTGGTCATTATGAAACAGCCAACCAAGCAATTCTGGAGGCACAGGCTTCTGGTGCCCCTAATGTTCACATGGAAAAGGCTAAGCTTCTTTGGAGTACGAGGCGCTCTGATGGTGCCATTGCTGAGTTACAGCAGTCTCTTCTTAACATGCCAGTGGAGGTTGTTGGCTCTGCTGCAATATCATCAATCACTAGCCTTTCACTGGTTCCGCTAAACCCACAACCTTTACCTGGCGATACTCAAGCTATGAATGAGAACCGAGAGATTGCAAAGACACTTCTCCTATATTCTAGGTGGATTCATTACACTGGGCAGAAACAGAAGGAGGATGTGATGAATCTCTATACCAGGGTGAGGGAACTGCAACCCAAGTGGGAGAAAGGATTCTTCTATATGGCTAAATATTGTGATGAAGTACTTGTTGATGCCAGGAAACGTCAAGAAGAGAATATTGAGCTAGGCCCAAGGATAGTTCCCTCAGCTTCTGCTATTGCTGCTTCCTCAAACACAAACACTGAGAAATACTGGTGGTATAACCTCCCTGATGTGTTGTTATTCTATGCAAAGGGGCTTCATCGGGGTCACAAGAATCTTTTTCAAGCGCTTCCAAGGTTGTTAACCTTGTGGTTTGACTTTGGGAGCATTTATCAGCGAAGTGCAGCTGCCTCGAATAAGGATTTGAAAAATGTCCAAGGGAAGGTAGGTTCAACACTTCAATATGAACTTTATCTTTCTTTCAAGAGTGGTGACACTTTTTTCTTAATAATGGATACCCTTTTTATGATCCATCCTTTGGCAGGTAACTAGTATAATGCGAGGCTGTTTGAAGGATTTGCCAACCTATCAGTGGTTAACTGTGTTACCTCAGCTGGTTTCTAGAATTTGCCACCAAAATGAAGATATTGTTAAATTCGTCAAAAACATCATCATTTCTGTTGTCCGGCAGTATCCACAGCAAGCGCTATGGATTATGGCAGCAGTTTCAAAGTCCACAGTTCCTTCTAGGAGGGAAGCAGCTGCAGAAATCATTCAAGTTGCACGTAAAGGGTTTAGCCAAGGAACTAGTGGCAACAATTTGTTTGTGCAGTTTGCTGGCCTGGTTGATCATCTTATCAAGCTGTGTTTCCATGTGGGCCAGCCAAAATCAAAGACTATTAATATCTCAACTGAATTTAGTGCATTGAAAAGGATGATGCCTCTCGGAATCATTATGCCAATTCAACAATCTCTTACTGTCAGTCTGCCAACCTATGATGTGAATCTCACTGAACCTCTTTCTTCTGATATTTTTTCTGGTGTGGAGCTTCCTACGATATCTGGAATAGCTGATGAGGCTGAGATTCTTTCATCTCTCCAGCGACCTAAGAAAGTATGTAATTCAGGCTTCCTGGTTTTCTGAAAGAGGGAAAAAAATTTTCTTTTAATATATGTTCTCGTACATGTTTAGTTTGACTGGATCACCAATCACCTATACATCACGCCATAGCTGTGTCTAGAGCCTGTATATAAGGTCGTCTGAGAAAGCATTAAAAAATTTAAATGAGATTTTTTTTAAAAATTTTTTACAGCTGGGGATTTTATAGAGTTTGAAATGCCAATGTAGCCCACTTCATCCCTTTTTTCGAAGTATGTGTTTATTCTGGTCTAATTCAATACTCTAAGTCAGGTAGATTTCTGAACTAGATAGTTATGAGTTTCAAGTTGCTTTATACATAAAGCTTTTAGAGTTGTATGGAATATCACTTATTGGTGGATGTGGTTTCTATTACATTCTCTCAATCAACCATATGAAGAGTCCAAATAGTGAAACGTTTACATCATCTTTATGACCTTGGTGTCATTGCTTGTATTTTCAGATTGTATTATTGGGCAGTGATGGCATTGAACGTCCATTCCTTTGCAAACCCAAAGATGACTTGAGGAAAGATGCTCGCATGATGGAGTTTACTGCAATGATAAACCGCTTACTATCAAAGTACCCTGAAAGCCGTAGGAGGAAGTTATACATTCGTACATTTGCGGTGATTCCTCTTACAGAGGACTGTGGCATGGTGGAATGGGTGCCCCATACTCGAGGTCTTCGGCATATTCTTCAAGACATATATATCACATGTGGCAAATTTGACAGGCAGAAGACAAATCCCCAAATCAAACGGATTTATGATCAATGCCAGGGTAAAATACCAGAAGATGAGATGTTGAAGAACAAGATTCTTCCCATGTTCCCACCAGTTTTCCACCAGTGGTTTTTAACTACTTTTTCAGAGCCTGCTGCTTGGTTTAGGGCTCGAGTTGCTTATGCTCACACAACAGCTGTTTGGTCCATGGTTGGGCATATCGTGGGGCTGGGTGACCGGCATGGTGAGAACATTCTTTTCGATTCTACCACGGGCGACTGTGTTCACGTTGATTTTAGTTGCTTATTTGATAAGGGATTGCAGTTGGAGAAGCCTGAACTCGTGCCTTTCAGGCTAACCCAGGTAAAACATTCAGGGATTCATGCAATTTGCACTATCACTGAATTCTATAATGTGTTGGCAAATGCTGAATTTCGATCAGTTTCCTTCAGGAACAAGATTTTTTAAAGAAATATAATTTGATATTGTTTTAAAAGTACTGCAATATATATTTTTTTCTACATAAAATTCAAGTTATCCATGATTTTCTAAATTACTTGAATTCGCTGAATGACAATCCTAGTCTTATTCCAGATCTCATTTTTACATACTATAGTGGTGCATTGATAGTAATTTTCAAATGACATGCTTTTGCAAATCGGGTTTTCATTTATGTTTTCCTCTTTATGGAACACAGAACATGGTAGATGGATTGGGCATCACTGGATATGAGGGCATCTTTTTGAGGATTTGCGAAATAACACTTTCGGTTCTGAGGACCCATAGGGAGACCTTGATGAGTGTTCTTGAAACTTTCATTCATGATCCTCTTGTGGAGTGGACGAAATCCCACAAATCCAGTGGTGTCGAAGTTCAGAATCCGCATGCACAGGTTCAGATCATCTCTTTTATACTTCTTCTCTCCATTGTTTGTACGTTTAACTAGTTCTTCGTCGTCATAGAGAAGTTATTTTGCTTCATTATAAAATGAAATATTTTATAGCCCAACAACTAGAGCATATATGTGTTTTGAGTGTTGCAGCGGGCCATAAGCAACATTGAGGCGAGGTTGCAAGGGGTGGTTGTTGGTGTTGGAGCTGCGCCGTCTCTACCTCTAGCTGTAGAAGGTCAGGCTCGTCGTTTGATTGCAGAAGCAGTCTCTCACAAGAACCTTGGAAAGATGTATATATGGTGGATGCCATGGTTTTAGAAACATTTAAATCATCCTGGAAAGTTGTATGTATATCTCTTAGTAAGATTTTGCTAGGTGTATGTAAAGATTAAATGAAACAAGTAAAACCCCACATGCTTCACTGTGGGAGATGTAATTTCTTTTTTCATTTCAATTAGGAAATACAAAGATTTGCGGGATTTGTGAGTGCCCAAAGAGGTGAGCCCCCAATTTTGGTACGTAGAATGATGAGAGAGACGTTTTGGAATCCGATTTCAAATATAAATTATCTAAGCCTGTCACCGGTGACATGATCACAGGACATGAATTCAGGACAGATTTGTAAGCCCTTACTGAGAAAGGAATTTGCAAAGCCTTGAACTTTTGCAGCCCAAGGAACCATCTTGGGAAGTCCACTGAAAGCCCGAAAGAACCATATTTGAACGTTGTTTCCACTTCCAAATCCTTCCGTTTCCATTTCAAACGCCGTTCCCACCATCTCTTCAAAAAGTCCCAGTTTTTCGTAGCCATACAAAATAAATCTGTACTCAAAATATTTGATTCTGGACCTTGCTTCATCAGTGGCACTTCGTTTTCACATTTGATTCCGGAGCGGCAGCGGCGGAATAGTTTCCCTTATCATTAAGCTTCCTACCAAGGAACAACAAATAAAAACTGCCGCTGGGTTTTTGGCCTCTAGGACCATGGCCCTGCGGCGTTGTCTGCTAAGTTCGATTCGTTTTTCGTCTACTTCAAGACCCAAGGCAGCTTCTTCTAAACACAAGGTAGTTTCTTCTAAACCTGAGGACTTGTATACAATGAATAAGAAGCTTTCCCATTTACTAAGAACCGGCAAAATTAATGAAGCGAAATCCATGTTTGATAAAATGGGGGAGAGAAATACGGTAACGTGGAATTCAATGATTAGTGGGTATGTTAAGCGAAGAGAAATAGCCCAGGCGCGAAAGCTTTTTGATGAAATGCCTGAAAGAGATATCGTTTCTTGGAACTTGATGATTTTGGGTTACACTTCGTATTTGGGGAACAAATTTCTCGAGGAAGGGAAAATGTTGTTTGATCAAATGCCCCGGAGAGATGTAGTTTCATGGAATACGATGATTAGCGGATATGCTAAGAATGGAAGGATGGATGAAGCTACAAGGCTTTTTGAGAGTATGCCTGAGAGGAATGTGGTTTCTTGGAATGCTATGATTACTGGGTTTTTCCATAATGGTGACACTCTAAGTGCTACTGAGTATTTCGAGAGGATGCCTGAAAGGGATTCTGCTTCTGTTAATGCATTTGTGTCTGGTTTAGTTCAGAAAGGTGATTTGGATGAAGCTGCCAGGGTTCTGATTGAATGTGGGAATAAGGACAGTTGGGGTGAAGATTTGATTCCTTCTTGTAATACTTTGATTGCGGGGTATGGTCAGAAGGGAAGGTTGGATGATGCTCGAAGACTTTTTAATCAAATACCATTTAACAGCGTCCAAAAGGAAGGGAGAAATGGGCTGTTTAAAAGAAATGTGGTGACATGGAACACGATGATAATGTGCTATGTGAAGGCAGGAGATGTTTTTTCTGCAAGGGAGCTCTTTGACCAAATGGTTGATAGAGATACAATTTCTTGGAATACCATGATTAATGGCTATGTTCAAATATTAGATATGGAGGAGGCCTTAAATCTTTTTAATATGATGCCAAATCCTGATACAATGTCTTGGAATTCAATGATCACAGGGTATGCTCAAATGGGTAACTTAGAACTTGCTCGTGATTATTTTGAGATGATGCCTCAGAAGCATTTAGTTTCATGGAACTCCATAATAGCAGGGTATGAGAAAAACGGGGATTACAAAGGAGCAATTAAGCTTTTCATACGGATGCAAACTGAAGGAGAAAAACCTGATAGACATACTTTATCTTCAATTCTTAGCGCCAGTACTGGGCTCGTGGATCTGAAATTAGGTATGCAGATTCATCAGCTGGTCTCAAAGACCGTAATTCCAGATGTACCTATAAAGAACTCTCTCATCACAATGTACTCAAGATGCGGGGCACTGATTGAGTCACGGACCATTTTTGATGAGTCGAAAACACCGAAAGAGGTAATCTCTTGGAATGCAATGATTGGAGGATATGCATCACATGGTTATGCTTTAGATGCTTTAGGATTCTTTGAATTGATGAGGAAGAATAAAGTTCAGCCAACCTATATAACGTTTATTTCTGTGTTGAGTGCATGTACTCATGCAGGTTTAGTTGATGAAGGCTGGGCATATTTTAAGTCCATGGTTAGTGAATATGGCATTGAGCCCGGGGTTGAACATTATGCTTCCCTTGTGGACAATATGGCTCGGCATGGGCAACTTGAGGAAGCCATGGATTTAATCAAGAGTATGCCATTCAAGCCGGATAAGGGAGTTTGGGGCGCATTACTAGGTGCTTGTAGGTTGCATAATAATGTAGAGTTGGCTCGAGTTGCGGCTGAAGCATTGATGAGACTAGAACCCGAAAGCTCAGCCCCATATGTATTGCTGTACAATATGTATGCGGAAGCTGGACGGTGGGACAATGCTGCTGAAGTTAGAGAAATGATGGAAAGAAACAATATCAGAAAGCAAGCAGCATACAGTTTGATAGATTCTTCTCATTGCTGATTGGGAATAATACACCTATTAGTTGGCCACTCCAAATTTAGTTCACAGCTGTTCATACTGACTAACTGAATGTAAGCTTTACTTTGTACTTTCTTCTATGCTGTTTTAATTTTTCATTTTTTTTTAAGTATTGATTTTTGAAACCTATGTCAGATGCATAAAGATATGATCCTCGAAGTACATTGAAGTCTTGAAAAAAAATTAAATATATTCGTATTCGACATTTTCACTTAAGTTTGACTAGCATAGCTATTATGTTGAAGTTTTTTTTTTTAAAAAAAGGGAGCTCTTTCTTTGAACAAATTAAAAGTTCCCATTGATTGATTTCCATTTCCTCAATGTTCTTTTTTTTTCGTGGGTTGATTTCTACAACCCAAATCCATCACTCATTCTGGGTTGGAACCTTCTTAATCTTTGACCTAACCCACATTCATGCTTGTGTAAATAAAGGGCTTTTTAATTTGAAGCCTCGTGTTACACAGTTGGACCTTAAAAGCGTCATACTTTCTATCAAATTCTGACCATTGACAATGCCACGTTTTAAACCCCTAATAGAACATCAAGACCCTTTATAATACAATAATAAAATTAAGAAATGCGAACATTGGATTAACCCCCTTGCGCTTCAATTTGACATTCGTGAAACCCTTTTGCAGAAACTCATATAAAAACGGCTGAGAGAGGCAAAGCCTTTGCACAATGTTCGTTCGTCAACAAAAGGAAACAAAAAGAAACTGATTTCCCTATCGACTAGCTCCGATTCACCGAGTCATGAACAACACAGAAAACCCATTTTCAACTTGTTTCGAGTTTCACTTATGAATCAACGTTAATTGAAATTTAATTCTTTTTGTTTACATAAAATTTGATGATGAGGAATAAGAGGGCAAGGACGAGCGTCGACAAGGCGGTGGTTGATGTTTGGCAACGAGAAGTCGGGGAACTCTCAACTAGGAATTTCGCCCAGCGGCTCGCGGCTTCTGAGGTCAAAACTCTTTTTTCTTATCCTGGATAACCTTCTTCTTCTTACTGCTTTTAATGGGTGAAAGCATAAATTTTATATTTTTTATAAACTTGATGCCAGGTAACTATATTTATTGTTTTGATTTAATTTTAAGTTAGTTTGACTGATAGTAGGTAGATTTTTGGTTGGTTTTGTTAAATAACTCGTCATTGGTCTGGGATTGTAAAAATAAATGATGGGTGATAAGTCATTAGAACTACTGATAGGTAAAGCAATGATAAAAATGGGTTCTTTTACAAATGATTGTAATTTGTGTCTAAAATTTTTTATCCTTTTTCTTGCAATTTTTTATTGAAATCTATGTTACTTAGACTGGGGTCTTAGTGTTGGAAACGGGTATGTGTCCAGCCCTAGTATGTCTGATTTTTCCAAGATTTCCATGTCGAAAACAGATATGCATCAGACATGGGTGTTAGAGACAGGCACTTCTATAAAAATGAGGAGTCAGAATAACATAGCTTGAAACTGAATGGTTAACTCAGCCATTGTAATTGTGGTTAGTCTTATATACTGTCATTCAATGTAATCGTTGTTGATCAGCGTTAGCTCCTTCTGTAAATTTTTTTAAATGAATTTATATGCTTTATTACACTGGTTCTGGAACAACGAGCAAAGGTCTGAAAGGTGGAAGTAACAAATTTACTAATTTTTTTTTATTTAGTTCCATGTTGCAGTAGGTTTTGATTAGTTAATTGTTCTATGTTCCAGGATCTTGTGCTTCGACTCAACATTTACAAGAAACTTGAAAAGCACCTGGGTTGTGTAAACACCGTGAGCTTTAATGGTGATGGTAACATTTTAGTCTCTGGCTCTGATGACAAGCGGATTATACTATGGGATTGGGAAACTGGGCGTGCCAAGCTTACTTTCCAGTCCGGACATGTCAACAACGTTTTCCAAGCGAAAATTATGCCTTACACAGATGATCGAAGCTTGGTTACCTGTGCTGCAGATGGGCAGGTGAATTCTTATTTAGGCATGCGAAGACCTATACATAATGAATTAAGGAGTTCTTATTCTAACTAAAAACCGTTTCTTAATTGTAGGTTCGGCATGTTCAAATCTTGGAGCGTGGTGTCAAAACTAGGCTGCTGGCCAAACATCAGGGGCAAGTTCATAAATTGGCCGTTGAAACAGGAAGCCCTCATATATTTTACACTTGCGGTGAAGATGGCATAGTGCAGCATGTGAGTTGTGTTTAACTGCTAAGTCATCATTATTGCCTTTAAAATTTTTTAGTTGATAATGTACATACATTTATGGAACTGAAGAAGCAAAAAGAGTTGGAGAAACTTTTATTGTCATATTTGGTTGAGTTAGAGAAAATTTTGAGGAGTTCAATTCTGATATCAGGTTGTCTGCAATTTATTCTTTTCTTGTCCTTTTATGTTTTTTTTTTTTACACGTTTTTCTTGTCAAATGGGCGTTAACCGTATAAAAATGGTGTCTTAAATTGAAGAACTGATGCTGTACAGCTTAGGTGGCTTGGGTTTACGATAATGATAATTTGAAAATTTTAAGAAACTAGGGAAAGTTAAATAACGAAAAGATAGATGGAACTGGATGCAGACAATGGAGATAAACGTGTGGTCAACTGTACACAAGAATTGTGGAGTAGGAAGACAAGACACCCTTGCCTGATGCATATCCGGACATGGGTATAGGGATATAATCCTCCTATGGCCCTCCAAATATATGGAAATCTTGGAAAAAATTGAACATAGTAGAATCGGATATATACCCGTATCCAACACTTACACTCGAGTCTAAGTAACATGGAGCATCACACAACCAGAAGAAAGAAAACTTAAGCATCACACCTAGGATTGATTGCATTATACAATCTGAATAGCTATAATGCTAAAAAGCTCTTATAATCATAATCTCGTCATCTGCCTTTAAAATAAAGAGTTCATTGATATTTATGTAGGCTACTAGCCTACTAGCAATCCAAATGCTTGATTCTTAATAGAAGACTAATGAACTTGACTTAAAAACAAAACCTAATAAGTAAAAACTACACTGAGATACTAAACCCTCATATAAATATAAAATACCAACTCCTATAAGATATTACATTCAGCCCCAAATACAACAAGGTTCTCTTATTTGTGTTCTGCGTCAAGAACATAATCTGAATTCTGCATTCTCATATTATTCATCTTCTATTTTTGTTGTATGATAACCTTTCCTTTAATAACCTGATTTTTTGTATGGGTTTTAACATATCTGACTTATACAGCCCTGTTATGCTATCGCTTGCATTTCAGATTGATCTTAGAACTGCAGCAGCTACAGAACTTTTCACATGCCGTGCAATTAATGTTAGCAGAAATTACATCCCAATCATCAATCTCTATGATATTGCAATTAATCCAAGGAATCCGAATCTCTTTGCTGTTGTGGGATCTGATAAGTATGCACGCCTTTATGATATTCGCAAATATAAGTGGGATTGCTCCACAGATTTTGGTCAACCTACAGATTATTTTTGCGCCCCTCATTTGATTGGTGATGATCATGTTGGAATAACAGGCCTGGCTTTTTCAGATCAGGGTGAGCTTCTTGTGTCCTACATTGATGAGTTCATCTATCTTTTTACACGGGATATGGGACTGGGGCCCAATCCAGTTCCATCTTCTCCATTGTCTGCATGTAGTGATGCAAGTGAAATGGGACTTGATCACTTGGCTATGGAAGCTGATGAAAAAGCTATTCCTCAAGTTTATAAGGGACATAGAAATTGCCAGACGGTGAAGGGTGTGAGCTTCTTTGGACCTAAATCCAAGTACGTGGTTAGTGGATCTGACTGTGGCCGAATATTTATTTGGAAGAAGAAAGGCGGAGAGCTTGTTCGTGTTATGGAAGCAGATAAACGTGTGGTCAACTGTACCGATTCTCATCCTTACTCCACAATTCTTGCTAGCAGTGGAATTGAGAATGACATCAAGATATGGACTCCAATGGCTATAGATAAAGCTACTCTTCCAACAAACATTGAACGGGTATGTCTTGTCTTCCTAATCTCTTACAGGTAAAAAAATATGAAAAAAAAAAAAAGGAATCACACTAGTTTTTCTTTTTGGGTTATAAATAAGGTTTCTTTTGACATGAAATGCATTTTGCTTCATCAATATGCTGCTCAACACAATAGAACAAAATGGTGAAAACATCCTGCATCCTTGTTCCTTATTATTTTTCTCTCCTTCAGTAGAGAAAAGTATTTGTAATTTGGTTCAAGATATAGAACCATAAAGTGCCTATGACACTATGGTTTTGTTACTTTATTGCTTTAAAATAATCTGTTGTCAGAGGAGGGAAGAAGGTTTCGTATTTGGACTTTGAGATGTACTGAGCTAAGGTACAATGGCTTATAATAATGTTTTCTTGTTTAGTTTTTCTTTGCGATAAATTACTGTGTAATCTCTTTCAGTCCGCCCATCTGGTCCTAAAATATTCATGTACTCCTAGGAATTTTGCGAAAGGTAAGAAATCTGACATGTATTTTAGATGCCAAAGGTAGCTTACCTTGTTTATGATTGGTTGGCAGTATGATAATATCGATTCAAAAGATATAGCAGAAGTAGAGGAACCGATTTCTCTGTTATTACTTATTTGCAAAAGGCTCCAAAACCAGCCCTCTTTCATTTGTTGCCCTTTGCTGCATTCAACAGGATGATGATGATTTAAGTTTCTTCAAATTTGATGTTGGTGATGATAACGACGATGAGGACGAAGATGATGATTGTGATGATGTTTATGATGATATCGATGACAGCAATGATTACAATGATAATGATGTTGATGACGATGACGACGACGATGACGATGATGGCAGTGAAGATTTTGATGGTGGTGACGGTGATCATACTGATTGTAATGATGATGGTGATAATGATGTTGATGATACCAATGACAATGCTAAAAAATTCATTGGCAGTTATGACGATGCTAATAAATAATGATGATGGTAATTTTGCACTTTTCGTGTCCTGTTCAAACTGAAACCTTAGGGACTGGATATACCAACTAACTACATCGCAAAGATTGGGGAGTAGCTCTGAACAGAATGGAGAAAACTTATCAATGGTAGATGGGGAACTTATAGAACCTCTATTGGCATTCAAATGCCAACAGGGGTACTTCTTCGGATGATGGGGGCAATGCCTCTGGTTCATAAGGACTTATTTAGTTGAATGATTATTTTGTGGCAACCCTGTTTGGAAAATTGTACATATAACACCTGGCGTTAAGTTAAACTATATTGAGTGGGATCTTATAAATTTTTATGCCCGTTGCTTCTTTTATTGGACATGTAAGTTATTTTTCATTTATTCGGTTGTTTATTTCGATTTGTTAGTGGGATTATGGGTATTTTTTTTGGTGTAAAAGAGGCTGTAGTCTAAGGATATAAAAAAAAGTTGCAAATACTGAGATTCAAATTCGGATTTATTGGATGTCACCTCTTAAGGATGGTTTTATGAATAAACTAAATTAATTCTTTCATTTGTGTAGCTACTAGGATGGTGTCACTAAACTGAGCTTCACTAATAGTAATGAAAATGAATTCTGATTGAAAATGTGTATTAATCTTTGAAATTCTTTTGGCAAGTTTTTATAACTAGTTATAACTGAGAAGCATCTGT
>JBBYHK010000006.1:2592230-2605032 GCA_038382065.1 Adansonia grandidieri | reverse complement strand
ATATAAATATAATACTAATACACGAATAATCATTCACCATTTGTTTCAACTTTTCTAGAGGAAAATTGTGTTGGAACTGCATGAAATACACTTCGGCTTTGGATGTCTGGCAATTTGGTTTTGAGTTACATTCGCTGGCTTTGCATGGTCTCCCAGTTTCCAAGCAACCCCACGACGAATAAAATTCAAGATATAATGGCATATTTCTAAAGAAGTTTGTGATAATAACGACAATCTAACATATAATAAACAGTCATGCAAAGCAAAGTAGTGAAGAAAAGGAAAAAAGTAAAAACGCATGATTTTAATTCAATTACAATTGTTATTCTACAACGACAAAGATCAAAGGTTTTGAAATTGTTTGGTGAAACAGATAAAATCAAAAGGTTTTATAATTTTCCTCCACTGTCTAATCAAATCCTGAATAGCAACAGCAGGGGTGTTTCATGAAGATCTAATCCAAGGTTCAAGCCCATGGACATGTTGGGCCTCAGCTACTAAGGCTTGAACAAGACCCCAAGCCCCGCACCAAAACTTTATGTCGATAGCTAGCCGTCCGAAGCCGTCGCCTCGTTGCGGCACGTTCATTTTGGCGGGAAAGTAAAGGAAAATCTCAGCGAAGAACCTAATGCAAACCGAGAGAGAGAGAGAGACAGAGAGACCATGGCAGAAGATTCAGAGATGAACCCAGATCAGGTAGAGGAAGAGTTCACAGTTTGGAAGAAGAACACCCCATTCCTCTACGATCTCCTCATTTCTCACCCCCTCCAATGGCCTTCTTTGACTGTCCACTGGGTCCCGTGTTCGCCGAGCCCCTACGGAGCCGACCCATCCTTTTTCCGTTCATGAACTCGTCCTCGGGACCCACACTAGCGGTGGCGCCTCGGATTTTCTCATGGTTGCTGACGCAGTCCTCCCGACCCTTGCCGCAGAATCCACTTTTGGCGCCCAAAATGATGACCCACTTATCCCCAAGTTTTGTTGTTTACCCTGTTATTTGGGTACTAAAGTGTTAGATGAAATTACTAGCTGAAATTTGTTGGCTTTTGATAGGTTGAGATAACGCAGAAAATCCGTGTTGATGGGGAAGTGAACCGGGCTAGGTGTATGCCTCAGAATCCGGGAATTATTGGTGCAAAGACCAGTGGCTGTGAGGTTCTTTTGTTTGATTCCACCTAGCAGGCGGCACAGGAGCAAGGGGGTGAGTGTGATCCTGATTTGAGGTTGAAGGGTCATAACAAGGAAGGCATGGAGTCCCCTTAAGGAGGGTTATCTTCTGGGTGGTTCACAAGACCATAAGATATGCCTATGGGACTTGTCTGCGTGGCTCAAGATAAAGCCCTTGATGCAAATGCATGTTTATGATGTATTTATGGGACCTGTGGCTCAAGATAAAGCCCTTGATGCAAATGCATGTTTATGATGTATTTATGGGACCTTACTCTTTTATTTGATAGAAAATGCTATAATTTTAACCCATGCCACTTAGACTCAGGTGTCAGTATATGATACGTATATCTATATGTTCAATATTTTCAAAGTTTTTTCATGTATTCAAAAGGTCTTTGGAAGGATATATTTTTATTCTTATATTCAAAAATGTGCTGGATACTGACGTCAAACACAGATACTTCAACAAAAATTAAGAGTTAGAGCAAGAAAGATTTTAACCTTTGTGAGATTTTATATAAGATCTTGAATGTCCTTGTAGGCTCATGAAAGTGTGGTTGAAGACGTGTCATTGCATTTGAAGAATGAGAATATATTTGGTTCTTCAGGTGATGATTGTCAGTTGATAATCTGGGACCTGCGCACTAACCAAACCCCACAGCATGTTAAATCTTATGACAGAGAGGTTTATTTCTAGTCTTTTTTCCACCTCAGTTTTATGTTTCAATGTCGTTTATGTCTATCTGATAAGAAATGTTCATTTTTGTGTCTCAGATCAATTATTTGTCTTTCAATCCTCGTAATGAGTGGATTCTGGCCACAGCATATTCTGACTCTACTGTAGGTTTCTTTGATATGCGAAAACTGACCATTCCTTTGCATGTTTTAAGCAGTCACGCGTAAGTCTGCTATCCCTCAGATTGAATTTATTCTGGTGTTTAGTATGCTAAAGTAAATCACATGTCGACTCTCCCTTCAGTACATATCATAATTGAGATTGAAACGTATTTGATCTTTACTCTTGGTTGTATCCAACTCTATGTTGTTTATTCATCATGCATTTGCACCCAAGTAGATATGTACAGCTAATGTTTTCATCTTATATTACTTAGACTTGGATGTGAATCTCGGATTTGGGTATATGTCCGTCATAGATATGTTTATTTTTTTTTTTAATTTTTACATGCATTGGGAGCGTTTTTGGATGGTCATGTCCTTATGCTTATGTTTGAAAACATGTCGAACATGATTGTCAAACACAGAGTACTTAAAGAAAAATGAAAAACTGAGCAACATAGTTTAATTAATCCACTTTTCCATTTTATATAGCCTTCTAGTCTGGCGCTAAATATTAGCAAGAGGTCCATTAGTAACAAATTGAACATTTCTGTACTATTCATTTCCTTTTTGCTTTCTATTTCTTGAACCTTTTTTCTCTAGATTTTTTGTGTACAATTATGTTTCAGATAAACACAAGTCATTTACCGTCCAAATGGTGCATGAAATCATTGAACTAAGATTTCTTACCTTGGATTTGTCTTTTTTACAGTGGAGAGGTCTTCCAGGTGGAATGGGATCCTAATCATGAGACAGTGCAGGCATCTTCTGGTGATGATAGAAGATTGATGGTTTGGGACCTTAACAGGTAATTTACATTTTGATTGATACTCAGAATCTATTCAATGTAATTTATCAAGTCTTGGGATTACGTTACTCTGACTCATTTTTCTTAAAATATCCGTATCGACAGATATACGATCCTCTAAATATAAGAAAATACTTTAAAATTTGAGTATACTTGTGTCGGAACTACTCGTATCTGACACTTACACTTGATTACGAATAACATAGGTGCAGGTTCCTAAGATGATTAACCCAACTATCTAAAAACAACGTTATTAATCCAACTCACCGCTAATAACCTTATTTAATTTGGCCAAAATTTAAAAGATTCTCGCTCTCCCTAAAGACCTACTACTACTGCTGCTGTATTGTTGTTGGCTTGCAGGATTGGTGAAGAGCAATTAGAAATGGAGTTAGATGCAGATTATGGGCCGTTCGAGCTTCTATTTTCTCATGGAGGCCATAAAGCTAAGATATCAAATTTCTCATGGAACAAAAATGAACCATGGGTGATTTCAAGTGTCGCTGAGGATAACACTCTTCAGATCTGGCAATTGGCGGAGAGTATGTATCGTGATGATGATGATGACACGAAAGCTGCTCATGATGACTGACTATCACGTAGTCCGTAGATATTGGCTTTAGAGTTTTAAGGACGAACTTTAAGTGAGTTCATTTGAGTTATAATCAACGACTTCAGTAGTCTTTAACATGTCTACATTATTATCCAGACCTTGTGTTTTTCGTTCCGGTCAAGGTTGGTTCACTGTTGACTCAAATCTGCCATAATTTTAGCATATGGTTCCCTCGATTTTAAATGTATATATTTCCATTTAAATATACAAGAAAAGTAGAAAAGGACATTTTGTCAACACAAAATAATAATGAAACTGAAGGACTTGTACCAGATGGGAATGAACCCTACTAAAATAGCAATGTGATATTTTGTTCGTGTATTTTATTGTATTATAATTATGTCTAATATATTTTATATTTATATAAATTTTAATATATTAATAATTTATATTATATAAATTTTAAGGTATTCGTATATTCGATTATATTTGTATTCTTTTTTGTATCATGTTTTGTTTTAATTAATTTCTTTGATGTTATATTCTAAACTCTTAAGCATGAGGCAAACCTAACCTAAGTAGCATTTTAATTAATTTTTTTTTGGGTAAACATAACTATATGTATAAACAAATTTAATTTCTTGCAAAATAGTAAATGGTATTTAGGAAATTTCTTTCTTTTTTTTTTTTTTTTTATAAAAAATATGGTATTAAAATACTCAAAAATTTATTATTATTATTATTTAAAAAAACCTGTAATCATGGATCTTAATGATATTGTTATAATATAGCCATACTGTTATCAATATGTCAATTATAACTACAAATGATTTCTAAAAATAATCATGAATCATTAATGATTATTTTTGGGTTTAATTACTTGTTTGATTTTTTTTTAAAGATAATTAATTATTTGAAAATCATTTTGAGAAGGAAAGACGTTATTAGGTAATATTATTTTCTATAAAAAAATTTATAATTTGAGAATAATGAAAAAATATAAATAATTAAATTTAAATTTAAATTTATCAAATATTAAAATTTTAAAATAATTATAAAAATTAATTAACTAAATTTCGAGGTCTTTATTGGAACGGTGTCTGAGAATGAAGCATCAAAGCCATGCAACAGTTTGGCAAAACCTTGAGTTTGGCAGGTGCAAAAGCGACATCGTTTTGTCTAGGTCAAGATTAACTAATCATTCATTTGACTCAATCTCAGCTAGTTAGACAACGCCGTGGGGGGAGGCATGTTACGAAAGAACTTGGTTAGGGCAATTGGCCAAACGTTCCTTGGTACAATATTAAACTATTTTATGAAAATATTAAAATTTTTTAGTAACTAATTATGATTAATATTTTTTATACAAAAGATATAGTAATTAAAAAATTAAAAAAATTATAAAATTTAAAATTCGAGTCTCGACTTACTGAATAATACTTCATAAAATTGATTTTATGAATCAATTAAATTAAATTTTAAATTTTAAATATAACTAAATTAATAAAAGAATAAAACGATCATTTAAGTTTATTCCAGTTATATTCATTTAATTGTATAATAATAGCTATTTTATTCCTACAAATTACTTAAAACAATTTTCCCTTCATTTCATCCCTGGACCACAGCAATTCACCATATGTATCCTCATTCTTAAAGAAAAATAAAATGAGAAAAAGATCCACGATTCAATAATTTATAATAATTATTTTATAAGCAAGACCCTGCAAAATGCAAGTTCTAACCTGCATTACATTAGGAACTCGAGCACTCTTATAATGATAAAGCTCAGAAGTGTCCAGACGTTTTATTCTAAAGCAAAAGAAGCAGACTTAAGTTTATTTCAGAACTTTACAGCTTGATTACATAACTTTCTTAATTTATTAATGAGCTTCTTCGTTTTTGTTTGATAATATATCTGAACTAGTGAAAACTTTTTAAGCAAGCAAAGGTGTAAGATATACAATGGATGAAGGATTTGCAGGTACATGGCACATCGCAACTGCTAGGGTTCATTCAGCCCATGGCATACTTCTGGGTCCAGTTTCGAGCTGTTGATTCGTACTTGAATTTGTCAGTTTTGTACAAATGAGCAATCTCCGGAACAAGAGGATCATCAGGGTTCGGGTCGGTTAGCAGTGAACATATAGAGAGTAATACCTGCAGATATTACAAATATATATGTATATAAAGTTGTTTTAGATATTATAGCCCTTATCTTTTGCTTTTAATGCAGTGGATCCAAATCAACTACGGCAAGGTAAGGTTAGTACCTTGGATATGGTGAGTGCAGGACTCCATTGTTCTTTGAGAATGTCTAAGCAGATATTGCCATTGCTGTTTATGTTCGGATGGTAAACTTTGTTCCTGAAGGCAACCTGAATAACAAATTATTGTTGGAAAAGATTTAGGGTCAATTTGTAATAAGATAATGGGAAAATAGTTGTCAACTAAAGTACCTGTGTCCGACATCTTTGTCTAACACATATTCCGAGATAGGTATGAGGTATAATTCTTCAAATATATGAAAATAACTTAAAAATAATAGAGCATTCTAATCTCTGACAAATATCCATATCATACACTCATCCGAACTAACTTAAGTCGTGAAAGATAGGAATTTGATTTTATCTGCAATTTATAATACCTTGGGCGGTTTAAATGGATAATCAGGTGGGAAATGGATTGTTACAAGAAAAACACCACCAGCATAGGGACTATCATTTGGACCAATAATGGTTGCTTGCCAATGGAACATATCTTCAGCCACAGGACCTGAAAAAGTGCACCATAAATGGGTTTAAAATTTAACTTAAAAAACAAAGAATGAATTCGTAGTTATGGCTTGGTTCCGCAAGACGTTCTCTTTTGACCTACCTGCACTGCATGAAGTTGGAGGATCTCTCTGCAAGTCCTTCAACTCCTTCAATATTCGTTTCGACGCCATTAATAAAGCTTCAGATGCAGAAGGTTTATATTTTCAGGAAATGGGAATTCAACAGGGAGAATGAGAATGTGAATAAGGGAAGATTACTTCATGGAGGACCTCCAAAGGGAGGTTAGTGTATTTAATGGAGGAAAATGCAACTGTTTGGGAAAAGATAGGGAGGTCGACCAATTCTTTTCATACTGACGAAAGTGGGCACGGTATAAATTCCAGAGCAAAAGTTAGCCAGTAGAGAATCAAGGAATTTAGAATAGGAAAAAAAAAATGGAAGATATTTTGCCATATGAATAAGATTTTGATAGTTTTCATCCACTGAAACTGAGTAATCAATCACTTTTGATTCATGTACAGCAGAAAGATGCCATCTTTAAATCAATCTTTCTCAGTAGTCTGGAAGGTCAATGAGATGAAATAGAATCACTTGTTCCTAATTTCGTTTAAAACTTTCTAAGTCAACCTTTTCATTCCACAGAATTGTACTTTTTCCGTAGATAAATTTGACCCATAAATAGAAAAAACAGGATGACACTGATCATCTATTCATATAAAGCACACCATTAGATAGTCTTATGTTGCTTCAACTCTTCATTTTTCTTGAAAAATCCGTATCTGAATCCAAGTCCACAGACAGCCATGTATGGCTTAAATATTAAAGGATTTGTTCCACATCTCAAAAGGTAAAGGATTCGTTCTTAGCTAAACTTTCTTTTAGCTGAGAATCTGAGAAAAGTAAAGAAGCTGACAGGTCTAAGGGGCAGCAGAATTTGATTTTAACAACATCTTCCAAAGTGAATACAGATGCAAAATATTCATCCACCCATGAAAAAGGTTCACACACGTGATAATAATTCGATGTTCCTGACAATCTTACAGAGAATGGAGGACCAAAGTGGCAAAGATCAAGTGAGGGAACAAACAATACTGAAATCAGGCAAGTGATAAAAACATTTGGTGATTAACTTCAAAAGCACGAACCTATATTAGCAAGTTCCCTTAAATGTACTAGATCAGATTACATCACAAGATACAAGAGCAAACATTAACAATCTGGTTGTTCTTACAGAGGAGGTTCTCCACGTTTTACTTGATAGATCAAGCATATCGAAACCTGAAGAAACTCAAGGGATGATATGCTTCTTACCAAAAACACATGAAGGGCCCTTTAATATACAAATTCATAAGCACATATTTTGATGAAAGTTCCCTAACTCCATCAGTTCATACTACATACTGAAATGAGCTATTTTTCTCGAGGTGAGAAACAGATAATAGATATGGTGAGAGACTAACAGATTGAGTGTTTAATTCGTCAAAGTATCCACCCGGGCACCCATATCTCTTCTTTGCATGATCACAATATCGAGCAGGCATTTTGCGCCTTTCTCTTTTTTTTCTTCTTCAGCTTCGGAGGCTGGAGAACCACTTTGATGGCGGCGTCAAAGACAGCTTTCACATTCTGTATTTTTGAGAAGTAATTAACAAGAATCTTTTCCAAGACTCGAAAATAAAAGACTGACATGAACAATACTTACCTGCTGCGTTTTTGAACTACACTCGATGTAAAAAGGTGCTCCAATTAGTTTTCTCAATTCCTCGCCCTTTCAGTATGAAAAAAAAGGAACAAAAAATAGAGAATCGAAATTAGGATCTCATGCTCTCAACTAAAATGACAGTCTGTTCATGAACTACAAATAACAGCATGATGAGACAATGCAAATAGCTCAGCAGTAGTTGTTACTATGAAAAGCAGTTGTGAGTACCTGGGCTGTCGTAATGGGTACTGCACCGGGGTGATCTATGAAGAACTGCTTATCATCCCGAAGATCTATGTTAAGAAAATTTAGCAGCTGTTAAAAAATCATAGACTGATGGCTTTAAAGATAAATTTAGCAGTTGTTGATGTCATATCTACGGGGGGAAAATGTTCCACAAGTCATTTCCTGGAATATTTACTAAGAACATTAGGAGCCATTGGGACTAGAATTGAAAATTACAGGTTGAGAAATGGAGTTTGCCCATTAGCTTTAGAAAAGCTAAACTTCCATTAGATAGTTGCTTCATTGCTTTCTTTGTTATTAATTATTCAAGCCATTGGAAAATTGACCTATGTTACTCAGATGTGAGTATCGGATAGGGGTATGTGTCCATACGGATGTTGAACACAGGTAATTCAAGAAAAATGAAGAGTCAGAACAACATCGGAATTGATTATTTAACTAGCTCTAGACAGACTGATGAACTCATATGGAAGTAAACCCTGGGGATACAATTTCAACGAGAGAACATCCATTAGGCCCCAGCTTAGAAATTTTGGGCTTATTTTATTTTCTATGTTTCCCGTTTTCCTCAAATGACTGCCTCTTAGCCGATGAGCATTTTATTGGGTTCATATTCCACTTCATCATCTCATAGGATAGTTCATATCAACTTTCGTATAGTTCCCGAAGATTTCCTTGAAACTAGTAAATAGCAGTCCCAAAATGAATGGCTTTTTCGAATAGTTGATGGAACTTGAGTTTCAATTTTGCTTGGTCCCCAGCTAGGAGGGGGTGGGGCTGGGAAGGACATAAAAGCATCAAGATTATTACACGAGCTTCTAATATTATCTGAAAAGATAAATTTTATGACTCATAAGGAGAAACAATTCACTGGCAAACAACAAAATGCAACAGATTGTAACAGGACTGATAAGTTCTGCAGGATTAAGCTAGTAAGTTTCCCCAATTAAAGCATTCTTTCAATTACATTAGACAACATACTAACTCGAGGCGAAATCATACGGAATGGTTTCAGGTTTCTGCCACTACGGATTTTTTGCCATCCCCCAAATCAAGTTGATAAGCAATGTAGAAGAAGAGGCTAACCTCAACTGTTTAGATAAAGACGGAATGGAGGAAGGTTTGGGAAAGGGCAGAAGTAAATGAAACATAAATATTCTAATTGTTTTTTCTTAACAGGAAAACCAAAGAGAAAATTTTCAATAGTTGTAAGGGGCAGTCATTTTATCAAGAAAAATCTTGCCATTAAATCACCATTATAGAGGGGGAAAAGAAAACCTCCATTTAGGATTTTCAGTGATAGAACAGACTAATCTTATGAGGCCAGGACAAATACCCAAGGGAAGGTTAGTCAACTCAAGGCACTATACTACTTCACCCACCAACAGTAACTTCTCCCCGTCTCTCAAGGGAAATGAAGGCAACAGATTGTAACAGGACTGATAAGTTCTGCAGGACAAAGCTAGTAAGTTTCCCCAATTAAAGCATTCTTTCAATTACATTAGACAACATACTAACTCGAGGCGAAATCATACGGAATGGTTTCAGGTTTCTGCCACTACGGATTTTTTGCCATCCCCCAAATCAAGTTGATAAGCAATGTAGAAGAAGAGGCTAACCTCAACTGTTTAGATAAAGACGGAATGGAGGAAGGTTTGGGAAAGGGCAGAAGTAAATGAAACATAAATATTCTAATTGTTTTTTCTTAACAGGAAAACCAAAGAGAAAATTTTCAATAGTTGTAAGGGGCAGTCATTTTATCAAGAAAAATCTTGCCATTAAATCACCATTATAGAGGGGGAAAAGAAAACCTCCATTTAGGATTTTCAGTGATAGAACAGACTAATCTTATGAGGCCAGGACAAATACCCAAGGGAAGGTTAGTCAACTCAAGGCACTATACTACTTCACCCACCAACAGTAACTTCTCCCCGTCTCTCAAGGGAAATGAAGGCAACAGATTGTAACAGGACTGATAAGTTCTGCAGGACAAAGCTAGTAAGTTTCCCCAATTAAAGCATTCTTTCAATTACATTAGACAACATACTAATTCGAGGCGAAGTCATAGCGGACTGGTTTCAGGTTTCTGCCACTACGGATTTTTTGCCACCCACCAAATCAAGTTGATAAGCAATGTAGAAGAAGAGGCTAACCTCAACTGTTTAGATAAAGACGGAATCAAGGAAGGTTTGGGAAAGGGCAGAAGTAAATGAAACATAAATATTCTAATTGTTTTTTTTTTAACAGGAAAACCTAAGTGAAAATTGTCAATACTTGTAAGTGGCAGTCATTTTATCAAGAAAAATCTTGCCATTAAATCGCCATTATAGAGGGGGGAAAGAAAACCTCTATTTAGGATTTTCAGTGATAGAACAGACTAATCTTATGAGGCCAGGACAAATACCCAAGAGAAGGTTAGTCAACTCAAGGCACTGCACTACTTCACCCACCAACACTAACTTCTCCCCGTCTCTCAAGGGAAATGAAGTCCCCCAAACCCGACCCCCTCCCACCTGTGTCTTTCTGAGGCAATGAAAATGAGAAGAAAAAGGTGTAGGAAATGTTGTAAATTATAGGATTCATTATGCTTAAACACAACTTATACCATACAGAATATATATATATATATATATATATATATATATATTGCAATAAGAGAAGATGGAAAGGAACAGATAAGCGATAAATTCAAGATAAAAATTGGAGTAGAATCTAACCGAGCTTAGTCCCAACGAGAATAATTGGAACACCGGGTGCGAAATGCCTCAATTCAGGAATCCACTGAGGATTAGAAATAAAAGAATATATTAGCAAATCAAGTAATTAGAAAGTATGTCTCATCAAAAAGGAGGTGAAAGGCTGCTATAAATAATAATCCCACTTTCTTAGCAACATTTTCATAGCTGGCTTTGCTAATCAGAGAGAATGCCAGCAGGAAGACATCTGCTCCAAGATAGCTCAAAGGTCGTAATCTATTGTAATCTTCCTGGCCTGTTCAATGATAGAAAGACAAAATCAAAATTACCAAAACGAACATTCAAAGACAAGGATAAGGAAAAATTATGGAATCATAACTTACCAGCGGTATCCCACAATCCTAGATTAACAGTGTTCCCATCCACAACTACATTTGCACTAAAGTTGTCAAAGACAGTTGGCACATAATCCTGTTTCCAAAGACATTCCAGAATGTGGAGAAAATGTTTTAATCATCCTGTCCAACAGTCATCTTAAAATAATCGTAAAAATGAAGCAAGAACTAGACAATCAGGATTCTAAAACTAGCATCAATCAACTCTATATGGAGTAAGGTTTTACCAAAAGCAGAAAATTCTAGCACAAGCATGTTCCTTTTTACTGGAACAAAGGAGGCCATAGCCTAGGGATAAGGAAGCGGCTGCAAATGCTAGGATTCAAACACCAGACTCGCTGGATGCCACCTTTAAAGATGGCTACAAGAATGAATTGAATTTGAACTAAGCTCTGGTTTCGCGAAAGCATATTCTTTATGCCAATGGTAAGGACAAAAAAAAAAAAAAAACCAATATCATGGCCATCGCCCAAGATTCAGTCATGAACGCATCTATCAGGAATAGTTGCAGATATAGCAATTTGTTTTCTTTTCCTCTATTTCTAGCAGAAAACTGGGGGAAATTTCCAGTTTAAGGTTTAACCTTAATTAGCAAATGAACATGAAAACCCTACAAAACTAAGCATCCTTTTCCTAAGATGATGGCATAAAAAATAAAACAGACAAAATTATAATAATTTGTAAACCATAAAATTTCTGCAAGTTTTTGTAACGAAAAACCCTCACGAAATTGCTTACTCGAACACAATTGATGAAGAATGATTCAATCAGTCAGAATAATATTCTATACCAAATTCAAGATTCCAGTCATAATTACAATCAAAAGGGAAAGATAGAGTCACATTGACCACAAACAAGCATAGTTTCTGTTTGTTTGCCAAGAAAATAGGGGAAACAAAGAAAATGAAAAAAAAAAAAAAACTGTGAAAACCCAAGTCAAAAATATTCTAAGCGTCAACTTTATTTCTCTTTCCCACTTTTTCTCATGAAACCGAAACAGAAAATAGAAACCCTAAGAACCCAAAAAAAAGTTCTTTTCTTGTTGTGAACTTACAGTAGGGAAAGTATTGCTGGTGTAGGAGATGAGCAGGCAAGTCTTGCCGACGGCACCGTCACCGACCGTGACACATTTTATGAACCTGGAAGCACTCATCCTTACTACAAGTGTGATCCGCAGAACTGTGAAGTACGGTTAGAGTTTGAGCCTAATTCCCTTCTTTGTTCGTTTCCGAACTCAGACAGACAGACCAACGCCAAGTCTAGCTGTTGTTGTTTAAGCTTTAAGGTACGACATTTTCCTTTAATTTTCTGTTTATGTCGAAGGAAATGAATAAGTAATAAATAATATGATTAAATAATATACATTAATATCATATAAAATGGTATTATTCAAACCATACTTAAAATTTTTTACCAAAAAAATCTATATTTAAATTTACTATGTTAAATAAAATTATATGGTTTTAATCTAAATAATATTATTTATATTTATAATATTATTAAAATCTTTCATTGAGTTTAATACATTAATTAAAAGACAACAATTTAATTGATGAAAATATAAAAATCATAAAATTAAAAAAAATAAATAGAGATAATTATGTTTTTCTAATATTTT
>JBBYHK010000006.1:2562319-2574111 GCA_038382065.1 Adansonia grandidieri | reverse complement strand
CTAATTGCCACTCACGTAATAAACACCTGTTTCACGTTTGTCATCGAGTGATCATACAAAATTACTAAGTAAAATTTCAAGTATATTCTAAGTCGGAACATTCTTTCTACATTAGATATTCCGCCCATTTTCCTTACCTACTTTGATTCCTCTAAACTCACATTGCTTGAAGCATCGTAATCAAGGACAAAGTCAAAAATTTATGTTCGGGTCAGAAAAAAAAAATCAAAATATAAATTTTTAAGGTCGAAATAAAGTTTTTACTATTTTTTACTTAAAAAATAACCACTGCCTAACCTACAAATAAAAAAAAAAAAATAGGAACTGGGAGGCCGAGGTCCCTGCAAGTCCCTCTAGCTTCGCCCCTGATCGTATTGAGTTGGAAAATCTCAATTCCCATATTCTTCTAGGTTTTCTTCGAGAAACAATTCCAACTCACAAGCCAACCAACTCCTTATCCAAAACAAACAAACGACAACCCTAATCATTGTTTTTGTTTTTACCTTTCCGGACAGATGAATGTCTTGTTTGATATGGATTTCATTTGTTATGATAGTGCAATAGACTTTGTATATCAAATTATTAGCTATGTGCCGAAATGGGATTTAAAAATGACAACACTAACATGATTGCTGAATCTCGGGGTTCCTGTTGTAAAAACTTTAATGCATCATGGGGGGAACTTGACAAGATCTAGCAGCAGATTAGCATCCACTAAGGTTTTTTGAATTTGAACTAAACCCAAAAACAGAAGAAATCGCCCAAACACCCTTTTGAGCCCTGAAAATTGCGGGCGGAGAATTTATTGGTATTTGTTAAAATGATGGTTGCTGTCTTATAATAAGTGGAAACCTGACCTTCGGTAGGCTGCTCTGAACTATGAAGCAGTGGCTGTTGCTGCTGCCTACCTTATTAATTTCCTTGGGTCTCAATGATGAATTTTCATCTGAATTTAAAAGATCGAACCTGAAAAATCCTGGCTTCTTTTATTCTTTCTTTGACACCAATATTGCTCCAAAGCGACCCGGAAAGCCAAAAAGTGTTTAGCAGCTCGGGTGCACTCATTGGGCCTTAGATGTAGCAATCGTAAATCTTAATGGGCTAGCCATCGTTCCGACTCGAAGAGTTGTAACTACCTATCGTTCAAGTGGAATGCACGAAAAAACAGAAAGTTAGAACAAAACAGGGATTAGCCCCATTTATTCAATATTCATATAACAACTTTGAGAATATGACATCTAATCGGTTTGAAATTATAACCCTGACGATGCATGAACACGATCCACCTGTCTTCTAGAACCATATCTGAAAGTTTTGCTAGAAATTTCCAACTGGTAATTATATGCCAGTAGGTCGTGTATGTTGCTCGGATTGTAACTGGTAATGTATAACACCCAAAACTCAAAAGAGTAGGGTTGGTATCACTTAGACTTTGCCTTTTTTTTTTTTTTTCTCTCTTAGATGCAAAAAACAACTCAAGAGCAAGGTAAAAGAAGAAAAAGTTTATATTACTCTATTTGTAATAAGAATCAAGTACTATTAGCAAAAACATGATGCTGAAAATACAAGTTTTGCATGTAGCAAAATTCAATGTGTCCATCCAATCGACTTAACTGAATAAGGTTATGAGGGAGAATTAATGAAGGCGAAACTGTGGCCAGACCAAGGAAATATGAGAAACTGAACTAGGTTTCTTTCGGGGGTGCCTGCTTTGCAGCCTCTGCAGCTGCTTTCTCGGCTTCAATCTCAGCAACAATGGCATCAATTTGAGCTTCTTCTAGTTGCCGTAGTCCGTGCTCTTTTGTCATCACAGCAACTTGTATGTTCTTTCTCCCACTCTCAACAACCTAATGGTTAAAAATATATATATATATATATATATATATATAAGTGACAGGTTAATTCATGTAAAATAGAAACACAATGTTCTCATCCCATGCTACAAACACAGACAAATCAAAATCGTAGAGAACTAATGCATTAATGAAATTATGCCAGGCAATTTATTTTGCCCCAAGATTTTTCCAAACATGATCATCAAACATTACCAAACCCTTACAAATTCACCATTGGCAATGGACAAATTAGTTTCACAGACTGCATAAAAGATGCGTGTGGAGCAACCGTGTGTCAGCAACCAACTCAACAGGCATAGCTCCATAAAACAAAATAGTAGTTGAACTTCAAACTAAAACTTATGGTGTCTTCATCCTACGTCAAGTAGATTGCTAAAAAAAAACAATTAGCTTGTAAGGCTCAACCTAAGCAACCATTCATGTATAGCCAAGGAAGAACCTTGTCCTACTAACCAAGAATACTATAACACTATATAAGGCAGTTATCATTCACACAACCCAAAATACAAACCCTGTTACTTGGGCATGACCAGATTATAATCTAACATCAAGTATGCGTATCCATAAGAAGTCCACAAAACCTTACTCCAAATGCACAGAAATGTATCACTTCGACAAACTAGTTAGCCGAGTATTTGAACAAAGAATTTGGCCTTGGGCTAAGAATTCAAGATATAACTCAATACCAGATGCAGCTCATTCTCCACCACACTTTAGTTTCCTAGGAAACTTAAAATTTAAAAATGACATAGTTACAGTTGAAGGAGGAAAAGGTGATGACAAAAATCAACAAATAAGATATGAGATAGATGATAATCTCATGACAGCTACGTCGAAGAAATGGATGAAAGCCCTCCAAAGAATAGCACAACATAATATATTTAACCAAGCCATTACAGCAAGATCAAAATCATCTATACAGTGTAAGAACGGAAAATCCCACAATCTTTAATGTAAACAATTCTAACAAAAAAGTTAAACCATATACTATTCGATATAAGAAGAAACAGTTTCACGTGCTTATTAATACTCATGCCTTGCAAGCAGCCTTGCCTAAAAGAGCATTTCATATCTATAAATACCAACATAAAAAACAGAAGCAAATAGAACACACCATCCATTCGAGACAGGCAAATCCAACTTAGAAAATTATTCAGGTAATCAGATTTGGATTTGTACAAAAAATTACTAAGCCCAAGGCATGCGTGCACATGCGAAAAGCAAAACTTACTTCAAGCAAAGCGCGAATGGCTAACTTTACTGTCTCTTGCCCAGAAGTTTCTTTATAATTTTTCTCTAGAAACTCCCACATTGAATTAGGATTTCTCCCCATTTGCATTAGCCTTCCAAGCAGAAAACGTTCCCGACGGATCAGTCTGGTAAAGAGAAGGAACACCAGTGTATGGATCAAAACCATCAATTAAGGTGGAAAGACCAAATGGTCTCACACCACCGCTTTGCGTATACTTCTGTTGCAGACCAGCAATGTATTGCGTTATATATTCGACAGTTACAGGATCCTCAACTGTGAGCCTATGACTCTGGCATTCAATTCGAGCCCTATTAATGAAGACGCAAGCATCTGCTTTTAAACCCGCACAAGCCAGTGCAATATGATCATCCAAAGACACAATCTTCCTAACAGTTCTGTAATTACAAATAATAGATAAATTATAGTGAGCAGATAAGTTCGAAAATCCCATTGTTACAAGCATTGAAAATTTAAAAAGCTCCTTCGTCGAATTTAATATTTAATTTAAATAATTTATGAATTTAATCAAATTTTTTTATTTTTAATATATATTTATTTGTAATTAGTATTAAAAATCTTAAATTCGAATGTAAACTTGAGGTCAAATATAAATAACCAAGTTTGAAGTTAAACGTAAGAACAAACTATTTATTTTAGTAAGCTAACGAGGTTAATCTCAAATAGTTTAAATTTTATTTTGAATCGAGTTTAAGCTTTAAAAGTAAAACTCGATTGAAATTGAACCGTTTTATCTCAATTCATCGTAGGTTTATTGTAACTTAATTCATCAATGATTTCTGTACATTTCACTATTGATTTAACTAAAATACTAAAATAATAATAAAATTTTTACATTACATTTTATATTTCTCTTATATGTAAGCATAATAAATTTCTAATATACATTTCACTATAATTATTCATTTCAAAATGTATGAAATAAGATAAGATTACAAACACAAACTCATTTAGCTTTAGTGATTTATGGTTTTAATTTCATAAAAAGTACGAAACTTGAGGTACTGTTATTTGGTTATTAAAAAAAAGATTAATTTGTTTTTTATAAGGTTAGTATACATAGAATAGTTATATATATATATATATGTATTTATCAAAAAATAGCATATCATTTGATTGCTTGGAGTGTTTATATTTATCAAGTAATACTTGTTCAAGGGTCAAATTATTTGTTCAACTTGATATATTCGATTCGAATAAAATCAGATTTAAATTATTTTTTAAATATAGATATATAATATAAAAAATATTTTTATTTAAATTTAATTATAAATATGTAAAGAATGAAAAAGTTCAACGCACCCAAGTATGCGAACCTGGCCCTCTTGGGGATTGGGAGCAGGAAAAATTGTTACGAAGTTATTTACTCATTTGATTTCATTTCATCAGAGTTGCAAACGCTATGCCGCTCGATAATGGCTATTTTCCAGAAGTTGACGAAGCACTTCAAACAAGCATACGGATGTAATTCTCAGGTTTGAGTTACCAAGACCATTAATGCATTATGTTAAATTCTTATGTTTTCGATACAGACATGATTGATTGACGTTTTAACAAGTACGAAGACTCGTTCTTGCTTTGGTGTTTGCTTGTTTGCGGTTGGCTCTTGGCAAATTGCCAGATTCGGGAACTCTTAATTCAGCTATAAACCATTAAATAACTGTTAGAACTTCATGCATTCAAGCACAGAATAACAATCAATCAATATTTTAAATCAATGCAAACGAGTTTTGACGCGTAAGATTCACTGCAAAGAATAATGAAACAAACGTATAACTACAATCGCTTTCTTGAATTGTAAGAAACAGCTCAACCTTTTGAAAAACTGTAGTCCTAAAAGCATCTATCTGAGTGTTGTATGATTTTAATTTTTCTTATTTTTGGCCTTCAATTCACCTTCATTGGCTTTCGCAGCAGCTTTTGCAAGAGTTGTGGGTTTGAAAACACTCTTGGGATTAAGAGCCTTTCTTATCTTGAAGACGGCCCAAGCAGTTCCAATTGCATGTCCTGCTGCATCAAGCCCTTCATTTGTAACCTGTCCTGCCTTTTCTCCATACCTACAGCAACAAATCCACGATCAGAATGCCTTGTTACACCATGTTACTCGGACTTAAATTGAGTGTCTACATGGATACGTGTCAAACACAGATGACACGTTCAAATTTTTCTTCAAAATTTTTTTACATTTTGAGAGTCTTTAAAGTATCATGTCCCATACCCATAAGTGGTATGATAAACAATTAAACATGATGATGAACTTTTTTGGGTGAAAACAGTTAAGAACATAATTATCATTATGATGACAAGTTCAATTTCCCAAATCATCAAACTTTAAATTTTAAAAACATACCTCTGTGAAACAAGTCCAGTTGTCACAACAGATGTGGTAGACATGACATTCCTTCCAGTTACTTCAACAGCATCACAAACTTTATCTAAGTGGACATACAGAGAGCAAACAATAAGAAACACTACTTTTAGCAGAAAACATGTTGCAGTTTTTATAAAAATGCTCAATTTCACACCCTATGTTACTTGGAGTTGAGTGTAAATATCAGATATATTTGTTCAATATGAGTGTGTTCAATTTTTAAGTTTTTCATGTATTTGGAGGTCTTTATAAGGTTATATCCCCATACTCATGTTCGAAATGTGTGGGGCATGGGTACTAAAAGAAAAATGAAGAATCAGAGCAACATAGGTCAGGCCAAGCACTCTAAAAAAATAAGTAAGGCCCATTGATCTCATATCGGAAAAGTTAAAATCTTTGGGTATAAGCACTGAACGCCCTAATGGAGCCGGTTTTGCGGGGAAAGGGTAACACCCATGGGAACAAGTGGTATTCGACATATAAAAGAACAGCATGTTGTCAACCAGAGAAAGGTCTGACGTGTACTAAGTTATAAAATGTAATTGCTATCCTTATTGAGATACATAGCAATTGCAGGCATGTAAACTGGCATCCTAGCAGAGAAAATGAATACGATAAAGTTTATGAGAGGAAAGAACTTACTAAATCCATCCAAGGAAGCAAGAACGATTTCTCCAGGTAGCATGTTGAAAAATTTCTTGCCAACTTTGGAGTTGACAATTGAACCTGTGAAGAATCCAGACACTTTAACTACCCCAGAAAGAATACCAGTGGCCACTTTCTCTGACATCTTTGTTAACTTCTTAACCCTGAAATGTTCATAATATCCATTATATGCTGCTACAAATTATTAGTAAGTAAATAGGCCACAAAGAAATATACAGAGGCTTATTTAGTCAAAAGAATTAACAAAAGAATACGCTGAAATTTGTCCCATATAGACAGGAAAACAAGCTAGAATTGTTATGGCAATATTAGCTAACATAAAACTCCCATGATACTTGATAACAATAGCCCTTTAATTTCTTGCAATGGCGGTGATCATACCACAATTTTGTTGCAAACTTTTCTTTGACGATTTTAGAAACTCTTTCAGATGATTTTGACACATATTGCTGATGATTAAACAGCTCATTAGTTTAGCCATAGTATAACTCTGTTTCAGGAACACCTAGGCTTTCCAAATAGGATCAAAAGTTAAGCAGCTCAAGCAAATTTCCTAATGACCCTCCCAACACGGAAAAACTTTGAAAAAAATTAAACATTTTGGTATAGGACACATGCCATATCCGATATTCACATCTCACTCCGAATATATATATATATATATATATAAGAACACTAATTATCACTTACTACTATCACAAAGACTCGAATGATCAAGAAACGAACCTTTTCATCCGTCTCAAGGCCTCAGGACTAATCTCCGAGGTTGAACCTGGCTTCATCCTCTTTTTCAAGAACTCATGGCCCCAATTCAACCGATCGACGGTGACATCACCGCACCACAAAATCGCATTTACAACGTACCCTGACCCTGACGCGATCGCCCTTGCTATAGACCCGCTATAGTCTTCAACATTAGGCGCCAGAGTAGTCCAATACGCAATTGAACTACCAACTATTATCTCTCTCTTTTCCTTTGAATCCAACTCTTCCGCCGCCACATTTCTCGTATCCACAACATTCCAGTTCTCCATCCCCTTCACTTCTTTCACCGAAAAACAACTGTAAGTTTCCAAGACTTTATCAAGTTCCTTCAATAAACCCTCTTGCCCCTTTGCAGCTATTGTCAAGCCATAGTTCAAAACCTCCTCAGTCTGTTTAGAATCTTTACCATCTTCAAACGAGCCATTTGAGGGTACTCGAAGAGTGAAGAAATAGTGGGAAGTATCAAGCTTAACTACAGGCTCATCTTTAGCCAAAGGCCATTGAATATCATCACTAACACGAACAAAAACAGCAACGATGTTGTCACCTTGAAGGAGACTAACGATGCACAGGTCACCACAAGCAAGCTCCACGCTGGTTTCTCGTTCAATAAGGTGAACTATGGCACCAGGGACCTTAAGTAAGAGCTGTTCACCAGAATCCTGGTGGGTCTGCAACGTGGTCTCGTCTTCTGGGAAGAGATTTTCTGCTAAATCTTTCATGTCAATGGAAGGGTACAAAGAAGATGAAGAAGAAGAAGAAGAAGCGGAGTCTGGGTTTGAAAGATCAACTTGTGGGTAAAGAGATGAAGGGTTTTGAGAAGGTTTAGGAGGAGAAGACATGATCTTTTCGTTTCAGTTACTTTGATCAGCTAGGATTTTCCTTTCTTTTTTTTTTTTTTTTGGTTCTGGGTTTGGTTTTTGATCGGTTTCTTGGATTGTAGAGAGGATTTAAGGTGGGGACAACCTTAAGACGGAAGAAATAGAAGTAATACAATAATGCAAGACGTGTCGGTTGGGTCTGGATATGGGAGCTGCACGTGGCGTTCCAAGGAGAATCCGCGTTACAACTGTGGCAGATAACTACATTATTAAGGAAGGTTGATGTCTATTTATTAGCAACAGACAAGTTTCCTTTTAAAAAGCTTGCTTCGACCCGTAACTTTTGACACGTCAACATAAATAAAAAAATAATTTAAATTAATAAGATATAAAAAATAAAAATTTAATATATTCGGATAAATATATTAAAATTTATAAAATTAAAATATATAAAAATATATTATACTAACATAAATATTCAAATCAACGTCAAGTTATGTAAAAATTAATTAAAAAAACTCTTTGTAATTTTACTTGAATTTTATTTCATAACTTATTAATTAATAATAATAAATGATTTAAATCTATTTTTTTATTTTTATTTAAATAATAAATAAAATCGAATCGAGATAAATTATAAAATGCTTCATTTAGATCTTGTTTAATACAAACTGAGCGAGCTGCTATCGCATAAACTGGTTTATTCGCACGTTGCTAGGAGTCGAATTCCAATGATTGTGTTTGTGTAGATGGATAAGGCCTGGGTTTAGGAAAATGTGTTAACAACGGAATATGGATAAGGCCTGAAGCAAAGGCAATAGTACTAGGATGCCCAAAAAGCCCAGATTGCAATATAATAAGTACTTTGAATGTGCTAACAACGGAAGTAACCGAAATCAAGTTCAACGCATCGGAATTCCATGATTTTGAGCAAAATTAAGAGAAACCCATTCGCTTTGTGTCATTTCAATACCTTCTCCACTTCTATTAAATCTTCTTACCCATTCGTTAATTCATATGAAGCCTCCAAACTCTTGAGTAATTACTTCAAAGCTGGTAGAGTTAAAGAAGCAGAGGAATTGTTTGATCAAATTCCCCAAAGAAATATAGTTTTATGGTCCATTTTGATTCACGGGTATTCAATAAATGGGCATCACGTAAAATCCATGGAATCGTATTGCCAAATGCGAACATTGGGTTTATTTCCTAATTCTTTCACCGTTGTTGGTCTTCTTGTTGGCATCCAAGGCTTGCAAAACTTTGTATTGGGGCAATCAGTTCATGGACTAATTTTGAAATGTGGGTTAGATTCCCACTTAGTTGTACGCACTGCTATGCTTAATACTTATGCTAAATGTGGGAATATAACCGATTCGTATAAATTATTTATGGGACAGAAGAACCCGGGTTTGGTTTCTTGCAATGCTATGATTGCTAGGTTTGTAGACAACGAGCTCTTTGAAGAGGCTATTTTACTGTTTACGAAGTTAAGGAAACGAGGTTTGGTTCCTAATGTGGCTACTACATTATCTGTCACTCGGGGTTGTTTTAGTTTAGACTCGAAAACTGTATGCGAATCAATCCATGGTTTAATAGTTAGATTTGGTCTTGATTCTGATATAAGAGTCAATAATTCAGTTCTTGACATGTACTCTCGTTTGATGGATTTGGATGCTGCTACAACTATTTTTGAGGAGATGGAACACAAAGATGTCATCAGTTGGACAACAATGATGGGTTTATTAGTCGACCTTGAGTATGCAACTGATGCTCTAGAGCTTTTCTGCAAAATGAAGGGTAGCAGGGTAAGTTATGATGCCATTGTTGTTATGAATCTTGTTTCAGCTTGTGCAATCTTAGGGGATCTGAGGAAAGGAAAACAAATCCATGCCCAGACTGTCATTTGTGGATTCGTATCAGAGCTTCCACTTATCAACTCAATTATTGCAATGTATTCTAAATGTGGTGATGTAGATTCTTCAAGAACTTTGTTTGATCAATCAACTCGGAAGAGTTTAGTTTCATCGGCGGCAATAATTTCAGGATATGTACAAAATGGTTTCTCAAGAGAGGCTCTAAATCTCTTTATTAAGGTTAGGCTGGAAGATTACTATCACTCTGATTCAGTAATGTTGATTAGTGCTTTAATGGCTACCTGTGATATGGCTGCTTTTGAGCTCTGCCAGCAGCTTCATTGTTGTGCTTTTGAGACTGGGTTCTCCTCCTATAGATCAGTTCAAAATACTTTGATTTCAGCATACTCAAAATGCGGCAATATGGACCTTGCTTACTTCGTTTTCAAGGAGATGGGTTATCTTAAAAACATAGTCTCTTGGAATGCAATTATAAATGGGTATGGCATCAATGGCCAAGGAGAAACTGCCCTTGCTCTCTTCCATGAAATGAGGAAAGGCATGGAAGATGTTGATAGTGCCACATATTTGTCCGTATTGAATGCTTGTAGTCATGCAGGATTGATATTTGATGCCATGATTATTTTCAATAAGATGGTGGAAGAAGATAAGATAAGGCCTAGCCAAGAGCATTCTGGTTGTATCATTGACTTGTTTGCCCGAGCAGGCTGCTTATCTGATGCAAGCAGGTTTGTTACTCAGTTAGGGATAGGTCCTAATGCTTGGAGGGCTTTTCTTAGTGGCTGCGTGCTTCATGGTAATGTGGAGCTTGCTGAATTGGCAGCAAGAAAGCTTTTTGAGTTAGGGCCAAGGGAATCAGATCAAATTGTGCTCCTTTCTAATGTTTATGCATCAGTTGGTAGGTTTCAGGATGCAGAAGCATTGAGATTAGGCCTGCAGAAGAAAGCATTGATTAAGAACCCTGGAGTTAGCTTGCTCTGTAGGAATCCACATGACTCGGCTGAAGATCCTTGATTTCAAGCATAGAGAATGATAACTGTATCTGTCCCATCTGCCAATGTGCAAAAAGTGCAACTTTGGGTCTGAGTGTTATTGAATGTACTAGTTCTGGCTAGATAATCCCTCCTTCAATAATGAATATTGGGGTGAATGATCTTGGTATTGACATGGATGGATTTTAATGGCTTTTCAGATTCAGTCACTGCTTGTTAAGGACTTGTATATGGAGCAGCTTTTGGACTATTGTTCATGGTGTTGGAACAGAGGACTAGTTGACTTTGTAAAACCTAGGGCTTTATGCCTTTGTACCAGAGTGTGCAAACCTTGGAACACTTTGGTCAATTTCTCAGTGTCTTAGGAAAGGCATGGAATTAGTATCAAATGAACTTGATCGTCTTGAGGAAGCATATGCGGAAAGCAAAAACATAGCATGAACACTGATATTCCGCGGATGACACAGGAAGTGTGCTCACCCAAATGATTCAGTATATTCAAGAAAAATTTCTGATGTTCCAATTATACGTCAGTTCAAGAGAGATTTTTGGCTGCATGGACAAATCACAAGGATGTATTGGTGTGGCACTGTGAAAAAATATTTGGTTCAAACCTAGATGTTATGGAATACATTTACAGATGAAGTCTTGTCATAAATTTAACAAGAATGCTGATGATCTTAACGCAAATATAGCAAGTCAAGCTCATGTCAGCAGTGATAGTTCTGGAATCTGTAGAACCAATGGCAAGGGTAACTTGAATTAGAAAAATGGTCACTGGTGAGTGTAACATGCAGGTCATCGTTACAGATCATATTGGTTGCTTGAATTGTTGAGCACTGTCTCTTGTTTTTCATTTTCACTTTGTTCCTCCTTTGGTGAACAAACATATAGCCGCACCTCACAGGGTTAAGCTGTAAGGCTGTATAACTGACATTTGAATTGGCTGTTGATGCAGCGGAAGGACATAGTTGTTCATCAAGGTAATTAAATCCCTGCCAACGAAATGCCTAGCTTTTCACCTTTAGAGTTACGCAATACCACTCTGCTTCTTTCTCTATATAGAGCTGTAATGGCTTATACAAATTGCCATAAATACACCTCTTATCGGCAAAACTATCTCCGAAATTTACAATCCTGTAAATGAACATGCCAATGCTCAAAACTCTCAATTTCT
>JBBYHK010000006.1:2551930-2562219 GCA_038382065.1 Adansonia grandidieri | reverse complement strand
TTGCTACATGGTTTCTGAAGAAGGGATCGGACGGCTGAGGATTTGGAGCAGTTGTGAAATATGGAGCGTCCGATTTGTAACATCCATGATCAACTGTTTCAAATAAATATTGAATTTTTTTTTTCATATTTATAAAATAAGTTATGTTTAATTTTAATAAAACAATTAAAAATTTATAAAAGAAATTAAAATTTTAATTTCATATATATGAGATTGGGACTAGAAAAGCCCATAAGTTTTAGACCCATGTCCAGCCTTACATTGTCAATCTTCTGCCCAACCCACTATTACTTCAAGGGCTTTTTGATTGAATCAACTCCAAGTTGGGCCTCTTTCTTTTCCCCCTTCGTAGAAAAGTTAAAGCTAGAGCAGCAACGAACAAAGCCAGCTGAAACGAAGGGAATTAAAGGGGCGGCTTTGAAAGCAAAAAAACGAAGTTTTTTGGTGTATGGTGGTGAACTTACCATAGATTCCTGCAGTAAAAGGGTGACCTGAGTAAGCAAACAGAGTCGGTACGGTATGGATAATATATAATTTTTATTTTGATACTGATATGCATTAGTATTATCTTATTTTAATGTATTTTTTTAAGTTTATCGATATTTTAAATATTTTGAATATATTTATATGTGAAAAAAATTTTGAAATATGAAATATTAATAAATTAGATTAAATAAAATTTATATGTCAAATATTCAATAATTATATACAATATTTAAAAAAAATTCTTCAAATATAAGACGATTAATATCAATCTAAATAGCAAGCTGAAACTTTTTAATGACTGTCGTATTTACAAGTAATTATATTTAATATTCATCAAATTTATAATTAATTTTATTTTAATTTTTTTAAAAGCTTATGTTATATACTAGCCAATACAATTATTTTTTATCAATACAATTAAAATAAACCAATATCAAAATTAGAATAATACTAAAAACTATCAATATTAATTTAATTAAAAATTGATACATATACGAATATGATATCGACCACCATAATGGAAGGGCTCTCTATGTCCCTTTTACAGATATTGAATTGATGTACAACTGAACCATCACTTCAAGTGCCGAATTTATACATATGCTAACGTGATTCCTGTGTAAATATCAAAACAATCCAAGTTATTAAATGATTTAAAATCTTAAACATAAATATGGTACAAGTATTAAATATGATATATTTTATAATTTAAGTGTGTTATATTTTGTTTACTACATTATTATTTTTTACGTTGACTAACCTTATCACATCGGTATCCTATTCGAGTTACTATCTTCTCAACCCAGGCATGGAGAGGTTGACATAGATTCTTACTGGTGAACAGCTCAAAAGACCTTGGTAGCGGCTTCATACCCAGAAAACAATACTAACGCAAAGGGTTGCTCCGATTGCTGTTAACCATTTCTTGTCACGCGTTTCAGGCGGTTTTAAATTTTAATAATTAAAAGCATTTACAGCTAAGGAATTCAACAGCTGTCTTTAAACTAATTCAACCAAGTTTTGATTATATCCTATCGGTGTAGCTGGTTTTAAGCAATGCTTGAAATGTCTCATCCAATTAGACGCCGTCAAAAAGCAAGCAACCAAGCTTCAAGCCAGCTTCATCTATCCAATCGAAAACCAAATTTCAAAATCATAAAACAGGGACTTTACTTGGATATGCATGAGGAACAGGAGATAAATTCAACTTCGTTCCTTATCATGAACATGTAAAAGTTGTCCATTTAATTATCACGAATTTGAATATGACCCAGGTTTGGTTAAGCATGCTCTGTTCGTTGACCCAGAAGCAGTTCTTAAAATGGGAACCTTGTTTCGTAGCTGAATTGAATGTCCTGTGAGAGGTGTTTGAAACTTTAAATCAAATTAAAATTTAAAAGACTTCCCATTTTAAAAATGCATAGAATGGAAGGTCATCTTTCTTATGTTCATTAACAGTGCGAAATGTGATGCTAATAATCAGAGGAGGAAAATAATGGTGCAAGAAAAACAGCATTTGAAATTGTTTCAAATAGATTACACCGTCATGTAAAATGTTCCTTTAGTAATGATTTAAATTATATACTTAGTTGTCGTTAAGAGATGATATCCACTGAGTTGGCAATGGGTTTGGATGATTTTTTAATTGTCCTAACTCTAACTTAACTTTTAGGTATGTATATGCTCGAAACCCGCCCAAAACCCAAATTTACTTAAGATTCTATTTCTCGACCCAACCCGAAAAGAAAGTATCTTCTTACTTGAAACTTGATACTTTATAGTATATCAATTTTTACAAAATTAAACAAATAAATGTGATAAAATGTTTGTAATTTGTCCCAAATTTTTAATAAAAAATCAACCCGCCTTGTCCCAAACTTGATTTTCAGGAAAAAAAAAAACCGGCCCTGTAGAGTCGGGTCAAAACTCGACTGATTGGATTTTTTTCAACCCTAAGTTTGGGTTCCAATGAATCCAAACGTTTGCAATTTGTATTAAAAAAAAAAAAATCAATAAATTATACTTGAAATAATGAATTTGAGACTGAGATTATGTACCAAATTTTGAGAAATCTCAGCTCCCCGGAATTAGGCCAGAAATTGATATTAGCAATGACTTAAAAGTCTTATAACCTAGGCCATAATTGTCACCTACAGAACTACCATAAGTCCATAGAAGTGTTGACATCACTGCTAATTTATATACACTTCATCAAGGTAAGTAAAACTTACAAAACTGAACTATTTCAGAAAATATCGCACAAAAATGATAAAAGTTAATAGAATCCTCTTGAACCCCTTGATTGATAGAGTTCCAGTCTACTTTTGGCTTCTGGCAATAATTCAGCAATACTAGGATCTCCAGTTAGATGAGCTTGCTTTGATGCCCATTCCAGTACTATAAGCACCTCTTCTTGTGCCAGGGTCTCACTGTCAGGAACATTAAACGCAACGTAACACAGCAGGATCAAAGAAGGGAACTGAACCATTTGTTCACCAAAGTAAACTAGTTGAATTAGAAGCTTGATGCCTCCTGCATTGATAATGGCTTTAGAATGATTAACATGCAGATAGTTTTCCGGTGTGGCGAACTTGTTAAGTGCAATGGCAGCCTCCATTGAAACATCTGCTTCCCTTTCATCGAGCAGTTTCACCAATGGCCCGATAATCCTTGTTTCGGTTGCTCGGAAAGTCCTGGCCAAGTTTCCAATCGCTTTGATGCAAGGCACAAGGAGATCTGAGTCTGCCTTTTCTATGACTTTGAGTAGCTGATCCACAACAGCTTTGGCAGCAGGGGAAGTGGGCTTGAAAGAAGAGCGTCTCAAATCAGCATTTTGCTCAGCTACAGCTGTGATTTCCATTAGTGCCATGGCTGAATAGGACTGCACATCATCAGTGCCCTTATCTAATAAAATTGCAAAGCACAATAGTGCCCTTGATTCCGTAATGCTACGACATATACCAAGATTTCCCTTGCAAAGCTGCCAGAGAGCTCTCGCTGCCATTGCCTTCATCTGTGTTTTGGTGGCCGGGTCTTCGAATTCCCTTCCCTTAATGCTAGTTCCGGACAATGAAACATGTTGTGGATGGTGCTGATGATGATGCTGGTGTGACTTGGCATTTTGTTGGTTGCCTTTGGGATGGTTAACATGTCCGTGATTTGTCGAAGAATTGTTTAGTTGCATTGGCATAGAACTGTGAGGAGTCTGGCTTTTCAATTCCATAGAGTTAGTGACCACATTTTGCATCAGGCTAGGTGTTTGATTCGCCGTAGGGTGCGGTATATTACAATTACGTTGCTTATCGTCATCGTCGTGCTTCTTGTTATTAGTTTGGTCAGCAATATTACTAGCGACAACAACCGAATGAATCGACATCGTTTGCTTACTCACAATGGCATACTTACTATGCTCTTGAACGGTCTCAAAGGCGAGATGACTGACGAGAAACCGAATTATATTGTTCTGTGCAAAATGGTCCTGGCAGTTGGGGTGATGCGCAGCTAATTCTGATACAGCCCAAGCCACCACGGATTGTACCTTCATGGGACCATCTTTGAGGATTTTCGCAAACACTGAGCCAGCACCTGCGTTCACAATCTGTTCAACACTTTCCGGGTCACGTGCCAGCAACCCAATTGCCCTTGCTGCATTCTCCTGACCTTCCGGTTTCCCTTCCTTTGCCAACTTCAATAATGGAGGGATCCCTCCTTCCTCGACAATCAGCTTGCCATATCGATCATTGTCCCGAGCCAAAGAAACCAACGAAGCGGAAGCATCGGATCGTTCTTCTAACGAACCTGTATAAAGAATAGCAATCTGTTCCCATATAAGACACAGTATTGGCTCGTTTGCTGCAATGGGAGGAAGACCGAGGTACTCATCATCACGTTCACCATCTGAGGCCGACACGCGCAAAAGCCACGAAACATCTCCGATGGAATTCTCCAGTTGCATCGATATTTTCCTAAACGCTGCCGCGGGGATAATGGTGAAAAGTCGTTTCATGAGACCAGTTGCGCGGCACTTGATGACAAGAGCTAGGGCCTTATCGAGGACCTGTTCGGTGTCATCGATTATTCTGCGCGTTGGGCGTTCGTAAAGGCCGTTGCTTGCCCGAGCGGCTTGACGAAGCAGGCCTGACAGCTTTTCGGTCTTGGCTTTAAGCTCTTGGCAGTCCTGTTTGAAAGATTGTGCTTCATCTGCGGCCTTGCTCACAAGGTCTGCTACTTGTATTGGCCTCGCCAGGATCTGTTTCACAATATCCGCCATGGCCTGAGCGGACCTGGAAACAACAGCAACGACCTTTCAAATGACAAAATCAAATTCTAACAACGATCCTTTTTTCTGAGTTTTGGTCCCAAACGATGAATATTTTCTTCCCACTTTCCTTATAAAAGGGTCAGGTTTCAACGAATGAAGTATCAAGAATTTGTGTTTTTTTTTGCGTATTTGAACACGGAAAAAACGATAATGTTAAACCAGAAAAACCAGGGGTTAAAGACATGCAACAAGTTTCAGTAAACGAAAAGAGGGTCTTGGCATAAGAATTGCATGGTTTTCCTTGGTGGTGGAAATGGCGGTGGCCTAGAAAGAGTGGTGGCGCCGCCAGTGAATCCAAAGGAGGTCCGGGAGAGAGAAAGAGAGATTTGTAATGGTCAAACGAGATTTTCTCTTAAGTTCCATGTACAAACGTAAAACCACCGTTCTTCTTGCGTTATTTATAGGAATTCAATTCGTTGGTTCATAAATTATTACAAAATTCTATAATAGTTTTATCAATATTTTTTTTTTAAAAATGAAGTCTTAAGGAAAAGTCCACAACGCATGTTCTTCTTCGTGACAGTCACGGTCGACGACTAAGCCATGGAAAATGAATCCCAACGTTCGCATTGTCCTCGAGAAGTAAAATCCACGCTCCTCCGTAGAATGTGGAAATCAATTCAAATGCTATTCAAGTATTAACGTTGTTTTTCCCGTGAATAATAAAGAATACTGGAAATCTTTTTATATTTATTTTAAGGAAAAAGAATTATATTCGAAGTAATGAATGAAGGCATAAGTCACACAGATATATAATATTTATGTTACAAATAATAAATTCTAAACTTTATTGCTTTTTTTTTTAATTTAATCCAATGAATTTGACTCCAATTTGTCGGTCATCAAACAAAATATTTCTAATTCAATCAGGTTGGACATCGCTTGAATTGTTAGTTGATATAAAAAATATTTTTATTTAAATTTTATTGAAAAAAATAAAAATAAAAATTATTTAATATGTTTTGAATAATAATTTTGATTTTTCGAATCTCTTAATTTAAATTTTTTAACAAGTAAAATTTTTATCATTCAAACCAAATTTAACCCATCTGATCTATACATCTGATCAATAAACCGATACGAGTTATAATCTTTCCTTTTATAGAAGCAAAGTGTTTCCCTTGATATTTCCAAAAATTTATAGTCTAACATTCTTAGAAATTATAACTTGGTAATACACTATTAGACTTTTACAAAATAGTAACTCATCATTGATTTGCTTTAGGCCCCACACCTTTTTTTTCTTCCAACTAGTTTATGTTAAACGGGTTTTATATATGAATAATATAACAAATATATATTATTTATTTTAATATATAAAATCTTTTTCTAAATTTCACAATTAATATATGCATGTAATGTATCATATTTTTTTAATTATTCGTTTAAATATAAACATAATATAAATTATAAAATATATTAAAATTTTAAATATAAATACAATATGTACATTAAATATATTATAATATCTAGAGCAGAATGTAGGGAGAGATTCAATGGTCCCATGAAATATAATAATTGAATCTGGCTAATTGAACAGAAACCTATTAAGGAATAAAATGGCAAATGCATCTTGCATATAGAAACGCACGAGAAAACATATTTTTCAGCAAAATAATCAATCACCTGATTGAAAAAAAATATTTTTCTGGTAAAAATCAGTGATGAAAATCGTGTTACAGATTTTTTTTTTTTTTTTTTGGGGGGGGGGGGAGGGTTTGCAGTTCAATGATAGGCGCGACATCGTTGACTTAGACACTTTGTCTTCTTACAATACCTCCTTTTTTCTTTTTCTTTTTCTTTTTTTTTCCTTTCATGCGCTAATGTTGAAAACCACAGGTCAGTTCCCATTTCTGGGAGTTTTTCAGGCAAAAAAAAAATGTTGTTTTAAGCTGTCTATTTTCCTCCATTTCAGGCGGTAAAGATCTAAAAGAAGAAGAAGAAGAAAAACTGCATGCAAAAGGTAGCGTAGCTTTTAATTTTACAATAACAGCTTTAGACTTAAGTTAGGTAAAAGTACTCTGGATTTTAGATTTTTTGTTACCATAAACAGGCATAAAAAAAATTAAACAAATGGCAGAACTTTTCTTCCATCTTTATCTTTTGCAAAGTTACAAGAATCAGAGTTTTTTTTTTTTAGCTGCTAAGTGTGGAAGAAGAGGTTAAATTGCTCTCTAGATATGTTCATAAATCGAATTAATTTCAGTTAATTTGTGAATTATCAAAATATTTATTTAAGTCTATTCAATATAAGAACAAACAAGCTACCTGACGTGGTCTACTCTAAAGTTCTGTTGTTACATAATTTAGTAGTATAAAAATTAAGATGTTAGTTTCTTGTAATAAATCAAAGTTTCTAACCTTTTTAGAATTTTTTCACATCAACATGGCTAATCATGGACTTAGGGAAGAACAAATCTACCAAAGTTAGCATTGAAATTTGGGCGGTGCAACCTATACATAGAGTGAAGTTTCAATCTATATTGTGCATGAAATAAGGAAAATCATCATCATCATCATTATTCCTGAGCTTGAGATGATGACCGTTGCTGCAATAATTGTCTTATATAATTGCTTTTATAATGCAAGATTCATAAGCTCTCAAAAAAGCCCGATTATTCAACCTTGCGAGGCTGCAACTTTTAACATTTTCTTTTGGAGGATAATTGGGAACTTTTTTTTTTGTCGGGTTATAGAACTAGAATAGATGGAAAGCACGTGAGATGGTAGTTCTATGCTTTAATCAGGGCTCTCCATGAGCGGGCTACACGTCCAATCTGATAAGGATAATTTCTAAGCGTTAGATTTTGAATAAATTTTTTAATAATTTAAATAAATATTTAATAATGTAAATTTTTGATTTATATTTAATTATAAAATATAAAATATTAATATAACAATAATTTTTTAATATTTTAAAATTATTTAAATAATAAAATAAATTATCAAATTAATTCAAACTCAATACGATTCAAACTTAAAATTTTTCGACAATGATTCAAAAGCTTTTGAAATCAAAGATGCTGTTAACCTGCTAAAGTTCGAACAATCATTTTCTTACTTTTAGGTGAAGTGGTATCCACTTCACGGAAGCATTATAGTGCCGAAAGAGGAATTGAAATCCAATCCCTCAAAGCTTTGCCCTATTTAAGCAGCTATAAATTTCAAATAAATTTTCCTCGGATGTATTAAACAACAGGAAGTTTAGCCAGCTCTCTTTGCCTGTAGGTGATAACTACTCCTCTTAACAGCACACTATGTTGCTTGAATTTGCAAGTCAATATTAAATATCAATATGTTTAATTTTTTTAAAAATTTTTATGTATTTGAAGGATTTTAAAAAATCATTATTGATAATCATATTTGAATATATATCGTACATAGACGTTAAGAATACTTCAAAGAAAAATAAAGAATTAGGACATAACAATAAGATGCTTAGCCAAAATTTAGATCCAGCTTACTCAAACATTTCTAGTCCATCCCAACATCCCTTACCTATCCACTGTTACTGAATACTAATTTTCGGATATCAAACGGACCTTCTTTCTTACCATGCAGGGTGATGACAGGATTTGATGATTTTGATTCATGCCAATCTAAAGTTTCCAAATTAGCGCCCGCTTAGGCTATACGTAGGGAAGCAAATCAGAGATAAGTCACGGATCACACTAACATGAAAAAGAAAACAAAAAAGATACTATGACTTTAGGTTAAATAATAAAAATTTCAATTAGCCATTATCAGACTGGCATGGGGAGGGGGGTTTGAACATCTTTTGTCCCCCCCCCCACAACCTTCTGCTACAATCTGTCCCCACAGGAGTCCATGGAAATAGCAATGAAGATTCCAACGAGCAACGACAAAGCAACTTTTAGACTTTTGTTTGGGGCTAAGGGGCGTACCCCTATACCAAAATTGAGAATTCGCTTCTGCTGCTGAAAATCTTAGACGCAACGAGTTGGAGGGTATCCTGAATCCTGCTTCGGAATCGACCTTACTTATCAGTTGTCAATCTCAACTCCTTCGATAATCCCCAAACCCATTTTTTTTGTATCGTGGAGTTGTGGATCCCACTGTTTTTGGACATCTTTTCTTTTGGACAGCGTAGTCATGGAACTCAAATAAACCAGCGTACACATATCAGTACAGATATACAAGTAATATGCTGGCATTAAAAGTATCTATTTTATTTAGATTCGAGTATGAGCATCATACATAAGTGATTATGTTCTAATTTTTTAAGTGTTTTCATAAATTTTGGAGAGCTCTTAGAAGGTTATATCTTCATACTTATGTCTAAAAATGTAGCAGACACGAGTATCGAATATAAATATTTAAAAAAAATGAAAAATAAAAGCAACTTACGTACCTATAGTCTGCTATTCTGCTAGTACTACTTGCTTATCCGGTGTGATAGCAGTAGCAGTAGCCCGCAAGCGTAACTGCTAAAATGTTCTTAATGCAGTCCGGAATTTCAAATTCAATTATCCACAAATGACTAAATGTTGTTGCTATGTCCTTGAACTTTCCCTCCTGGTTTTCACTTTTAGATTATACTACACTACATTGGATATATTCATGTTTATCTGCATTAGGCTGCCCTTATAGATGTATCCAGGATTGGTTTCTACTTCTAATTTTAGCAATAAATGAAGGAGCTTTGCAGGAAGAAGTTAAGAAAGGATCATGAAGAAACTCTGTATCGGGCAGAAATGTCTTCAACTCTTCATCTATTTCACTCACGTTTCATTACTGATCATGGCTTCCACTACAATATTCAACTTCAATCCAATCTTACCAATATTTTGCCCATCATAGATCCATGGCAGCACATTAACAGCGATCACGTTGCTGCTAATGTGATTTAACTTATGCAGTTATTGTATCAAAGTTCAATTAATTTACATCACTAGGACTTAGTTAGGAACATCAGATTAGTGTTATATATTCAATACGGGTATGGGTATGTTCAATCTTTTAAAGTTTTTCTACATATTTGTGAAGCATTTGGAGAGTTATATTTCTATATCCAAAGAAATAACACTGATACTTCAAAAAAAAATCGGGATCAATGTAGCAATTAATTGCTTTCAGAAAACATTTGTACCCTTTTTTCAGGTGACTAATACTACAAAACTGCTGGGAGCAATCTAATTCCATAGGTTAACGTTGCATATTGTGATTGATTTCCACGATTTCTCTTTCTTCTTTTGGATGAACCGGCTGAAAAAAAGATTTCAGAGATGTGAGGTTGAGCCATGTTCTTGATATAGATTGTTCATGGAACAGCAACATTGTTAGCAGGTCCTTGTTAAACTGTAGATACAATGCCTACTTAGACAAGCTGCTTTAACACTGCAGAGCTGGCTTGTACTTGATTTATGAACATGGTTAGGTGAGCCAATCTGATCCCACCAGGAAACTATTCATCTTTACTCCTGGTTTAGAGCTGGAGCACCGATCTTACTTCTGGGATTTG
>JBBYHK010000006.1:2482946-2520517 GCA_038382065.1 Adansonia grandidieri | reverse complement strand
AAAAGGTTGCCAAAATTGAAACTTAAATCAAATAATTTATATAATTATTTTAAAAATTTTAATATTAAATATAATTTTTTTTATTTTTATATCGCGATCATTTTTATAAAAAAAATATTTGCTTGAAAATCGAAAAGGTGACCTGACAGACGCCATTGTTGTTTTATTCAGAGAAGGTTTGAGTTTATGGATATTTGTTTGTTTGTTCACTTTCACGTTGAAAAAGGAATAGCAATCATCCAAGTTAGAGGTGCTCGTGAACCGGATCGAATTGGGCTGAGTTTGAATTTAGTTTAATTATGATATTAATATTAAATATATTTATTTAAATCTAACATGACTCTACATATAAATTTCAAATTTTATCTAAGCACTTTCATATTTATAAATGGATAGTTTAAGTCTATTTAGACTCACCCATATTATATTTTATATAATAATTTAATATTTTTTATTAAGTTTAAAAATATAAAAAATTTAACCTAAGTTTTGGTGTCTATACTAAAATATTATATATGTATTTTTTATATGATAAAAACTTATATAATAAATAAAATATAAAATTAATATGTATTATGTAATAATAAAATGAGTCATGCCGAACTCAGGTCATAGAAGTTGTAGTCACATATTGACATATTTTTTAATCAAGTCTAATTTTTTTTACCTAAATTTATTTTTTAAATTTAATATTTTTCTCTAAATTTTTTAAAATATTAAATAAATTTTTAAACTTTGATAAATAATTTAATTTTTAAGTAAAATGAATTTAATTTATGTGAATGAACGAAGAAAATTGATGTTGTTTTTGAGGCAATACAAATCAAAAACTTGTTTCATAGCCCAATACATTAACAGGTTAAGCCCAAAATGAAAAGGATATTTGAACTTATGATAATAGCTAGGCAGATATATGAACTTTATGATAATAATAATTATGCCATGCTTCGTTTGTTTTGTATCCAATTTGCTTAGAAAGGCTAGAGACGTTACTTGTTTACATCACCGACCGGTGGTGGGGACACCACATCTGAAAACGGCCTTTTCTTTTTCATCACAAAACAACGACCATTGAATCCCTAGTCATTTGAATTTTCGATATTTAATTCAAATAATTTAATAAGTTAAATTGATAGATTTAAATCTTTTGTAATATAGTTTATAATTAATAAAATGTATTTAATTTAATAATATAATTTTTAATATAAATTTAATAAATTAAAATTTTAAATTTTATTAATTACAAATAAAATTAAAAAAATGCAAAATTAATAAATTTTTCTGAATTAAATCAATTCTATATTGATTCAAGATCTCTCGAGTGAATATTTATATATATATATATATATATATATATATATATTATCTGGTTTTTTTAATCAAATTTTATTGATTAGATTTATACCTATTTAATATCTATCCGTGTGAATATACCATACCAAACCAAACCACTAGTTCGTTCCCAATTCCTCCAGTCCAGTTTTTAATGACCGATAGAAACGCCATCCAACTGTATATCGAAGAGAGCGATATTCTATCACATCCAATAACTCTCAACAATCAATCACACGTTATATTAAAAAATTAAAATTATGATAAATTTTTTAAATTTATGAGTAAAGTAAAAAATTTATTATATATATTTAAAATATATTTAAAAATAATAAATAAATAAATAAAATATGTAATAATTTTTTAACTGTTAAAATTAAAAAATTTTACTGTTAATATATCAAATAATAATTTAAAAAATAATTAAAATATGATATTACGTAAATATAAAAAAATAATCATATAAATATATTAATAAATGAATTCACAAACCAACCTTTAATCATAGTTGATTATACTTGTTCACAAATAAGATCATAATTAAGAAAAAATTTAATAGTCAAGCTCAAACTCAAATTTGATTAAACTCCGTCAATTCGAATAATTATTTAGAATATATTAAAAATATTTTTATATTAATATTTATATTTTTTATAATTAAATTTAAATAAATATATTATTTTAATTCATTAATTAAAATTAAATCAATTTCAATTATAAAAACAATACCTAAACTTGAACTTGACCGAGTCAAACCTACTACCCGCCCTTGAAGAGATCTTCAGTAGAACCACATTTCATAGGATAATTTACCAAATGAATTTTAAAAAGTGGGGTTGGGAGCTTCTAAGGTGTGCTTCTTAATGTAAACTTACGGTAAGGTTCGACTTGTAACATGTATAATCGGTTATAAATTTTTTTATATATTATTATATAATATAACATAAAATTATTATGATTACATAAATATATTATATGTTACATAAATTTTTACAATTAAAAAAAAAAGATAAAATTATTACTAAATATTACAATTATATAAATATTATCATCGATTACATGAATTATTATAATGGATAATATGAGTTTGCATTATATATTTTTATTACAAGTATACATATACATTATTTATTTACATAAATTATGATAATATATAATAAAAGTTGTAAAATATAAATTTATTATATTTACATAAAACATTTATAAGTTACAAAAATATATTACCAATAAGTAATTAACAGTAGTATTACATAAAATATTATAGTTACATAATTATATTATCTAATTACATAAGTTTTTCATCATAGGTAATATAAATAAGTATTACACATTTTTCTTACAATTACACATACACATTATATAATACATAAGTTATGATAAAAGATAAACAAAATTATAAATATAAATTTATTACATTTATATAAAAATATTAGCAAACTAATAGAAAATAAGATTACATAAAATATAAAAGTTGCATAAATTGTATTATCTGTTACATAAGTTTGTTATCATATGTAATAAAAAATATACTATACATTTTTATTATAATTACACATATACATCATATATTACATAAATCATTACACAATACACATATACATTATATATTGCATAGCACATTATAAATTTAGTAATGTTTTATGTAAAACTGTAATGTTTGTATATAATACGTAATGTTTATATGTAATTTGTTATATACAAATATTGCTTTCAAAAATTCTTTGCAAAAAAACCTTAATTGTAACATATATTACATACAAACATTATCTACACTTTAATGATTTATGTAAATAGTAATATTTACGTGTAATTTTTATAATCTTTAGTTGTAATTCTTACCAATTAATAAAAAAATCTAAATTTTATCATAAGATTATTTTTATTAATATAATATATTTATTACTGATATTAAAAAATATATTAATAAAATATAAAAGTATTAAATTTGTTCAGTTTAGAAATTATTAAAAAAATTATTCATATATATAATATATTTAACAAAAAAAAAATCAAAAATTATTTTGAAAAAATTATGTTTAATTTTCTTAAATGAATATTTTATATAAATACATTACAATTTCAATAATGTTTTATGCAAAACAACAATATTTCTATATAATCTACCAGTATTTGTCTATAAAAAATTATATATAAATATTACTTTAAAAGACTCTTTACACACATATATTACCTATAACATATATTACATACAAACATTATCTTTATTTTAATGTTATGTGTGATTCTTTTAATCTTTAGTTGTAATTCTTACTAACTAATCAAAAATATATTTTTTATTATAAAAATAATTTTTTATAATAAAATATAATTATTACTAATATAAACAAATAAATTATTAAAATAAAAATTTTTTCACTTCAATAATTATTACAAAAATTAATTTTCTATATATAATATATTTATAAAAAATAATAAATAATTTTGAGAAAATTATAGTTAATATTCTTAAAAGAATATTTTATATAATACACTATAGGTTTCGTAATGTTTTTCTACAAAACCTGTAATATTTGTATGTAATCCGATAATATTTATATGTAACAAATTACATACAAATATTACCTTCAATGATTCCTTACATAAATGCATTACGTATAACACAAACTACATATAAATATTATGTATATTGTAATATTTATATATAATTTTTGTAATTTTTAGTTGTAAGTCTACCAACTAATAAAAGTATATTTTTTATCATAAAATTATTTTTTATTAATAAAATATAGTTATCACTAATATACTCAAATAAATTATTAAAATAAATTATTAATAATATATTAAAATTTTTTCACTTCAAAAATTATTACAAAAATTAATTTCCTACGTATATAATATATTTATAAAAAATAATAAATAATTTTAAAAAAATTATAGTTAATTTTCTTAAAAGAATATTTTACATTATATATTACAAATTTCATAATATTTTTATGTAAAACTTCTAATGTTTGTATGTAATATAGTAATGTTAGTATATAATAAATTATATATAAACATTACCTTCAAAGATTTCTTAGACAGATAAATTATATATAACACAAATTACATATAAATATTATGTATATTGGAATATTTATATGTAATTTTTATAATCGTTAGTTATAATTTTACCAACTAATAAAAATATATATTTTATCATAAAATTAATTTTTTATTAATGAAATGTAATATTACTAATATACCCAAATAAATTATTAAAATAAAAAATTTTAACTTCAAAAATTACTACAAAAATTACTTTCCTACATGTGTAATATATTTAATAAAAATAATAAATAATTTTGAGAAAATTATAGTTAATTTTCTTCAAAAAATATTTTATATAATGTAGTACAGATTCGTAATATTTTTATATAAAACTTGTAACGTTTACATGTAATCTGATAATATTTGTATATAACAAATTACATACAAATATTACTTTCAAAGATTCTTTACACAAATATATTATATATAAAACAAATCACATATGAACATTGCTTTCACTCTAATGTTACGCATAATTATTCTAATATTTAGTTGTAATTTTTACCAACTAATCAAAAATATATATTTTATCATAAAATTAATTTTATTAATAAAATATAATTATTACTAATATACTCATATAAATTATTAAAATAAAAATTATGAAAAAATATTTCACTTTACAAATTACTATAAAAATTAATTTCCTACAAATATAATATATTTATAAAAATTATTTTTGAAGTGGATTTTTTTTATATTTTAATTTTTAATAATTTATTTAGATATATTAGTAATAATTTTATTGTATTAAGAAAAAATTATTTTCATCACAAAATATATATTTTTGATTAGTTGGTAAGAATTATAACTAAAGATTAAAATAATTACACATAACATTAAAGCGAAAGTAATGTTCATATTAATTTGTGTTATATATAATGCATTTGTATAAAAATTTTTAAAGATAATGTTTGCATGTAATTCATTACATATAAATATTTTATCAGATTTCATACGAGCATTACGATTTTATATAAAAACATTACGAAATCTATAATATATTATGTAAAATAATTTTTTTAAAAGATAAACTATAATTTTTTCAAAATTATTTATCTTTACATATGTTAAAAATTAATTTTTATAGTAATTTTTAAAGTGATAAAATTTTTGTATTTTAAATATATTACTAATAATTATATTTTATTAATAAAAAATTAAATTTTAAACTTTATAAAATAATAAAATTATATTATAATAATAATTAATAATACTAATTTTTAAAATATTTTAATAAAAATCATTTAAAAATTTAAAAGAATTAAAACCCAAGAGGATTCTAAGACTCTCTAACGTGGTCAGCGCCAAGCTCACCTGAAAGAGCTTGCCCTGAAATTTTTCAGTAGGGTTTGGTTAAAAGTCAGTGTCCAAAATCACCAAATTCCATTAGATGGAATGAGAAATTTTTTTTTTATTAACTTTTATTTATCCTCTTCTTCTTGTCCGCATCCAGTCTTCACAGTTCTCTACTTTATCCTAAAAAATCCAACGTTATTTGTCCAGATATTGGCAATGACTTTACAGCCTACGTAAATAGTTCTGTTTCACTGTCGGTGACCAAAGCACCAATTTCATATGCATCAATGCTTTGGGTTCCAAATTCAAACACCAATTTTCTCTTCATCATTATCTTTAGACTGCTTGATGATCAGATAAAACGAAAAAGCTTATCTTATTTATGGTAGTTCATAAAAACTACATAAAGCAAGTTCTTCAAGAACCACCAAACCAAACCCTAAACCACTTTTCAGTAAAATAGGAGGCACAAAAAGAAGAGATTAAAAGACGAGATATTAAAACCCAAACACTGGTCCAAAACATGAAGAACGCAGAATTTTTTTTTTTAAGCAAGTTGTCCACAGTCGGCAATAACGACAGGCTTGGAAGTCCTTCCACCGCTAGACCCAACCTTCTCAATGGCTCTAACAGTATCCATGCCTTCAACGACTTGTCCAAACACCACGTGCTTTCCATCGAGCCACTCGGTCTTGCTGGTGCAGATGAAGAACTGGGATCCGTTAGTTCCGGGCCCGGCATTCGCCATGGAAAGGATGCCCGGTCCGGTGTGCTTCTTGATGAAGTTCTCGTCGGCGAACTTGGCTCCGTAGATGGATTCACCTCCGGTGCCGTTTCCAGCAGTGAAATCGCCTCCCTGGCACATGAAATTAGGGATCACACGGTGGAAAGAAGAGCCCTTATAGTGGAGGGGTTTGCCGCTACGGCCAACACCTTTCTCACCAGTGCAAAGAGCACGGAAGTTCTCAGCGGTCCGTGGAGTGACATCAGCAAAGAGCTCCATCACAATCCGACCTTCCGGTTTGCCACCGACGCTCATGTCGAAGAACACCTTAGGGTTCCTAGCCATAGTTTAATTTGGGAATTCTTTTTTTCTTCTTGTTTCGATGGTAATTGGGGAACCGAGCGAAACCGAGGAGTTTTAAAGAGGAAGGAGAGGGATCTGGACCGTGGAGGGACACGCGGGTTGATCGTGGGGGGTAAGATTAATCAGGGTTGGGTTTGAGGTTGACTAGGGTTAAGTATTTAGGATCCGAGGGACGGAGGGCGTTTGGTAGCATACATTTTTTGTCATTATTCCTAGGAGTGTGGCAAGACCATACCTCCTAGTTAGAGGCTTTCACTTTTTTTTTCTTTTTGGAGGGGTGGGGTTGGAAAAGAAGGGCCTTATTTTTTCTTGGAATTCGAAGGAAAAATAAGAAAAAAATTGCAACTTGGAGTTTAATATCAGCTTCGATATCTCCTCCACCGGCAATCCCAAAAAATAAAAAAATAAAAAAATTATTTAATGAGAAATGAAACTGCTTGTCTGCTATAATGATGATAATATCTCATATTCTTGAATCAAACTCAAATTATTTATTTAATAAATTAAAATTAAATATTTTAATGCGTTAAACTTTAATCGCTTGTGATCTTAAATTTTTATTAAATTTTTTTATTAAATTTTTAATTAATATTAAAATAAAATTTTAATTTGAATGTGAACTCAAATTCGAGTTCAAACACAAATAATAAAATTTTAAATTAAAAATATAAATTAAATTTATTTTTTATTAGATAAATAAGTTTAATCAAAACTTAACTGAGCCAATCCAAGCAATTCGTTTCTTATCTCAATCAAATAAGTTTTAAAATTCGAATTTTAAATCGAACTTCAATTCTAGCTTCTTACGGCTTGAATACCGTGAAGCTCAGCTACGAAAAGAAAAAAATCAGATCCCTTCGAGGATGACAGGAGTAGCTTTATCATGATGCAATTCGATTCTTATCTCAATCAAATAAGCTTTAAAACTTCGAATTTTAAATTGAGTTTCAATTCTAGCTTCTTACGGCTTGAATACCGTGAAGCTCAGCTACCAAAAGGAAAAAATCAGATCCCTTCGAGGATGACAGGAGTATCTTTATCATCATCAAAAGATAATCTCCTCAGAATCACAAAGGAATGGCCAAGAAAAAAAATGGCATCAAATGTATAGAAAAATAGAATATTATGTATACAAAGACGTATATATCATCATCACGGCAGCATTTGAAAAATACCTACTCAGTTCTCACATTCTCATTCGAAAACCCTACAAATATCCATTGCGTCCTTGATAAAGTCAGCTATAAAAACTCCTTGGTTTATAGCAATCCAGGATAGGCAAGTGATATTATCTGATTCACGGACTTCATTGATCCTTTCAGAAAAGCATGCCCCTCCGCAGCTGGAAATCCGAGACAAAAACAAAAAAGGGAAAAGATGGTTCGTGAATGGTTCCAGAAACAATTAAGTTTTACGTTACTCTTATTCTTCATTTTTAAATACTCATATCTTATTCTTCATTTTTAAATACTCATATCTGAAACTCCTGCCTAACTCCAAGAATCTTTCAAATATATATAAAAAGAAAAACATGAATATATCCATATTGGACATGCATCTATATCCGACACTCACGTATGAGTCGGAGTAATGTAGATAAAGTTTTAAGGTTGCAAAGAAGATTGTAGGAACGTAACATTACCTTTCATCAATAGTTTGACTTCCTTTGAAACGTCCTCAACCCGTCCTAGCATAGGTTTAATTCCACAAATCTGTAAGACACAAAGTTCCAAGTAAAACGCCATCTCCATTGTTTGAAGCAGGAGCAAACAGACACGTTGGATCTCCGAATGCATCTGCTTCGATCTATTATTCTCACATAATTCCGTGACAATAGCAAATGCTTGGTCCTGTGCTCCGAAAGGGATGAAAAAAATCCACCAACAGACAATTAATAAATGAAGTTTCGACCGCTACCCAGACAAAAACAGATAATTTTAAGTAATTAGTGACTTTTTTTTTTTTTTTGCTCCCTTTCAATTTCAATATGGATTGGCAACTAAAAGTAGACCTGTTTAATTGGATGGGCTAGATTGATTTCGAGTCGGGTTAATTCAAGTTAAGAGTTCTAAATTTTGAGTCATTTTTGGATTCAGATAATTTCGGTTTCCCGTCATTTCGGGTTAAAATCAATTGGGTTTAATACTCAGTTTAATCAGATTCAAGTCATTCTAGATTTGGGTCATCTCAAGTTCTGATCAATCAGGTTTAGCACTCAAGTTAATTGGTTTAGAGTCGATTAGATTTAACATTCAAGTTTATCTGGTTTGGTCATTTTGGGTTAGAGTAATTTCGAATTAATTTTCGGCCCAATTTGGGTTTAGGTTATTTTGAGTTTAGGCCATTTCGGATTTGAGTTATTTTGTATTCGAGTCATTTCGGGTTTAGACCATTTTTTAAGTTTGGTTTGGTCTGTTTCGTGTTGTTGACTTTTTTTGGTAAAATTGGGTTGAGTCGGATTTTATTTTAAAGTGGATTGATCAAATTTTTTTAATTCAAATCAAAATAGACAGGTCTAACCAGATGGTTTTCAAATGGAGCCGTGTGGATGCTATTTTCTTAAGCCTTGGGAATAAGCAAAAAATCAGCACTTGATGCATCATTGTTGAAAAGAATGGCAAAATACGATTAAAAAAAAAAAAAAGAAATCTATCTATCACTACCATACCTGTATCCCATGTAAAATCTCGGGCATCGGAAGTTCCGGAAAACGAGCAAGATCAACATATCCCAGCTCCTCTGCCCTTTTAGCGGCACCCTCAGCTTGTAGACACAGAAATTTCAACAAAAGAAATGCAATCCTATATATCTGAATGGCAACCGAGTCTGAGAAGTATGTTTGCGAAACATGGTTGTTACTTTCAGTAGCTTGATCTTTAATAGCAAGAGCAATCGTAGTCGATATCACAGGAAACTTGGGCTTTGAGACACAACCAAGGGGTGAAAGAGCAAACCATCCATTTCTGCTGTTTACAAATGAAGGTTTATTGCAGCAATCTAACTCATCCTTGAGGATAGGAGGGCATAAGAGAGGTGCAGTCCGGCCTGGAGCCTCTCCAAGGCGTTGATTTCCACGGCTGATGAAGGCCAGCAGATGAATGCTCATCTCTCTTAATTGTGAATCTGTATCCTTCATAGCCTTAACCCATGAATTCCAATGTCGTGCCAGGACACACATTAGCATGAGAGTTTGCTCGGTCTCCATTAGAGAAGATAAAGAAGTCCAAGTCCTTTGCGCACGTGGTCTTTTCTTGTCATGATCATCAGATGGAAAATCTGGTGCACTGAGAAAATAAGAAATTATATTGGCTTTCTCCAAAAAGAAGTATGGTATTACATTGGCCACAATATCAACACATGAAGAACTATCTCCTAAAGAATGGACCATAGCTGTAACGACAGCTAAGCCAAGTCCCCAAATGAGTTGAGGCCTCTCAGTTTTGTCAGACAAGGTGGAGAGTTTTTTGCCAGAATTAATAACTGAAGAAATCCGACCATCTGATATATCAGCAAATAAAACTTTGACAGACGAGAAAAAACCAGAATTAAGAAGCATTTCAGCACCTCCTCTTACACGTGCAATAGTCAAGAAGAACTTCAATAAAATGGGAACAGATCCAAAAGAACTCTTATCTTGAAGTTTCAGAACAAGAAGTTCCAATTGGAGATGCTTATGGATGACGGGAAACCAAGTATCCGGGGTCAAAAAACATTTTAGCGTCAAGTCCAAAGCAGTCAAGCAGAGGGAACAACACTCGCCAATCGTAACACAGTTGCACAAAATGGGTAACAGTCCAAGGCTGACATTAGAAATCTCAGCAAACCCTTCAACAGACTCTTTGTCTTTTGCGCCCGTTATATGGGAATCAAGCCAGTAAAACTCCATTGCATATAGAATCAACATTATCAAAAGCTTCATTGTTTTATTCACCCCACTAACTATCATTCTAAGGTCGCTTAGCACTTTAAGACCAGTGCCAGAAGTTTTTAGGACTAGAACAGAAACAGATATGGACAGGCTTTTCCGCACAGATCTCATGAGATGAAGAAGTAAGTCTGCCTGTGCGGTAAGGAAATCAAGGACATCTTCAGAGACATCAGGGACTGGAGACATAGGTTCTAAAGTGTCAAGGAAACTACGGCATATATGATCCATGCATGAAAAAATCAGTTGATCAGGAATCTTCCCTCCAACCCCGGTCATTTTTTCCTGCAACTGCAACAGAAGTTACATATAAATTAATATTCTAACAAAAGCAAGACAAACAAGAAAGGAGAATTAAAAGCTTTCCAAATTCAACAAATAAAAGTTCTAAATGATACAATAACAGACAAATCCTTCAGAAAAGAGTAAGAAAACCTTTGCAAAAGGTTTTAGATGCCAGGACCAGAAATCCAGAAGCTAAAACATCTTAAAATCTTTCTTTATAGTCTTGACTGAAATAGGGCTCACAACTCTTACCACTTCTAGAACTACTTTCATATGTTCATAAACACCATGTTCATTATGTTTTGGGATTCATCAATATTATATGTCCTATTTTTTGTTGACCACTTTTCACTGCTAAAACCCAGTTATCTGTAGTCCCAAAGACCGAACTTCCCCAACAATTTGATGACAAAGGTTCTAAAGTCTGAAATACAATAGTAAAATTCTAATTAACAGAAAGTAGGTACAGCATCCCAGAGTAAATAAAAATCTAAAATAGTTGGGACACGGTTAAAACGAGCAATAACTAATCAGAACTCAGAGGACTTACACTGTCCTCATACACGGTTAAAACAGTAATTAATGCTTTCAGCGAAGAAAGCTTGGAATTTCCAATCAACACCATTGAGTTTGCTTCCTGCATGTAGCGCAACATTGTTTCCGCAATCGCTTTAGATTTTTTCCATTCAGAATAATCCCACATATCCAACCCCAAATCTACTTGTACGCGTCCAAGATCAAACACATGGACATCATCAGCATCTGGAAAAGGATCAATATTGCACTTATTCTCATAAATCTTCACCACGTTTGACTCTATCAGAAAGTGGGAGAGTTCTTTAAAAGGGCCGGCAATCATTTTACGGCCTTCAAGCTCTCCTTGTAGATGATAATAAAGATCACTCATTATCAAAGCTTTCAGCTCGTTCCCTTCACTGAAAGAAAACCAAGAAAAGCAAAAATCAGAGATGGCATTAATGACGTGAAAAGGAGCACTAGAGTTACCCGGGTTAAAGAGTAACTAAAATGCTAAAACCTTACAGAATCTTTACATTTTGATTTCATTCATTTGCATCTTTACTCAGATGGTGCCTCATCCAGAGGCAGACAGAATGCTAAGATAACAGTTCCAATAAATAATGATAGTTGTTTGCACGTTACCTGTATCCATGCAGTGAGTATTGGGCCACCAATTCCGAAAAAGCAGGTTGGGCAGTCAACTGTCAGCAGAAAAAAACACAACCATACACCAGAGTGAGACATGATATGACATAAAAAAAATAAGGAATAGAAAATTTCACATTAAAATAATAAATTATTAATTCCAGGTGGTCTCAGTCTCTCAGGGACTCCTCAGAAGGAACATGTTAGTGATGAAATAGATACAACTAATCAGACTGTTTTCTGTTTTATAGAAAAAAAAAAAAAAGCCAGAATATATATAAAAATGCTATCACCTTTTTATACAAAAGGCGAATCTTCTCAACTAAGGATACAGACAAACTTCCAGCATCACCAACTACTACTTTCCCCATTATGTGCATCATGAGTGAACTTAATGCGACCTGCAAAGTAGCATCGTTTTCAACATCACCATTTTAGATAAGAGGGGGCCTAGACAAAATATCTAAGGCACATTAAGAAACAGCTTGTTCATCTGGAAGGACTGAAACACTTTCCTCAACTTAAAAACTTGCATTGGGTTACCATTGGTTTCAAATAAACCACTTTTTTCTAATACCTCCTCAAACTTCGTATTCGTACAATGATAAATCATTTCATGTTCTCAAAATATAGGTGCTTTTAATGTGAATGCCCATTATCCTTCCTATACACTCAAGAAAAGGAACTTGTGTTCAGGATCTTCCCCCATTTCCCCAGCAAATGAGAGAAGGAAAAAGAGAACTCTCAAAACATTCAAGATAATAACAAAACATAGTACGACATTGTACATCACTACTTGATATTGTAGGTCTATCATCTATCACAGGGCATGCCAGATTTCAGCTGGGAACAACAATAGCATCCAAGTTCACCTGCAGTTGGTCAGAGCATCTACAGTCTATAGGTAGATATGAAATATGAAAAAACAATATGTTCACCTTTGCACGAAAATATATTTCACTGTCATATTTACAAGATGTATATGACTTGATCAGGCTTTCCAGAATAGAGCTCTTGCACCAATTTGACAAGATAATCTTCAGAATATAATTATCAGCTTCTATTTTCTTATTTGATTCAGGGTGTTCCTTGATAAGTGATTCGGCATGTATCAACTTTTTCATCAAGAACACATCATATGCCATCATTTCCAATATAGCAGATTGACATCGATATTTGTGTCCCAGGATTAAAGCCTCTGATTCTTTCACACTTTTCAGCAAAGGAACTTCTGAGCTAGCAGTTTGAGAGATAGAGGTTGACAATTGTTTCCAGAACTTTTCAGAGCTCTTCAGCCTCTTCAAAATAGTTGTATACTGACCAGCCCCGTGCCACAATGCCTTTAAGAAGTTAAGTAAATTCAGCTGTATGCAGGGATTGCTGGAGATGATAGTGTTGCCAAACCAAGCACCACAAAATCAGCATATGCAGGGTAATACTACAATAAGTGACAAAATGAGACCAAAGGGCTTCAGCACAAAATACCTATTCACAACATCATTAGATCTTTCAACAAATTGGACAACAGCATCTATGAGGCCAGATGTTTCAGAGCCCAGTGAAGCAGACAAAGTTTCGTTTGTTGTCTGCTTCATACCACCAGCATTAGCCAGTTGAACTTCTGTATCCTCTTTTGTGTCAAAAATAGCAAGAAGGAAGGCTGGCTGCACAAAGAAACCACCAAGATAAGACTGTCTTGGAGAACTAGATCAATTGTATTAAGACATTGTAGTAGATCACTTGCAAACTCAATAATGGTTCTGTTGTATCAAGAATTGACCCATTAGATGGATATACTATCTGGATTGCAAATGAGGGGCAAAGCCAGAAAGGAATACCAAATAACTGAGAAAGAAAGAATAAAGCAGCACAAAGGAGAAACAGTAAAGAGAGAACGGAAAGAGAATTCAAAGGAGCAAAGACGAGATGTTTATTTGGAAAAATCCAAAAGGTAGAGAGGAAAACATAAAGTCAAAAGTTCAGGAAAATAGATATTAACATGTTATTATGTTAGTTATCTTAAAATAGAGGCACACGCGCACTCCGCGCTAACATTGCATGTTAACTGGGTTCCAGGTTTATTAATTGCAATGATTACCCACTTCACATGCACATTCTTCCCAACATTTCCCTGCAATATTCTTTCATAGTGAGTTCATCATAGAACTTTAAAAAAAAAAAAAGAAAACAGTACTTTCCCAAAAGAAAAACAACCCAGAGATGCTCTAAAATGTAACACAACCAAATAGAAAAACCACCAAGAACTAAGCTCCATACCCCTTTCCCAAACCCATACCATATTCTCGGTACCTATGATAACCATTAATATTACACTTACGAAAGCAAGCTACAAAGAATTCCAAACAGATACGGTCAACCTCAAGAAAAGCTCATAATTACCACCAGAAGAAACATAATAAAGAAAGGGGTAACTTCAACAGAAGGTTAACTAGCAAGTAATGAATAAACAATAACTAACCTGGTAATGAGCTGCTGAAGCAAGCATATTCAGTATAGCAATAAAAAGCTCTTCCTTCAGAATCCAGTGTTCAAATACAATGCTATTAATGGAATGCCTTAAATCTCCCATCTAAAACAAGTGGTTAATCAAGACAGATTAGAAGAAAAAAGTAGTTATTCAGAAGCCGCATAACAACTTAGCAAATTAATAACTTTCAAATGGGCATGAAAACAAGAGTTTCAGAGAGCTCAGGTTTAAAAATGAAAAAAAGGCACTAAGCAAAGATCATTTCAAATGAAAGGAGAGTAAGCAAAGGAGCCTTGAATCAGAAATGTTCAGATATGAGATAGGTGGACAGAATGCACTCTTAACAAGTGAATCATGGGTTAGTTGTGAGAATGCTATTGATGCATCGAATGCCCTGGTAGCAAGAAGGCGCTGCAAGTGAAAGCTAGTGGTTGAAAGATCAGCTGTTTAAGCCAATAACTGCAAGAGAGGACGGAATTCTATCCTTCAGGATGGTCTTGGGCAATAGGTTGAGTGACAAGATATCCACACAAATAGCAAAACGAAAGGATGCCAAACACACAAAATAAAATGCCAACCTGCTTATCATCAGGACAAAAGCATGAATTCATAATAGGATGCGGTTCTGCCATCCGCAACAGCATTGCCAGTAGCTTAGCAGCAGCAACCTGTATTGCCTGCACAGTCAAGTATCATAGCATCACCTTCACAATTTTGGCACATTGATAAACAAATTAGAAATTATCTAATAAAAGAAGTTACCGTGCCGTCCCCCGAACCCACAGACAACAACAACAACAACAACAACAACAATAATAATAATGATACAGCCGCCAACAACAATTTTACAAATCCATTATAGCATCCACATATTAAAGAATTAATGCACTTATCACTTTATCAAAATCATGCATATATGCTATAAGTAAAATCTTTATAGTCCATTTCTATGATTGAACTGAAATACTGAAGTTATTCTTTTAGTACCTATTGATTTACACTTTTCAGAGAGGACAAACAACAAAGAAAAGGATAAATTTAGAATTGCTAAGGCACATAAAGAGTACCTACCGGGTCACGAAAAAAAGATATCAATGATATGACAGCAGCAGTAACAGGAATTGGCTTGGTCGTTGAAGAGAGCGTAGCTTGGTGAAAAGCCGGAATGCTTGATGACATATCCTGCAGAAATAGCAAAAACTTTAATTTTTTATTTATGGTCCAATCTGATTGACAAAATCAAATAAAGACCAAAAGTAATTCAGCAGAGATGCATCATGTATATCTTCAAACATAGTTAACAGTGACGAAGAAGAATAAAATAATGATAATCACATTACTAAATGAATAAAATAATAATAATCACATCACTAAATGTAATGTGTAATATCATGAAATAATTACCAGCCTCCTATCCCAGGAAAAACAAAATTTTCAAAGATGAACACTATCATGAGTTATAGTTAACTTCTAAAACTCTCTCTTCGGCACAACTATAACAACTAATATTAAAGGTATAAAGCTACCCGAGCATGCAGCATAAGGATCACGATCCATGAAAGATTGAAAAGATATTAAAAAAAAAACAAAGTGAAAGACTAAAACCACATCCATGTGCCATTAGATAAAAGTGGTAACATGTCATGTCCTGTCACTAGGGCAAACAGCTCTGTACATTTCTAAAGAATACCTTTGAATATTTGCTAAGCATGGTATATGAAATATCCAAAGCAGAACTTATAGCAAGCTGTAATCCCTCGATCTCCACCAGTTCTACGAGGCGGTTGAGATACAGCCTCTGTTCAAGAGAATACTCTTATTAGTAAGAAAAAGGGAAAGTTAGTGAAACACTACTTTGAAAATAGAAATAATAGGAGATGATATGGAGAATAGCAGACCTCCAAAGCTTCTGAAGTTGTACACATTATACGAAAGAGAGTGTTGTGGATCGAAGAATCATAGAGTAGCAAATCCCGTATCACATCACTCAACTTTTCAGAGGAAGATGTTGCTAAAATGCATGTTTTCATCACTTCCAACACCTAATGGAAGGCAGATAATTAGTACTTAGTACTCCAGCACTTTAAAATCCATGTCCACTGTACAAGCTCCACTTGCTTATATGCATCAATTCAAGCTGATGTAGTTGGATTTAATTGGAATAAATCAATCAGATTAACATTAAGAAGAACAAAAAGCTTTGGTTCACTTTGGAATCAATCAGATTAAATCAGGAGGAGGTACGACATGCAGGTAATGCGACAATGTAACATGTAAAGACTGCCTAAACCTGATTATTTCATGACCCATAAAAACATCAAAAGATACCCAAGGAAAGAGGGAAAAAAGAACGTAGCTAACACCAGTAGAATTTTGAAAATTTAATTCAGTAGAAGGCAAGCAAGAAATTGTACAAGATTCATAGATATACTGATCAAAATGGCATATTTATGTTTACTGCAGCTATTCTCAAAGTTTGAGCAAGTGCAACATTCATTAATCATCTGCCATTTTCTAAAAATAGATATTACATGTGTGCTTATCATCTTTGACATTAAGAATTTTGAGTTTATATAATTGAGATTACAGACAATTATTGAGTATTGCCATTCTGGGTTATTTGTGCTACATCAGCTACTTTGGCAACAAAAGTGAAATTTGTTCATTACCATCTCCGACATCATAAATGCATTTCACAGTCAACAAATACGTCGATCACATTATTATAAACATAAAAAAACTAAACAACTCAGAGGAGCATACAGGAAAACAAATGAATACCTTCAATGTTACTTTCCAGCGAGTATTCTTCACCTTGTATTTCCAGTACTCATGATTAACTAGAATATACTGGAGGGAGAAAACAATTAATGACATAACAAAATCATCTTCCACTCCAGTCCTCACAAGCTCCATGGTGAAATCCAGCACTGCAAATGTCATTAGAAATAGGCACTTAAGAAAAAAGCGAAAATACATAAGCAGTGTGGGCAAGACTACCACGTAAAAACTACGAAATATTTGAAGTTGAACAGCTGATAGGATATAAGCTTGGGAAAGATCCAGTATGTTGGAAGCTCAGGATAGAAAAAGTTAAAACAGCCAAATGAAACACGAAAAAGACCACTTATAGAGCTAACTAAAACAATTACGCTTTAAAAACCAATTTCAATATCAGAGCAGTACAAAAGCACATTGAATAGTCAGTTAAATAACAGATAAGTAACCAGGATACTACTTGTACAAAATTTGTAATAACATCCAATATGCATTCTTGCTCCCCTTACAATTGTGGAAGTGTAAGACTGGAATAGGCTTGTGCAATGGATTTCTGCTATGTTACTTCCACAGAACGAAGAGTTCAAGTTCCTATCATCCATGCCATGATTTAAAGTTATGGCAATAAATAAAATGAATTCCGCTCAATAACGGAAAAGCTAATTGAACTATATGAGAACACCATGAATATTTTAGGATACTTGCTTTTTGACAGATTAGGATACAAGCAAATATCCATGGTTTTTTGACAAGCATAGAAGTAAAGAAGAGGTACCACCAAATTTCTATGATCAGCTAACTACTTACTACAAAGTTATTCAGATAAGGATCACTTCCAACTACATACATACACATGCATCATATGTGGGAAAATGAGAAAAAGAAAAAGAAAAAGGTGTAGATAAAGTAATAAAAGTAAGCAGATCATATAACAGAAAACTAAACAAGCAACAGAAAAATACAAAAACATAGCAACAACAGAGAGCTAAGATAGAGTGAATACGGACCCGATAGTGTTAACGGGCAGTCATAATCATTCTGCTCACTATCAATTAAAAGCATCTTTGCCAACTTTCCAGATAGCAACCATGATCCACTGTAAACAATATCAAAGTACAGATCACAAATGTATTAAGACAAAAGAAAAATGCAAACCAAGAGAAAAAGAAACAGATTAATAATAAATTAATAATCAGTATCCCTTCCAAGGACACCAATTACCGCCAATAAAAATTAAGTTCCAAATGCTGGAAAAAAAAAACCTAGGAAGAGGACTCATTTATGTTTTGTGCCAATTACATGGCTTTGGCAGCATAAATCTTCTCAAAATTGTTCTATACAAAACCACTGAATTCATGCGAATCGAGTGATTATATAACTCAGACTAATTTTAGTTAAATACCTCATTATCCAAGTACAAGGCTTCATAGAATTGCCAACCATTTAACGATCAGTTGAAATTAACCCTAATTTTCCTCTTGCAATTGCACTCAAGACTAAACCAAAAACTGGACGATAAAAAAAATAGACAAAACTCATACAAAGAACAGAAAACATATAATTCATGCAAGGTAAAGCTTCAGCAAAGTCTCTGATGGATAGCTACAAAAAGAATGTACAAAAAAAAAGTAATATAAAAGGGAAATCAATTTGGAAAATTCACAAAAAAGCCACAAAGTAAACAGCAATGCGATATCCAACCTGATTTATACACTAGTTTATTTTATGCGCAGAAGCAATCCAATTACAACTACAATTCTCATGCTTCAGTAGAAGGCTCACCTTGATAGACCATTCCAACCTATACTGAAGATGCTTGAATTTGAAGCCACATCTAATATATTTGCTTTTAAGGCTACTGCAGCAACGTGAGAAGGGGAACTGCCCCAAAGAGAGAGAGAATAAAAAATGAATATGTGAATGAGTGATAGATAACAATATCATAGAAAATACTGCACACGCTACAATTAACTATGGCAACAAACAGGTACAGGCTTGTGTGCTTATGATAATAAAAGTTGCCTAATGGACGTAAAATATCACAATTATAAATCAAATTGTAAAACATCCTTGATCAGTGACACCACGACCTAGAATAGGATCCCCTTCTTCGCTGCTAAGCTCTAACTAATAAGACAAAGGCCATTCGTGCATCATTTTTTCTTCACAAATAAGACTATTAAATTGTTATCATTAACGGATAGCGAACATGGCTAAGATATTCAAATTTTAACTTTGGATCAGTTATTCAGTGGAGACCATGATATATAACTTCCATTCAATTTTTCTTCCACCTGGAATTGATGGATGTGGCTTTAATACTGAATTCAGTTAGGGGCGGTCAGATTCATTAATCTAAATACTAGAACAAAATTCCTGGCATTCCCAAATTAGATGAACAACACATAGAAGAATACAAGCAACAGGTCTGGTTAGGCTATCAGCAGCCACATAGTCTGCAAAGGTTGTCTCCTGTTTTCAAACTTAATCTGCCATTTCAGCATTAAGAAAAACAAGGGTGCAATTACCATTTCAGCATCTTAGCCAAGATTAGAAAAGTCATGGACATCAGTGCAGCACCACTGGGATTAGGAGACAAATTTCTTACAATAACTATAATGATCTCAACCACCCTGCAAATAAAACAAAGACAAAACTGTGGAGATATAGCCTACAAGAGGTGCAACACATACAAAAAGTAGTAGATGAATGCAAATAAACTCAAGTTCCTCAATTACCACACATTATTTTCCATCTGCCCATTCATGCCAGTTGTTTGGACATGCAGGTTGCAACTATCCATCAAAGCAAAACATACAGCCTATTCAAAAGAGTAGTTAGAAAACAAAGAGAAACTAAGCTAGGTAACACATTATATTTAAGGAGAAATTGATGGCTAACTGTAGAAACACCAACCAAAAACACAGGTTTCAATGAATTCTTGCTTTTAAACATATGAAATATTGAACAAAGACTAGTAACTTTCACTGACAACAGCTACAACAAAATATTTTCAGAAGAGTTACGTTATCCATAGTTATCCAAAATTCATTCATTCCAATGCTATCTACTTTACATTAATAACTACAGCCGGCAGCAAAGAAGTACCGTGCTGAAGGACACCATTCGGCCAAGTAGGTCAAGGGTAAGAAATGCTTCTTCATTGTTTTCTAAGTCTGGAGTCTGGGCCAAACGAAGAAGCAGCACGAACACAGCTGATTTTGTATGCTGCAGAAGAAGAACAAGGAGTTATCGTGGAATTGAAATATCTTATCCATATTGCTCAGCCTCTTCCCAACTGTTGGGATCATTCATCAATTAAGCAATGTCCGCAGGAACCATAAAGAGTACCAGAAAAGGATGCAAGAAAGCAAAATGAAAATATATATGCTGATGATGCAAAAAGAAAAACATCACATCCACCCATCATTACAAGTCAGTATACCCGTAATCATACAGCAAACCTCATTCATTTTTCTTACAAATGAGCAAAGCTATCAGGAAAGGATTGAGAAGAATACATACATAAATATATACATATGTGCAGATTGACACGCGCATGCCTACATATCAGTTACCAAATACCATCAAGCAAAACTCATGAATCAATATGCTAAACAAACAATGATTCCAGCTACTTTCAGCAGAGATGACATTATATAAATTATATGCATCCAAGGAAATCAAATTATATGAATATATTCCCAGCCCATCCACAAGGTACAATTTTCACCCAAACACTATAATTGCATGTTGAAGCACAAACAATAAACTAAAAAGATGAGATGGCAGAATAACATTTTATATTTATAACAAACATATACAGATAGAATTAATAGATGCCATTTAGCGTTATGGAGTTTTATATAGAATACAAAAAAAAAAAGTTCAATTTCTACCTCTATTATTTTATTATCTTATATATTCCTCTCTGATTGAATACCACAAAAAAAAAAAAAAAGGACTTCCTTATTTGATCTATTCATTGAGATGATGACAAGAATATACATAGAGAGTCAATTTCTCTAGCATTTAATTTTTTCATAGATCCACTGCTCTCAACTTCAGAAAAATAAAGCATCGCATTTAGAGGCTATCATCTGTTGTGTGCAGTCAACAAAAGTTAAAAACATCAAACAAAACTTGTTCCAAGAAAATGCAGCAGAACAAGCAGGGAATTATTGATAAACATTAAGAAAAATAGCATAAACCTCTCAGTTATTTACCTCCCAGCGCACAAGAGCAGTTTTCCCATCAACTACTTTCAGAATATGCCCACGAGTTCTACTAGGAATGTGCAAACCATCAATCCCAGGAATATGCACTGGGTGCTGAGTTTCAACAATTTGAGACATAGGATCCAATAAGGATTCACTGGTAACGTCAAACAAGGACGATAAACCAGTGGATTTATCTAAAAAGTTATACCTGTACGCAGCGTAAGTGCAATACATCAAACAAAAATGAATGCTACTTTAACAAACAATTTATCAAAAAGGATATATCAGGAAATAAAAACTGTAGAGGTCATCTAATCCCAGAGAAAGTTGGTAACAGGAAAATATATCCAAATCGATTTTAATAAATTTAACTGTTGAAGTTTGAAACTTTGAATTGCATTAAAAACCTAAAAAAAGTAAATAACTTTTCTCAAAACATGTAACATGAGCTGGCATGTTATCATATCAACTAATTCACTATCTGAAATTAAATAGAATTAAACAAACTTTAAGTAGCATCTTATCGCATTCTCTTTCCAGAGTTTAGATAGCTCTTCTCAAGTCAACATGATACCACAAACCAGAATCAATCAAACTCAGCCATAAAGAAGAGAAACTGACAAATATAAAGAGACATACGTACATGTGGTATGTGTCTCTGTACATATATGCATGTTGATGGTGCATTATCTCAGTTATATACATGTAAAATTGAAAAAAATTGAATCGCAAAAAGAAAAAAAAACAAACCCTCACTTACACACATTCTGCAGGCCAACTTCCCTCACATAGAGATGATAAAAGGCGTAGAAGTTCCACAGTCCTATAAGGGAATTCACCCTCTAAGTTACAAAGAAGGCACCGGATTGGACCATCAATGAAACTTTCTTTGTCCCAAAATTGAATACAAAGTGACTCCTGTAAAGTTGGTTAAAAAGAAAATTCAGTTAATAACCTATGAACAACAGATAATAAAAATCAAATAACACAGAAGTAATTCATTATACATCCAAACCTCTCCTCGATAAACATAGCAAAGAATACCCAATATCAAATTAAGGGTACCATCCTCCACCTGCAAAATGGACACACTGCAATAAATAAGAAACACAATATAACCTTACAAGAAACTTTCAAAATAAGCACTAAAAGTAGTCACCTGAAGACTAATTTCATACGATGCAATGAATGCAGAAATAAAAGTTCTCAAGACACTTCGAAAACCTGCAACAGGTCCCTTAAAAAAGAGGGGGAAAAACCAAAAAATCGGATTAGAGAGCATCATAAGATGAGATCACAGAACACGATTAGCAAGAAAACGTAAAAATAACAACAATAATCTCAGATAGTTGCTACTGAGTTCCACCGAGAAAAAAAAAAAAGATGAGCCAAATGATAAGTGGCATGTATGAGACTGCCAGTCAATCTATATAATGAAAAGATAGACTGTCTTACATCTGATTCCCTCAAGATGTCGCTCTGAAGGATTTCAAGGAAATAACTCAACGATGAAACTTCAAAAGCTTGGCGAACATAGCCAACATGATCAATCTCCTGGGAAGTTGAATCAAAACAAAGACAAAGTCATTGCTAGTGTTATTCGTTCATTTAGTATCTGAAGGAGGAAAGAAACACACACCATCAATTCATTCGTTTCCTCTCTTTGGGGGAGTGATGAAATCAGACAAAGAAACACTGCCCAGGCAAGAATCAATGGGCCACCTTCTCTCATGTCAACGATATCAAAGCCAGATATCAGAGCGTCAATCTCTTGGATATCAGTCAAGGTAAAAACACAAGCCCCCTGCCTGTGAAACAGGAAAATAAATGTTCTAACAACCCAAGCAAGTTGTAAAAAAAAAAAGCGAAAGAAATGAATATCAAGTAATACAAACTCAACTCTAAAATCTGCTTATATGCCAAAACATACAATTTTAGAATGATTATCTTTCATCTCTCTCTTTCAGGGGTTTTTTTTCTTGTGGGGGGGGGGGGGGTTGTATTATCTGGATCTCCACACTTCGGGTGTCCAGATCATTATACACATTTATAATTTCACAGAAAATAACAATAAAAAGAAGTAAAAGCTATCCAAAAACCTGAAAGGAATTGCATCATGAACCATTTGAAGAAGATTTTCCAGGTTCAGAGCTTCTATGAGGATAAGCAACAGCTGAACTTTGGCATGATAAAAAGTAAATAGCGCTTTAGGTGATATTGCTAGCTTTCCAAAGTTATAAGACCCTGATAAGGTTCCCTGTGACATCATATTGCTGAGCAAGTATAGAACCAATAAAGAATGTGGAAATTAATATAAAAAAACCAAGGATAATGATATACCTTATAAAGCGAGCACAAGTTTTTCCATTTTTCAGCGCTACAAGTACAAAGTGACTCATAATAAATGAGAAAAATAATGTCCAAAACCAAGTTGTCTTCAAGTAGCGTCTCCTCAGCCCATAAGGTGAAAAGATCAACATCCTATAAACCATTCTCAAAATGTACATTAAAAATATTACAAGGCTTAAGCATATCAACAGCAAATAAAACATAACTAAGTTAATATCTATTCTTGCAACTCCAAATGAAATGAATACATTGCATCTCCAAATGTACATAGTAAGAGTGCATAAAGATACTTCAGAACATAGAACTAAATATGTGCCCCACATAATCAACCATCTCACTGAACACTCTCCTATTAGCTGCCCATATTTCTACACAGTTGTTGCTCCTAAGTTGTTTGGTAGGGGTAAAAAGTAAAAGACAACTCATATCAAACATACCATCTGCTCTGGATGACTGCAAGACATGAGGGCTTCCAGGACAGATATTAATTTTCCTTCCAATCCATCAGAAATCAGCTTTAGGGCTTCCTCCCTAATCAAACTCCCTCCTTTCAAGCTATTTCCCAAATACACTGCACCAAATATAGCAGTACTGTCAGCAAAAAAAAAAATCAATATATAATCGAAAGAAATGACATCAATGGGGCAATCAAAGAATAGAAGAGCCTCATAATTGCCTTACAAGCATGCATGAGAATCTGCCTTGTGCACTTGAGCAAGCACTGGCGCTCGATATAATACTGTAGCAACACCTTCACAAGGAAAAAAAGCAGAAGGATATATAGAAAAGAGTCCAACATGTTCATAGCAGAGAATACAAGCTATGGCTAAATAACAGATGCCCCACAAATATTTCCCACTTATGACATCCAAAACATACATAGAAGTCGAAAACCAAAAATTCAGAGACACATATTGGCAAATAAACAAGTGGGCACGTGTAACAGGGGCATCCATGTTTATGATTACAATATGCATCCAAAAAAAATCAACACTGTAGAAGACAAGAAAGCTACTAACCACATGAATAGGGTCACGAACAATATAATTCTCAGCAGCTTTTCCACGCTCAAGATACCTATCAACAAGAATGTACGACTGCACCTCATCCAAACACTGTTAACAAGCCAAAGCTAGAATCAGAAATGTCAGAAAGCATGAATACTTGAATTCCAGAAGACAGGAATACTTTTTACTTGAGGAGATGTTGTTGACAACCCATAACACATCCCTTGAATTCTTTCCACTTAAAGAGAAATCGTTGATGATGGATAACTCATTTACTTAAATGGTTCGCTTCTCTTAATCAATCAAACAACGCACTAAGCTAAATTGTAAAATATAACTTAAAAAAAAAAAAAGAAAAACAATATTAAAAAGAGAGAATGCTCAAATTGACGTAAAAAAAGAAGAAGTGAAGATGTAACTAACCAAATACGAGCTAACTTGCAAAGCCTTATCTCTGAAATCAGGCTTAACGGTCAACTCATGTGAACCAATTTTAATTCGCTGCGTACTCATCAAAGCCTCCTTTGACTTCTCATTTGGCGTTTTAAACCTAGCAACCGTCTCCACGAACCAATCGTGGTTGTCTTTCACCTTCTTCGCCTGCAAAAGTTCAGAACGCGTAAAAACAACGCTCACTAAGCAGAAGAAATATACATTAAAAGAGAGAGAGAGTTAGGAGTAGATTTACCAGGAGTTCCGGGAGGTCGTCGGAGGGAGAGGCGCTCTCGAGGTCGGTGAGAAGAGAAGAGAACGGCTCCCACCAAAGAGAAGGATCAAGGGACTTAGTGGTGGCCGCCATTGATAGCGATCCACTAAAACCCTATCCCGAGTGAAGCAATCTAGAGTTTTTCTTCTTTCTTCCTCTTCTTCCCGATAATTTTGATTGAAATTTTTTTTTCGCGGTTTTGAGAGGGAGAAGGGTTTTGGGGGTTTTAGGGTTTGGATTTGACCGTTTGGGCGTTTGTGGAAGACGCTATGCGATGCGATGCGCCAGCGCTCCACTTTTTACAATTTACCTTGCGCTAGCTTTTTTTTTTTTTTTTTACCGTTTTCCTTAAGACGGTGCTGTAATTTAAAATAGCAAAACTAAAAATGGCCTAACAAAACAACCCAAACCCACGTGTCGAATTCTAGCCAAAGCCCAAAACAACCCAACCCAACATTCCATTAAAAAAAAAACAAATCTCCTACTTAATAAAAATAAATATTTTATTTTTAAATAGTAAAAGTAATTTCTTAATATTATAAAAATATATTTTTTAATTAAAAAATTGATAAATCAAATCAATTTAAATTAATTTAGTTGTAAACGAATTATTAACTATAATTTTTATTTTAAAAGCGAACCAAATCATTATCATCTTTAATCTGTACGTCACTTGTACACTGATGTTTTGCATGAGTTCGCTTCAAGAATCAAAACTTTAAATTTTAACTTGAAGGTTTGGATTCCAATATTGAAAAATACCACAAAAGAGACATAAATACCAATATATACATATATTCCCCATTTTAAGGTCAGCATGATGATTGGGTTTTGAGTTATGACAGTGACTACCAAGTACCTCAAGAACCGCACTGCAGATTTTCAATGACAGATTCATATAGTTTAGCTAAGGCAAAGTTCCCAAGTTGAAAAAAAAAATGAATAAATATATTTTTTTAATTTTATGAAAATAATTGATTAAAAATAAAAAAGTTTTGTAAAAAAAAAAAAAGAAAAGTCATTAACCGATGTTTATAAGTATTTATTAAGTGAATATTTATACTAAAACAACCGCACCATTTATAGGTTCCAAGAAAGCTTGTTAGGATCGTTTTATAAGTGTTTATTTGATAAAATCTAATAATATTTTTGGGTTGAGTTTAACAAGCTATGCAATCGGTTCAAATTTAGTGAGCCCAATATAAAGTTGGTGTTTGGTTCGCAATGGGAAAATTGTTTTAGGCCTTATTCAAGGTGGCTTAAATTCAAGTCTTGAACATAATAAAATATTATTTTAAAAGATTTAAATTTTTTTCATCAAAAATTTAGATCTTATAATATTTTTTTTCGTTAAATTAAACTACTGTTAAAACTATTCTATTTCATTTTAACTCTGTTTCATTCTTACAAAATAATTATTCTATTACAGTTTTATCTTATTACAGTAAACCACACTTAACTTGCGTTTTGCATCATCTTTCATTTCCATCACTGTAAAATTAAAGAAGATGGAAAGTGTGAGACTTTCTTGAGAAAAAAAAGGTATGTTTTAGTATTAAATTCAACTATGGCACTGAACTTTGATTTGAACATCACAAAGAAAAAGAGAAAATCATTCATGTTTAATTTCCTGCTGTTTTTGGCCAAGCAAAAGAACATGCAGATGCAAGACAGAGCAAATTCAAAATAACTTCCAAACCGTAAGTACTTTATTTTTTTTACTTTACATTTTGGGTTATCATGATTTTTAATTTTATACTTTTAACCTAACGTACTGCACCAATAATAATACTAAACAGGCTTGATTACTTTGCTTCTAAGTTTTTGACATTAACAAGAAAGTAAATTTATTATTATTGCAGTCGAAAATTACAATCCGCACATTTAGTCTAATAAATAATAGTAAAAAGAGGATAATTATTCTTCATCTCTTAATTTAAACATTTTTTTGTTCGATTTTCTTCGACTTTCCTTTCAAACACTTTTATCTCGTGCATGAAGTGCTGGGGAACTTCTTCGCATACTAACATCCAATACACACACCATTTTATCACTGCAACATTTTAAGCAGGGTGAGGAGCAAATGGTGGCAACGGAGGCCAGTTTCCGAACTTGGGGTGGTGGAAATACTTTGGAGGAATCTTAGGAATGGGAGGGCATGGCTTCTTTGGGAATGGTGGGATCTTTGGAATTGGGGGAAGTGGCTTGTAGGGAATTGGAGGGATGGGTTTTGGATTGTAGATAGGAACAGGTGGTGGAAGCGGCTTCTTATAGACTGGAACTGGAGGAGCCTTATACAGTGGTGGCTTGTAGATTGGAACTAGCGGAGGAAGTGGTTTCTTATACACTGGAACTGGTGGAGGAAGTGGTTTGTTGTAAACTGGAACTGGTGGAGGTTTATACACTGGCGGAGGAAGCGGTTTCTTATACACTGGAACTGGCGGAGGAAGTGGTTTGTTGTAAACTGGAACGGGTGGAGGTTTGTATCTTGGGGTTGGTAGTGGAAGAGGCTTCTTGTAGATTGGGTAATGATGGTGGTGGAAGCTTTTCCACGGCGGAAGTGGTGGAAGTTTTGGCAATGGATGATGTTTCGACTTGGGCAGTAATGGGTGCTTAAAGTGAGGCCAAAAGAAGGCTGAGGCACACGTTACAGGTGAGAATCTGAGCTTTCCTTTTAACCCAAAGTTGTGTTTCTTATTATTAGTGAATTTGAAGACTATCCTGGACGATTCCAGGCCACCATGGGCGGGGCAAGCTGAAGTTGATACACTACTGTGAAGCTGTGCATAGCATTGTTCCTTCAAATTGCCATCTTCAGCTAAGCTCTCAGGAAGAGATACTTCGAAATTTCCTTCTTTATCAAGCTCCCCCGAACCTCGAGTTTTGAATTCCCCATTTTCTGGCTTGCAGTCTATGGTTACGCGAAGCCCTGGAAAAGGACAAAGACAAATATACAAGATCGTAATTGCAATATCTTTTTTACATGGATCACACCCTTTCAAAACTTTTACCTAGGTTACATTTGATTGAATGTCATATATAAATATAAATTTAATATAAATATAATATTTTATTTTATTTTTATATTTAAATATATATCAAATTTTAAGTAATTAAAAAAATATAAGGTAAGAAAGCAAACTGCACATCATTATCAGTTTCTGTTTTCACCGTTTTCAAATGCATAGTAATGATGACAAGGAAAAGGGTAAATTGCACTGTTTAGGATCTTTCTTTACGTTTGTAAGACTTATATGATTATGTTATTCGGATTTAAAATGAATACCGAGTATTAATATATTAATTTTTAAAAAAAATTTTTGCATATAAAAAATTTATTATATATTTATTTTTAAATATATATCAAACATAAATATAGAATATAAATATTTAAAAAAAATAAAAAGCCAAAGTCATAGAATTCAATCATCAGGAAAACGAAAGTTTCAAGCTCGAGACGATGCCACTAATATATTGCAATGCGTAGCCAGGCAGTTTATAACAATACCTGAAAATGCCTGGCTAGTCTCGAAGTTATACTCAGCACAATCCGCACATTCTCCGACACCGACTACCTGAACTGTTTCACCATCAGCATTGCCAAAACCAACTACAAATAAAGACACCAAGAAGCACGCAAGTGCTCCTCCATGAAACGGGAGGATCCGCATTGGGAAAATCCAAGCTTTTAGACCACCCAGAACTGTCAAATTTGATTGGGAAATCCAATCGATAATATCAGCTTATATGCTGATCAGAAGCAACTTGAGTGATCAGATTGCACGCCAAGGGTTATTATATAATAAAAATAATGATCATGAGGGGGAAAGCTAATTCAAAGGCTTACTCTCCAATACCTCACTTAAAGAGCTCACATGAGGCTAGGGACCCCTTTGAGATGGACTTGGTGTTTATGGTTTGAAAATGAAAGTAACATGTGCGAACCAGCCTTCATCGAGTAACTAACATTATCTTTCATTCAATGACCTCTCAACTGCACAAAACCAAACTTTCTTTTTTTAGTAAAAATGAATTACAGTTTTTAAAATTTAAATTATTAAACTTACCAAATTTTGATGAATTAATTGAATTAAACCCAAACCGATCTCACGACTAAACTTTTCCCTACTTACCACTTTCATAATAATAATTTTGGTTGAATTACAAAAATGGTTCTGAAAAGGCAAATATAACAAAGTACTAATATCATTTTTAGTCTTTGATCCCACATAATTGATGTGCGTCTCAAATGAGAGAAGTGAGTAACAGAAGATCAGTTTATATAATTGTGGTCATGAAATAAAAAAATTCGGATCGGATTAATCGATTAGATAAAAAAAAAATCAGAAACCAATGATTTATCCGATCTAACAATTATAAAAAAATTAAATAATAATCAAATCAATTAATTACTTAAAAAGTTCGACATATGCATACGTATTAACTTAACTTGAATCAATTACCACAATATCAACCAGTTAATTACTTAAAAGTCACACATGTTGAAGTGCTTAAGCTCTTCTTTTTTTTTTCTTGTTAACAACCCTTTAACCATCTTTCTGTATTATTATATTATTGGGGCAGTCCATCCAATCCAAATATTTTTTGTTCTTTTAATTAACCTAACCATGGCCCCCTAAGCATCCATTGCAGATAAAATTGACAGAACTGCTGAGTGAAGTGACTAAACTGGGTCAGCAGCTAATACTTTCAATAAGGATTAATTAAGCTTTTGCACTATACAACTTTTTTTCAATTAGGTACTTAAAATTTTTTTTGATTCAAATAGATACTCAAACTATTATTTTTTTTATATAATTAATCTCATTTATTTGTTTGAAAAAAGATAATTTTAAGTACCTATTTATGTCAAAAAAATTTTGAGGTACTTAATTGAAAAAAAAATTAATACAATACATAAACTAATTTTGCAATCAACCCCTAAGATAAATTCAAGGAAAACCTGATCAAATTTACCATTACTGATCGGATTGATCATGGTGGAACAGTTTCTTCTACCATTAAAGAGATTTTAGTACCTTTGCCCAAAAAAGAAAAAAAAAAAAAAAAAAAAAACCCAAATGGGGCATGCTAGAAATGATAGCTTTTGAATAATTTTCTTGGTAAATTTTCATTTTATTCAAAATCCATGTGATATAACTGAAGATTGCAGGTATAGGGTGAGCTCGGAGCTGCGTGGTTAATTATTTGCTATTTACTTGGTGGACCAGTTTTGCACTAATTAACATGCCCATGGAGCTGTGAAATAAATCTACACATAATAAGCATTATAACTGTTTGTTTTAGAGAGTCTAGATAAAAAAAATATTAGATGAAAATATAACATCAGTTTAAAAATAAATCGAGTTTTACTTCTAACAATCAAAGTTTGGGTCTAACCAATTTAACTCGTTTTAATTATATAATATATTATGTGATTTTAGATCATATAAGGAATAAAAATGTATGTAATATTATAGTATAAAGTATAAACATTAAAGAAAAATATTAAATTTTTAAAAATCAAAATTTTAAAAACATGTTTATAAAAAATAGAAAAAATACAATATGTGTGAGTTTAAATGACTATTTATTTACAAATATAAGTGAATTTAAGCAGAATTTTATATATTGTAAATTGGATTGAACTTAGATAAATATAAATGGTGTTAATAATATGCATAGGCTCGACTCGAATCAAGCTTGAAAATGTTTTAACTTTTTAACATAATTTTAATGATGCTTAAAACAAGATTCTACCACTTAATTTTCAACATTATAGGTCTTTGTCTGATAAAAAGACTAGTGATGGGATTATAATATGCTTATTAGAAAAAAATCAGAAAATCAAGAAATTAAAACAGAAAGCTGTTCCCATGAATAAAAAAAAATCATAGAACAAATTAAAAAGCATGTGGGTTTATTAAACTTTAATGTTGGAAATTTAGCTAGAGGTCACATTGCAAAAATTAATGTGTTGGTGGGGGAGGGGGTTTCAAACATTACATCTCAATTTCAATAAATGACACAAATTAAGCACCTTAATATTTGGTGAGGGGGAAATTATGGATGGGTATTTGTCAATTCTCAATTGTCATCAAGCTATGGCTAGGGTATAAGGGCTCGTGTTGTGTAATGTTTTAACAAGTCATGAGCTGGTCTTTAATAGGTAATTCAATTGCCACTTTTTTGTAGTAAGCTTTTTCATATGTCAGATCAGATTGTGATTTAATTTTTTTCTTTTAGATCTCTTAGATTCAATCCATATGTTTATTTTATTATTTAAAATTTATTTTTATATTAATATTTATATATTTTTATAATTAAATTTAAATAAATCTTTAATTAAATGAATAATAATTCAAATAAAATCAATTAAAAATCACTGAATTTCATGTTAAGGTATAATTCATTACAAGTTAAATGAATTGAATTAAATGAATTGCTCGATTTTTTAACAGATATTTGGCTCTGGAGTGACTAATCTTCGCAATTAAACTTGTGCCCCTATATGAGGTGTTATGCTAACATATATATATATATATATAAATATCGATATATATATATATATATATCAATAAGGCTTAAAATGCCGCAACTCTAGTTGATAAGAACTAAAAGAAACCATCGAATTAAATTCAAACCATTAATGTACTAGCTGGAGGTATTTAGGTTCTAAATTACTTGGACCCATCTTGGGGCTGCTTTGCTCACCAATTTCTATTTTAGCCTATATGATTATTCGTAACCCGATGAAAATAGGCGCAGGCATTCCTCGAGTTTTTTCGCTTCAAGCTCGTAGTTTCAAGCTATTCTGCCTAATGTTATGGGTACTATGCTAGATACAGATTGATTTTTTTACTATACTGATAGATATGGATTGATTTTTTATTATCGGTCAATATGAATTAATTTTTAATAAAATTGATGTCAATAATTTTTTATATTATTTTTTGATATCGACTTACATAGATCCTATCAATAGATAGCAATTTATTTTGATTGTACAAGTTAAAAATAATTATATCAATCTATTTTAATTGTACACTTTAAAAATAATTATACCAACCGATATAAAACATAAACTTCTAAAAAACCTTTAAACCAATATTGATTGTATATTTGATGAATTAAACATGATTTTTTTACTCGTAAATTTAACAATTATTAAAAGATTTCAACCTTACTACTTAAACTAGTATTGATCTTTCGAAATTTTTAAAAATATTATACATAATTAATGAGTATCTCATATATAAAATTTATTCAATCTCATTTATTTCATATCTAAAAATATTATTTATATAATATAAATTAAAAATGTTCAAAACCCAATAAAACGCCAAAGAATATGTTAAAATACATCAACACCGACATATATCAATACTAAAATAAAATCGATACGCCTACTAATACAATACTAACTACTTTAATTCTACCTCAATCTAGTAATTTGTTAATGGATACACTTAATCAGCATCAACTTAAAATTTAGTTACTTATTTATTATTTTTATTTTTCATTTAATATATATTTTTCTGAATTAAAAAGAAAAGTGCAGTAATTCACTTTTCTATATATATATATAGCCACTAAATACGTAATATGTTATATTCATATTATATTTGTATATTTTCATATATTATAATTAAATTTAAAATATTATACATTTTAATATATTTATATATCAATATCTTGTTAGTATTATTTTTTAATGAAATTTTATTTTATGCCATGTTTTCAGTAATCGTGAGTCCAAAATTGACATATCTAATTCTGCCAGCTTTTAATGACTTCCATAGAAGAAACAAACTTGGCTTTTACTCTTTTGGGTGTAGGCTAACTCAGGACAGAAGAAAACGTGTCATCAGGAAAATTTTCCTCAGGTTCAATAAAATGTAGTTTAAAAGAAGAAACAGAAAAAAAAGAAAAGAAAAATTCTTTCACATGCTACAACAGCAAGGTATGTCATTTTCCTGGCCTAATTCTCAAACTACTTGCCCCCCCCCCCCCTCCACTTTAGAATTTCCAAATGCCTAGCATGAGTTACAATTATGAATTACCTGACTTCACCAACCACTTTCTATCTACTTCTTCTTCTTCTTCGATTTGGACGCCGACTCAGTGAAAGCCGTTCCCTGAAATTTATGACAGCCAAAGCAAGAAATTATCAGCAAAATTCCGGCAGAGAACGATCAATGAGGTCCGCTATTAACTCTTGTTATTCTATATTTAGGACAGAGGTCCATAACCCTAACAATGCCGATTAAATAAAACAGATTCAAGCGACTGCAGGTGAATGGAGTGAACAGGAAAGTAAAGATCATTAATGACGGTGATTTGCACGAGCCAAGCCCTAACCTGAAGCCACTCATCCAATGAGGCATCAGTAGTCCCGGTCCCGACTTCCACATTTGGGGCCCTCTTAGTTTTCTAGCCAAACAGTGAAGGCAAACATATTAGTTTTATTCTCTAAAACAAACATGGATGTACAGATACAAGCACTTGTCCCTGTGGCTATCCTTATAAGTTCACGTGTCAAAATAAAAGTAACATTGCAAGTGGAAGCTTTCTTCAATTTAAGAAAAAAATAAAAAATATTTAACATTCCCAGCACAACAGCTTGCTGACACTTTGAAATAGGTCAGTACTACCAAGAAAATGTAGATTTTCCTCCATGCATGCATGGATATGCTTTTTTTCCGAGAGATATTGAACAATATTTTCAATCAGACAAAAGCTACAAATAACTAGTTTCAAACATGCGTCAATTTGTGTCTCACGCATACTATATTATCATACATAGATACTGGAGGAAATAAATACAAAAACTGGAACGTGTCACAGTTAGAATACCTTGGAGATCCGCTGAAATTGACCATGAAGCCATAAACCAAGGAGAACAAGAAGTGAAATCCCAAGGGTAACAAGAAAAACGGACTCAACGCTAAGGAAACCACCAGCTTCAACAACTTCAATGGTACCATTATAGAATGTACTTTGATATGGGTGCTGGTCAATATCATAGATAATCGTTCCCACAAGATCAAAAGTTCCAGGCTGCATCAAAGTTCTAGAGACGTAAGCTTAACTGTAAGACTGTCCTTCTAACAAAAGGACTTTACATACAGCTCTAAGGCATAGAACTCCCAAGTAATCATTTACCTGTAAGTACTTGCTAACAGCAAATATGTAAGGGAAAGTAGCTTGTGTTGAAGGGGGTACAGATGCATTTTTAAAGGCCTACATTGAAACAGACATTTTTGGTTAAAGAATCTACATGCAAATATCACAAGGCAGTTTAAATCCAGCAACATAGGCAGGAAAACTCCAAGCTAATGAGGTGCATGATCAACTTTGTAGAAACAGAGACACTCAAGATCTTCTTCAAACAACGCAAGCATGCAACAAGCCTTTGATGATAAAGTATGGAGAGAAAAAAAAAACCTCCAAAACTTAAACCACAGAATAATCATAACCAGTGGCACAGCCTTATAATTGAACAATGACCGCTTAGAGCATGAATGTCAAAACTGCCTTTACACGCTCAGTCTCCCATCTTAAAATCACTTTTGAGTTCTACAGTTAACAGTTAAAGATACAGCTAAACAAACATTAGTGCCAAGCTCTCTGCTATTGTTTCTTAATCTGAGATATAACATCTCAATGGAAGTTCAACATCCACCTATCATATTAATTAGCATCAGCTAAAATAATCAAATTCCACTATAACTACTAAAACTGATTAAATTGCAAGGGGAAACACAAACCAATCTGTCACAATGCATGAAACTCATATCATTGGCCATATGTTTGACAATGGATATTTAAAACAGTCAACAAAGATACCATATCAACAAAAGAACATGGATGATTCAAAGCCTTTAACTTTCTAGGCAACATTGGATGAGCAAGCAAACATGAAATGATCTATAGGAGCAAACTCAATGAATGCTTAATTTTTTAATAAAAACTAAAGGCATGAAATTCAATTATGCAAAATTTACAAGTTAGCAATAATGGAAATTCATCAAAATGAAAACTGAACTAACTAATAAATCACTGAGTATTCAAAAATTTTAACCAACACAATATTAAGAAAGCCTATGATTACCTGTGCTGTAAGATTTTGAACAAGCATGCGATGATCAAAAGGGAGATGAACACTGGCTTTGATTGCAATGACATTCACAGGTGACTCCCCTGCAATTTAGAGAAGCAAGCTAATCATAACAGATATGGCTGACGAAGAAGAGGTAAGCATTTAAGCAAAGCCAACGACAGACAGATAAAAAGAAGCTATTTCAACAAATAACATCACATTTCACTGTAAAACAAGCCAGTAATGTTGTGAAGCAAATTAATTACCAACATTTTCCATCCCGACAAGGAGTTCTGTCTCTTCTCCAGCCAGAACCACTGCCCAAGCAAAAAAAAGGTTACAGATTAGCAATTACATAAAAATGCACATCACTCTCAAAATCATGAAACATCAAAAAGTTCTCACATTTGGCGCTATTTTTGGGGAAAACACAGATAGTTTCAACTCCTGGAGCTGGGCCAAAATTCCCATCACCAAAATCCTGAACATCCTCACCAACAATCCCAAGATCACCTCCTTCAACCTCCTCTCCAACAGCCCCTAAATCAACTTCTTCAACATCTTCAACATTTGCTTCTGTTCCAGATTGACACCTAGCGACTGTCACACGAAAGAGAAATCATGTCACCCCATAACTTAAAAACAAATTTGACAATTTATTTATTTATTTATTAATTTCAGAGAAACAAAAAATTAATGCAACAAACAAATTCAACATCAAGAAATAAATACTTCAATAATGTTACTGAAAAGGACTTCAAAAGCACTTGCCAAGTCCTGTTTCCATTGTCTTTTGTTACAGCAAACGGAAAAAGCTAAACAAAACTTTTAAAAGACACTAAAGTAATAGTAAGATAAGTTATCGAAAGGATGACAAAAACCAATTGACCTTTCGTGGCCATGCAATGCAATCGTGATTTAGAAAAACAAAGAAATGATTTCAAATTCCCATTATCGAATCAAATATCGAGAGAAACAAATCAATCTATAATGAATGTAATCATAAAAGTCCAAAAAAAAATGAAAGTGCTAAAAGAAAACGAATCGAATTGCATCTCATGTCAACAGATGAAAACAAACGCAGTAAGAATGGAAGTAGAAATTCCAAAAGTGAAATCGAAACTCCGCGAAAAATAAATGAATCGGTAAACGTAAATAGCTAATTTAATGTTAATTCAGAAGCGAATAGATCTAGAGATCTGGAAAATAAATTAGAAACCTTGGACGAAAGCAGAGGCGAGGAGGAGTAAAGCAAATAAGAAGACCCTTAAATTTTTCATCGCCATTCCCGAGAAAGGGGTAATGAAATGATCGGAAGTGAAGATATACTATTCAGGGCTGTGCTGGGGTTTCCAAAACCAGAGTCAAAGACCCCAACACACAGACTAGGCCTAAACCAAGATATACTAGTACGGTCAATGAATTCTACTAAAAATTTAAATTTTATTTTATTATTATCTATGTAAACTAGAATTTAAATGGTTTAATCTTAATTACTTGGAATAAAGTTATTTATAAATTAAATTAGATTATGATCTTAAAGTTTTTTAAAATTTTTTATCCAAACTTAAATTTAATTCGATTGATAAATTTAAATTACTGTAAAAAATTAAAATATTAAAAAAAAATTAAATTAATATTTATATATTTTTATAATTAAATTTAAATAAAAATATTATTTAATTAAATAAATAATTACTTGAACTGTAAAAATGTAAATCTGATCCGGCTCTTAATAGTCCTTGTTCAAAAGCCGCATGGCCCAAAACTCCCACACC
>JBBYHK010000006.1:2468025-2480934 GCA_038382065.1 Adansonia grandidieri | reverse complement strand
GCCATCCAAAATGTGACATGAATCGGCACCGACCCTCCAAGGAGCTTCTGATGGATCACGGCTTTGATAAAACATTGGACCACGTTGCAACCATTAGGTTTGGATGATTGATTTAATTTGTTGCAAACCATTCAGGCTTAAAAATGGAAACAGCTGTTGTTACATGGCTCAAAAATACGAAATAAAAAAATAGAATATAATTTAATTAATTTATAATTATTTTTATTTGTAAATTTAAAGTCAAATTTTAATATTTTTATTAATTTATAAATTTAATAAATCTAATTATATTTTAATATTTATAATTATTTTTTTATTTTGAAACTATTGTCGAAGAAAAAAAAGCCTGATACAAAGGGAGCGAGAGTATATGAAAATAACGTTCAATTTGGATTTGGTGGACAAATGGAGAAATTAACACCAGAATAACCGGAGATTTTTTTTTCAATTAATAATAATAATAATTTCTCAGATAATAAAGTTGCGCAAGAATCGGTTATGTTGGCCACTAGGGACGGACGGTGCCTGGTTTGAATTTGGCTCTGGGGGTGCTCCGCTGTCCTCCTGTTATGGGTCACCATCCGTGATTTAGGAAAATAAAGAAATAAAGAAAGAAATAAATAAACATTGGTTGATTTTTTAATGATAATATCGCAAAAAAAATTATTAAAATTGATATTAATTTTTAAAAATAAATATTAATTAAACAATTAATAAATAAATAAATGACAGCTTATTGATAAAATTTTTAGTTGAAAGGTCTTTTACGAAAAATAAATAAATATAAAAAAATTAAAAATTTTTAATTAAATAAAAAATTATTACTGCAATTTTCATATTCAATTTTCTTTCTTTTAAAAAGCTTTTTTTTTTTCCTTTTTTTTTTCTTAAATAAACAAGAATATAAATATTTATGTTTAAAGACCTCTTAACATTTAAGCTTATTCATGTATATTTTTTATTGATTAACAACTTAACATATTAATAACACTATGCATTAAATATAAATATAATATCGTTAAGAAATTAAAAATTTGAACCTATAATAAAGTTTATTAAATTTGAAGTGCATCGTAAGGTGGTGCCTTTTACTTTCAGTTTGTTGCATCGGACGCATGGGAAGGTAACAATGGTTTAAACATGAATACTTGTACTAATGGAAATTTTAATTTTTTTTTAAAATATTATGTTTAATACTTATATTTTGATGTATATTTAGATATTAATATACGGATATGACTTTACGAATGTTAGTAAAAAAAAATTTTGACTAATGATTATTAGCTGGATACGTAAGTTATAGATAACTTGTTTTAAGAGACATGAACAACTAACAAGTTCTAACCAATCAACCTCAACTTTGAACCTTGGACTTCGATTATAATCATTTCAGACAATTCAAGAAAACAAAACTTCTACTCAACTGATGAAATAGAGTTAACTTCAGGGAAAAAAAAGAGATTTTTTTTCTTGTTTTTGAAATTGAAACTTGCATAAGCTTCAAGCCTTCAAGGTTATATGCCACTCAATTTTCTGAGAATCCAAACAGGGAGGGGGGGAGCTGATATTTCTGGAAGAAATTATCTCTTTATGCAAACAAATTCTGATATGATCAAAAGAAAACTACTGTATTTTAACTATTAAAACCATCAAAAAACTATCTATTAAACATGAATATTCAACACCCAATCTTACATCAACTTCTTTGCATTTTGAAGTGTTATTTACAATACTAATCTAATAAAGGCAAACTCAGTTCAGTAAATCACATATCAAGCACGTAAAAACCAACCAAAAAGAAAAAAAAGAAGTTTTGAGGTAGTTTCTGGATGTATGGTACAATATATAGAATCATACCAACCAGCTTTCACGGATAACTGACTGATACTGCACCAAAATCAATAGCAACACAATGAAAGCAGCCACACCCCATGGTGAGCTGCCCTCCGAAGGGAGATGGTGAGTCTGGCGGCGACGTTCCCACGGTGATGATGAACCAAATAGCGTATCCGAAGTATCCATAGATGAAAGCCAACGAGCCAAGAGTATCAACACAACTGGTGTGGCGAAAAGCACCCAACTCAGTTGCTCTTCGGCCGCTTCCAGAACTGATTCATAGTTCACGTACCATGATATTCCAAGGAATATTGATGTCAACGCTAGGATTAGAAGAACTGGGTAAGGCAAAGGGCTTAAGGTGAATGAATCAAAGATGGAGTCGCCTCTTCTATAATAGGCCATTAAAGAGTGATCTCTCTGTGTTTTCTGGTGTGTGAATTCAAAAGGGTCCAATTAGACTTGAAGGCCGTGACTATTTATAGCAAAAATGGGTGCCTGAATTTGTGGTTCCCAGCTTAAATTAAGTTGTTTAACTATGTTATTCGTATTTAAATATAAATATTAAATATTAATATATATTTAATAAATACATGTTTAAAATTTTTAAAATTTTTTTACATATTTAAAAAATATTTAAAAAATTATATTTTTATATTTATAAATAAAAAAATATATTAAACATAAGTATTAAATATAAATATAAAAAAAAAAGAAGCGAGCTTTCGTGGGCCAGGGCTTTTAGATCTATCCGAAAGCTTCTTGGATTCAGGTTTGGGGTTTAGGAAAAGGTGGGACCTTAGTGGCAGAAATTAAACATTAAACACAGGATGGTGAAATGAAATATACAATGTGGAAGGTGCCTGAATCTGTGGTTCACAGCTTTAACAAAGTTATACAAGTTATATTATCCAAATTTAGATATATCATAGATATGAACATATATTTAATATAAATATATTTAAATTTTATAAAATTTTTATATATTTAAATAATTAATAAAAAATTATATCATTGTAATTATATTTAAAAATATATTAGATAATAGATAAAGATATTTAAAAAATAATAATAATCTAAGCTACAGGAACCAGGTTTTTTGGATCTATCTGAAAACTTCTTGAATTCAGGTTTGAACTTGGGGCAAATGTGGGACCTTAGTGGCGGAAATTCAACATTAAACACAGGACGGTGAAATGAAATATACTCTGTTAAATTTGTTTTTTCTTATTCTTCAAAACAATTTTTGGGTAGGTAACTATCAGTATCAATCTTGTTTTCAACGTAAAAAAAAAAAAATGTTGATACACTGCGTGAAAATGAATTCATAGATGAAAAAGAAATAAAATATTTAATAGTTAACATGCTGCTTACATTTTATGAACGTGTCGTTTCATCGAAATTACCAGATATTGATCTTTGCCTCTCAAGCACTGGAGCCCTTGTCGCGTTGGCAGATCGGTGATGAAAAATGAATTCAGGACATCTAAAAGCTCTTTTAACTGAGGAAGGAATTTGGGAAGCCATTGACGATTGTAACGGGAACAAACAAAGCAAACAGCTCAATCTGGATTTTATTGAAGCGCCAAAATTGGAAGCTGAAGCCTATCGTGAAGGGTACCCTGCAGGAGAAGAGAGCTAAACCAGCAAAGATATCGAGCCTAATTAAATCTGTTTAGAGTACAAACTACTTGTCCAGCTTGATAGATTCGATTTGTACCGATCATATTTTAAATATGATTTTTTTGAATTTAAATTTATTTAATTTACATTATTATTTAATAATAAAAATAATATTTTTATTTAAATTTATTTATAAAAAATAATATTTTAATAATATTATAATAAATAATGAATTAAATTTTTAAATTTGCATCACCCAAACCTAAATAAAAAATAATTTAAAATTTGAATCTTAGCCTACCTCTACCTGACCATGAGCAGGTAAAATGGAAAGCAAATTTGGCTTTGCATTGGGCTGCCAGTCTCAATCCAAACAGGTGATTTGCCATAACACGATGGCTCGTCAAGATAACGATCTTCTTCTTTGGTTCTCATTCTGATTAGAGAAGGTCAGATAATGGCCTTCCTGCAACACCAAGGGTGCATTGTTGAAAGGCAAAATTAGGTGTTCTTAGATGTTATAACCTCTCGTACGTCCTTAGTTTTGTATCTTTGAGTATCTCTCAATTTGTGGTAATGTGGTTGCTTTAAATTAAATTTCCCCATATTGATCTAAAATTTAACTTAATTAATTGATATTATTATTTTTAATTTTTAAAAGATAACATTTAATAACTTTAAGATTAAATACAAAATTTACAGTCACAGCTTAAAAAATTAAACTAAACAAGTTGATTGAATTGGTTCAAATGAGAACTAGCTAATAGTTCTGTACGTATATTAGAACTTATTATTAATCGAATTGATGCAAAATCAATTCAACCAGTAAAAATTAGCCTAAAAATCAACTTGAACAGATAAAAAATCAGTTTTATATGTATTTCTTTTCAAATTTGTATTTGTAATTAAATATATTCGAATTTTTAACATATTAATTTTATATTGAAAATATATCATTAAATCAAATATATTTTTATTAATTATTAATTATATTTAAAAAACTTAATATTTAAATATTTAAAAAAAATTAAGAAGATAAATCCAATCAATTAGATTAGAAACCACATATCTTATCAATTCTATCATTAATTCGATTTTTTCTAACTTTACTTTGGATCCACAAAAAATTCTCTCATTGGTTGGCAAAAAGAAAACGCTGATTTTGAAAAATGATGAAAGTGGGGGATAAGGATCGAGTTAATATGGGCATCGCATGGGCCAGTTTACATGATAGAAAATACTCGGTTGTTGAAGCCCTCTCGGCCGCTAATGTTCATCCTTTTCCCATAATATAATTTCAACACGGTTTATCTGTCACACTTGGATGAATGCTATTGGCAGCCTTGTAAAACTTCATTCCACCCTTCAACATTGTAATTATTCAGATTTTTGTTTTAAAAAATGTTTAGTGAATCAGATTGTCATTGTCATAATGGCCTTCCTGCCACTTTTTGTTTCGTCTCACTTTTAAAATTATTATTTTAAATTTTAAAATATTTTTTTATATTTTAGTATATATAAATACACATATTAAAATTATATATATTAATATTATATGCTAAAAATATATATTTATAAATAAATTATAATATATTTTTATAATATTATGTAAAAAATTATTAATAAAAAATAAAATAAAATACATATCGATTATGAATAAGGTATTTTCCACTCACTTTGCTCCATGATCATCTTTAATTAGAGCAAATAAGTTCCTCCTCCGCCATCGCCGTGGCGTGATCTCTATCGCTCATTTTCAGTTCAATAATTAAAGTAACGTCCAAATCATCCATCATAATTTTATGAGTGGTATATAATATCATAATTAGGTCCGTTTACGAGTCGAATCAAGTTAGATCGAATTTGTGTATAATATTAATATTAAATATGTTTACTTAGGCTTAACTCCACCTAAAATATAAAATTTAAATTTTATCTAAACTTGTTCATATTTGTAAATAAAAAGTTCAAACCCGTTTAGACCCGTCCATATTATATTATATTTATAATTTATTTTTTAAAAATATATTTTTTTAAATTTAATTTTTATTAATTTAATAATTTTTTTATTAAATTTATAAATATAAATAATTTAACTTAGTTTTTAAAGTTTATACTATAATATTATATATGTATTATTTATATGATAAAAAATTATATAATACATAAGATATAAAATAAATATATACATAGTGTAATAGTAAAGTGGGTTGGGCCGGCCAAGCTCGAGTTTGAGAGTTAGACTCAAGGCCCGACCCATTTTTTAATCAAGTTTAATTTTTTTATCTAAGTTCATTTTTAGGGCCTAATATTTTTATCTAAATTCTCTCAAACATTAAGTGGACCTGCAGGCTTGAGCGGATAGCCTGGTCCTTAAATAGATCTAACCATAATAGTTTGCTTCATAGGTAGATTCTATCAAAGTTTGGGCTGAACTATAATTTAAAAAAAAAAAGTTTGAAATTAAATAGAATCAAATTCAAGTCAATCTATTTTTTATTTAAATAATATTTTTATATTAAAAAATATTTTTATATTAATATTTTTTAAATTATATAAAAATTTTTATTATTAAATAAAAATTTAGGTTAGATTAAATTACCTTCAAATTACTAAAATCTTTGCACAAAATTTTGGCCCATATGAATTGGCCCACCCAGCTATTAACAAGTTTTTACCATTCGCCCTTCCCTTCCTTTTATTGTGATTCCCATCTTCTTGGTGTTTCTTTAGTGTTTCATTATTGTTTACCCTTTGGAATTTCAAGTCCTGTATCAGTTCAGAAGCTTCAAGTCTTGCTTGGTGTTTATTTTTTTTTTTGTCTTGTAAAGTGAAGTTCTTTATGTTCTTTCATAATTTAACTTTTAAGCTTTAATAAATGCAAGTTGGACCCTTAGTTTTCTATAAAATCGGTTGGTATAACAGCAAAATTAAGTGGTGGGTTTAGACTTTTGGTGGTAGGCAACATTATTCCCAAGTCCTTATTTTATTCAGGATGTTAGTCTCACTTGCCTATAATTCAGTTTAAAAATAACTTATACAATGTTCTAATTAATTACTTTGATTAAATTTTAAGCCAAGGTTTGGCTTCAGGTACTAACAAATTACCCTTTGCATATGCTCATAGAAACTTTTTGAATTACTATTTGCCTCATCTTCTGTGCATTCTGCAAATTTTTTAGCTTTAAAACTAAACAATTTGCCCTCCCAATCAAAGTCTTAAGTTTACATTACATTTGCTTAGGACAATGTGATTATGTTAATTAAGATCAATTAAGATCTATGTTAACTAGATTGTTGCATGAGTGATGTACACGGGTATGTGTCTCGTATGAGTATAATTAATTTATTAAATGCAGGTGATAGACATAAATACTTTAAGTAGAAAACTAAAAGATTTTAGATAACATAGATTAAGATTGCAACAGGGGGAAGAAGAATTGGAGAAGAATTGAGATTGTACCAAAATCCATGATATCCTACCACTTCTTTCTAGTGTTTGAAACCAGATAAGCCCTTCAAAATTTACAATATCTGCTCTTGATTCCGAGAACGAAACAAAGGGTTTCATTGGCAGAATGAAAGCATCCATAGGGCATTCTGGTTTCATGACTAACATTGAAATTCATCCCAATGAGTTTGATCTTTCTCAGAGCAATATATATATATATATATATATATATATATGTATATATATGCACACAATTCAGTTTATCATAGACATAGTAACTCATAAATAGGACAAATAACCTGTGGTAATAGACAAACCAGGGATCCGAGAAGGTAGATTTAGTAGCAATACGTCCATGTCGAACATCTTCCACAGCCACAATAGTGAGGTCGCCTACAAGAACCCGCCGACAACCAACGAACAAGGAAAAGTATCACCAATGCTGCGAGCAAAACTAGCCAAGTCATACTACCCCCAGCGCTTTCAAAATCTATCTCAATTTTGATTAAGGATGATAAGGCAAGCAAAATCAATGCCAGCAACAAGAACAGCAGGACCGAGTACGGTAACGGCGACGAGGGGCGATAGCATCTTCCACAATAGCAGTGCCCATAGTAGCAGTATGCCATGATCAAAGAAGATCCTTTCAAAACTTCTTTCAGAGTCTATTGTTGAAGAAAATTGGGTGCCCTTTAGGCTCCTCTGATATAATCTATTCCGTTGATTTCCTCATTATTTATTTTTGTGATTGGTGGATGGAAAATGATGGGTTATAGAATTTTGGATTAATGACACAAAAACCCCTAATAAATTATTTTTTTCAATTAAGTATCTGAAAAAAATTTTGATCCAAATATACATGTTAATTATAATTCCATCAAACAAATATATATATATATATATATATTTCGTACTAACACCATTAAATAAATATTAACGTGATATTTAATATCGAATGAGGTTATGACATGTAGTAAAAATATCATATTATCATTTGAAAAAAGATCCGTGTCATGATTAAATTGAACGTTAAATATCACATTAATAAATATTTAATGACATTCATACGAAGTACTTATATATTTAATTGAATCATAGTATATATATATATCTATTTGAATAAAAAATTTTAAATATTTAATTGAAAAAATGATATAATACTTGAATTATTTGTGTAATTAATCTTATAATTTTTCTTGTTCCACCATTGAAAAAGTGGCAAGCTAAAGCTCATGGTGGTTGGTCGATCAAAACGTTATCTTTTAGCCCTACGGATGAAGACATAGAAGCCATGGATTATTGAATGAGTATAAGCTAAGTCACATGCAGAAAAAAAAAAAAAAGGATTCTTGACTTGACTCATTCGTGCTGGTCCTATTTATGTAAAGCTCCAAAACCATGTGCTGCCCCAACCCCACAAACCCTTTTTCCCCCTCTTATTTTCTTTTTACTCAAATACCAGTGAATGTTGAACATGCAGAGGGATACGAGTACATATCGACTGAGATATACTCTTTTTTTTTAAATTCTTTTTCATACTCTTTCAAGCTATATTGAAAATGGTTAAATACATTAAATCCTATTATATCATTTTTTTTTCAATTATATATTTAGAGAAAAAAATTTAAAATGATATTTATATTATTATTTCATCAAATAAATAAATAATTTATATTTACGTTATTAAATAAATATCGATGTGACAAGCAAAATTCAATTAAATTACAACACATGACGCAAATATCATCAAAATACTTCATCGATATTTTTTCATGTGTTATAGTGTTATTAATTAAAGATATTACATCAATATATTTTTTAATCGAGTTAGTAAAAAGAGTAAAATCTTTAATAGGATAAGGGACTAAGTACTTATTTGAACAAAATTGTTCTTTATATAAAAAAATATATATCATATAGGACCACTTATTTATCTAACCTCGTTAAAAAAAGAACTAAAGGATTCATGATAGGGCTTGAAGAAGTAATCAGAGCATTACACATGCCGTTCTCTTCATTTTGCAAAAGTTGGTAGTAGGTGGTGCAACATCTTCTCTTTTAGAATCTGCGATTTAACTTTGCATGATTCATACAATAATACTTTAGAAGTAATTTGAGATTTAAATCTAATTATTTATATTCTTTATATGATTGGCTGACTGACTTTCTTTTCCAAGTATTCTAACTAAATTCAAACTACGAGGTGGAAAAATCTGAATGAAATTCACACTAAAATTGCCAGGAAATTAAACAAAGTGTCAAATTTCAATTGTCCTGGAGAGAACTGAAACTGATTTACAGATGTTTTCTTGCCTCTTCTGCTTTCTGGACGGCTGCAATTTGGCTCCAATAGCCGACATGATGCGTGCACAAGGAAGAATAATCTGGACCAACAGCAATTGGCTACAGACAAAAGTACAATTCCACCAACTCCAATAATTTCCCATAAGCCAAACAGATTCATTCAGTCAACTCCCCACTTTAACAATTGGTTCAAACGTCCCTGTATAGTTTACTACTAAAAAAGATGAAAAATTTTACCTACTAATATAAAATATTCAATTTTTTTTAAATCTAATTTTAATTTAAAACTACAACATTAAATATAAAAATAAAAAATAAAAAATGGATTTTCCCCTTGCTTCGTCTTGGGCTGTTGCGTCTCAATTCTGTCATCGTTGGCTACTCCTGAACAATCAACTGCAATCATAGAGTCATGCTGGGAAGACTTGGTTGTAGAAATGCCCATTAAAGGTTTGATATCCAGCCACTCATCATTTGCGGATTACGACATGATGCAACACCAGAAACACCCGATGAAGTTGCCAAATATGGATAATCATGGCCAGGATATACGTACTAGAGTTACAATCCTTCTAATAACAATTTAAGTTGCTGGGGGTTTCAACTTTTCTACAGAAATTTCAATTGAGACTATCTTGTAAACATTCTTGAGCTTCATAGAATAGAGACGATGGCAAAACTTTTCATGCTTTATTTTCAATCAGTTAATATATATATATATATGTATATATGTTCCCTTTGAAATTCATTTTGGTTCCGGCATGTTTATGGCTGCTCGCAGCTTTGCAAGACGTGCCGGCTGGTTGCTGAAGGACCAACTGGCCTGAATAATATGACTGAAAGCTCGGTCGAAGTATATTGGTAAAGCATGCATGTAAAAGCCCAAAGCTGGTCCATTTGATGGTTATTTAGTGGCAAAAAAGATAGCCCAAAGGTGGTCCATTGCGTGTTAAGCCCCTCTTGAGAATATCATTTTTCTTTTTTCGATAATTGAAATACCAAATTCATGGATTTTACATGATGTTTAGATTAGTTTCAATGTCAAGAACCCAAATTACTATTTATTAAATAATAAAATATTAAAAAATATATTTATAATTTATTTTATTATCAAATAATAATTTAATCAATACATAACCCAAATTTTGAACTGGTTTATTTGTTTTTCAGTTTCATTTTGCTCTGGTATTTTCACATTGAAGATGTCTATGTAACATGGAAAAACGAAATCAAACTCCGTTTCTGAATTCTAATTAGAACTCAACTTTCTGGCAGCTTTTAGATGTTTGTTTTGTTTGCCTGTTTGGTTAGGCTGTTTCATTGTCCTTGTGTAACATAAAAGAAACAAAACCACGGTCGTGTCGCATTGGGGACTGGGTTGGTAAGCCACTCTCTTATCTTGTCTTTTGACTTTTTTTTTTTTGGTAACAATGAAATCTTAATACGAAATCACAGTGCGAAAATAAGAAAAAATCATTATAAATTAATTTAGTTAAGTTTTATATTTTTTATAGATAAATTTAAGCATGATATTAATATTAAATATATTTATTAAAGTTTGATTCAACTTAAAATATGAGCTTAAAATTTTGTTTAAGCTTATTTATATTTGTAAATGAACATTCCAAATTCATTTAGCCTACTCATATTATAAATTTCATAATTGATTTTTTTAAATATATATTTTAAATATAATTTTTATTAATTTAATAATTTTTTATTAAATTTAAAAATATAAATCATACCTAATTTTTAATATTTATATTATAATATTATATATTTTTTTATATGGTAAAAGTTATATAATGTATAAAATATAAAATTAATATAATTATATAACAATACAGTCGATCAGGCTGAGCTCAGTCTTAAAAATTAGAGCAAATATCTTATTTTTTAATTATATCTAATTTTTTATTTAAATTTATTTTTAAACATAATATTTTTATTTAAATATTTAAAAATATCAAATAAATTTTTAAAATATGTTAAATAGCTCTGTTTTAGCAAGTTCACTTTTGACTCTTTGGTATCGTCAACTCTATCCAACTATTTCAAAGATGCCGGAGATTTTACTTCTGTTTCTTTCAAACCTCCTCAACTCAAATTTCCTTAAAATTAATAGATTAACTATCACTTGTGCATTAATCAATGTTCTATTTAATTGAACTTTAATTCAGGTAATTTACGTATTTATTTAAAAAAATTAATGAGATTTGACTTTCATTTAATGTAACTATTTGTCAATACTTAGATAGTAAGGATGAAAACATTTAGTTCGATTCGCTTTTAAAAAAGTTAATAAAATGTAATGCGTTGATTTTTTTTTAATCAAACTAAATAAAAAGTATTTATAATATAACTAAGCCAACTTAAAATTTTTTTATCGATTTATATTAATTAAATATATTCAATTATTATTTAAATTAAAAATAAATATTACTATTTAAATTGATTTTTATTTATTTCTTATCTTTTTCTCAACTCGGAAAGAAAACAATCGCATTTAGTTTAGTTATTATATTATATAGTTAAGTCATTAAGTAAGGCAACTAAAAGGGCAAGTAGTTTGATTATTGGTCACCCAAACTAAATTGATTTCAAATCTGATTTCTGGTCCGGTAATTTAAGTAACTAAAATCCCCCCTCTTGTCATTTTCTCAATCCCCATTAAAAAAGGATTTTTATTAAATAAAAATAAAAATGATCTTATTTATTATATTTATAGTTATCAATATTTTTTTAATTTAAATTCTTAACAAAAAGATATATATATATATATATATAAATATAATTAATAATTAATAATTAAAAATAAAATATGCAAACATTTTTTTTAACCAGTTCCTTGAGTTAAAAAATTTACTTTAGCAGAAACACAGCTGATTACATCAAACCTCAACTTTAGCATTAATCAGTTCAGAACTTCAATTACTCCAAATCCCAAGATTTTCCCACACTTTCTTTCTCTCTCTCTCTTTCGGGGGCAAAAAATAAAAAAAGAATGGTGGACGTGAGGTTGCGGAGGAGGCCGATCCACGCGGTGTTGATGTGGGTGAGACGACAGCCGCCGAAGGTGAAGGCTTTTTTGGCGGTAGTATCGGGGATGGCAGCGCTTGTTCTTCTCCGATTCATCGTACACGACCATGACAACCTTTTTGTCGCAGCCGAGGCTGTCCACTCCATCGGAATTTCTGTCCTCATCTATAAGCTCACAAAGGAGAAGACTTGTGCTGGTAATTCGAAAAAAAAATGCTTTAATCTTTTTTTCCAACAGATAAGACATTCTCAATTCTGTTATTGGAATTGTTTTCGATTAATTTGTAGCTTAAATTTAATACATGATACATTGGTCATTTTGCCCTAACTTAGTAATTTTAAAAGCTCATGAATGGTAATCTCGCATTTGGAAATTTTTAAAGGTTTGGGTTTGGCGGCTTTGTGCCGATCAGTGTTAGATTTTTGCTTTATAGCTACTTCTGGTTGAATTTCTGGCTTGAATTTTCGTTTCTTTCGGTTTAAAATATCTGTTTCTTTGTTTGATGACTTGAATTCAATTCTGATGTATAAAATTTATTGCTTTGTTCTAATTCTTCTCACCTATGTTGAATTGGGAGAGCTATGTTGCTATCGGCGAAGTTGAAATTTCATGAGACATTGAGCTCTTGTGTCAGGTTTTTATTCACACACACACA
>JBBYHK010000006.1:2437651-2448349 GCA_038382065.1 Adansonia grandidieri | reverse complement strand
TGAGTTTAGGGATTTTTAGGAATTCGATTTGAATTTAGGGATTTTTAGGAATTGATAGAAACCTGATTTCTAAAGTTTTTTTTTTTCTCTGTTTCGGTGTAAGGGAAGGTTCATTATAATCATTCAATGCAATTCAAATTTAGGGATTTGAGGAACTTCGGTGTAAGAGAATATTGCATCGTTGCATATAAATTGGGATTTGAGTGACACGATACAAATTAGAGATGTAGGGCCACTTGTTTCATAATCATATGACTTTGTTTCATCTTCATCTTCTGCTTTTGATTTGTTAGCCTTTAGAGTTGATATAGGAATGACACTGTTCTAGCCTTCTAGTATTTGTTTAAGTTCTCTAAGATAACTTTATTTTCTTTATTGGCAAAAAACAAGTTACTGCTTGAAAATTTGTTTTTAATATTTGAACCTATGCATGATTTACTATGCCTAGTTTTTGCTTTAATTTGACTTTTTTCCCCTAATTTTCTCTCGACTTGAACTGGGTGAAAGACATTTCTATCTGTCTGAGTGTTGATAATAATAAAATAATACTTATTTAAAACAAAATGCCAGGTACTAGTGACAAAAAAAAATGGGGCCCTTTTCTTAACGTGGAAAGAAACAGGGAAAGAAGATGGAAAATTCCTGTTCCAAAAATATAAGAATTTAAAGGTGAATGAGAGGCTTTGAGCTGCTAGCTATGAATAAGAATAAATACCTTGGTTTTTTAGAGATTATATTGGCATCACAATTCACGAAAGGCACTCGTAGTTTATTATAGAGGCAGTCCACCCTTCAAAAATAATTGCTTCGTCGAGTTTTGCACGAGTCCATGAATTTAAGTTCTTGACGTTTTGCTGGATGCAACAAAAATCATCATATTTCAAATGCGGCTGAGAAACAAGACTAGGAGACAAGGAATTACGGCTTGCTAAGCTCACAAGTTACTTTCAATTTTCCAAACGATGATGATTTTTTTTTAAGCCTTTTCGACCATGAGATCAAGCTAACTGTTTTGAGGGTTTTCTACTATTTTCTTACATATTGACAATCCTACTGTATTTGCTCTTAAATGTAAATTGTAAACCCCCCCCCCCGCCTCTGTTTGTCCAGCTGGTAAGGATTAAAAGGTTTCCATGACCATTGCTGAAATATCTGATATGAACTGTATAAACTTTTTGCTTCTTTCTAGATTTTGCAAGTTTCATTGGACATGTATTAGTTTTTCGGTTATTGGATTTAATTTTCAGCTTTAGTTGCTAAGCTTGATAGTGTGATCACCATTTCCATTTGATAATCATTTGAGTCTATCTTCATGATCAAGGAAAATACTCTTTCTTTTTCTTTTTTTGCGAAGTTAAACTTATAACCAGCTCAATTTACATGTAATGACCTGCTTCTTGTTCGTTAACAGCTTAAAGATCTGGCATTTCTGTCTGCTCTTCTCGAGCAAAAGGTCTGGAAAGAAAATAGTACCAATCATTCCACAATAGCTGCGAAGCTTCTGCAATCCTTTACTCGTACTTTAATTTTAGGACCAACACTAAAGAATGTAAAGTTGAATAGGCAGTAATCTGATTAAATGGGTCAAATGGGTCTACTGTGGCTTGAGATATTCTGTTCCTTTGTGTTTCTTTTTGCTTCGGTTTGGATGGCTTTTGATGGTCGCCAAGCCAGGGCTGTGGGTCGAGTTATGATCTGCGTTATCCTAGGAATTGTGTTAGGTCTTCTGGTCTACATTTCAACTACAGTTACAGCAACCAAAGGCTACGGTGGTGCAGGGATAAACCCAGCGAAATGTTTGGGTCCAGCAGTTGTTAGAGGCGGCCACCTTTGGAATCGACACTGGATATTTTGGATTGGACCAGCTATCGGATGTGTGGCTTTTGCTCTGTATGTTAAAATGATTCCAAAAGAGCACGCTCAGTGCTGCTAATCATTATCAAAACCAACAATTTATTTACTATATTTGGTTATATTTGTCACCATTTTTATGTTAAAAATCCGTACTTATAGTTGGAAATTATGTTATGCATATAATTTGAGGGGATTTTCCTTCTGTTATCTAGGCATGTTTATGTCTTGTTTATGCGTTTTTATGTTTCTTAAAATTTTTAATATCCTCCAAATTTGAAGTTCGAATTTTTAAACCTACTACAATCATATTCTTGTCTTTCGGTTGCACGATAAGTTGTAATTTTAAATGTAAATTTGTAGGTAATTGTTTTAAAACGAATTGGATTATTAGCTGGAATTGCTTACTGTTTACTGATGTATAAATTGACAATTTCGAAGTATAGCGATATACAGTGAAAACCGCCGAGATAAGCATTAAGCAACGACTGCTAAGTTAAGGATATTCCATACTTATTAATTGTTAATTTATAATAACCTACTAAGCATCCTTGTTTATCTAAAATGGATATTCCTAGCGATTGAAAGCTTTGCTGGATCCTCTATTTTAACTTCTTTGTCCCCAAAGAACGGTTGCTGGCTAGCAGCATAGAGCATATTACAGAATATATACTCTCATTATTAGCTTCTTTGGTTTTTTGCTCTTGGTCTTTGCCTGAAACCACATTGGCTTTCGTCTTCTTGCAACTGGCAACTCTCGAAATGTTTTCTGATTATTAATCCTCAAATTGGAACTTTCAGTTGTAATATTACAACGCAGCCGTTGATAAGCAGTGGCAGTAACGGCGTGAGAAATTAATGAGAATCGTCCTATTCTTTCTCTATATAATGGATTAAATGGTTCCTTCAAGGGTGGAAAGCATGTTCTTTCTTGGTAAATTCTCTAAAAGTTTCAGGACATGGATTCGATTATCTCTCGTGAGTCTGATAACAATCTTCCAACAAGAAGTTCTTCGGCTGAAAACCAAGAGACAACGACCCTGAAAGAAAGGAAATCTCTACAAGCAACTCTTTTTGCTTGCATTGGTGCCCATGAGTTTTCCTCATCAGAGGTAACGATCTCCATCGATCAATGGCTTTATTCTGCTTGATTCAGTATGAGAAGAAAAGGGTTCTAATGTTCTTCCTGATTCATTTCTTTTTAGATGTGGAAAGCCGCATTCACAGAGTTGGTGGCGGCTGCTTCACTAATGTTCACATTAACCACATCCATTGTCTCCTGCTTGGACTCGCACGAGACTGATCCCAAGCTTCTTGTCCCCTTTGCAGTCTTCATTATTGCCTTTCTCTTTCTCATGGTGACAGTTCCTCTTTCAGGTGGACATATGAGCCCAGTTTTTACCTTCATTGCTGCCCTGAAAGGCATCATATCTCTAGCACGAGCCTCCATCTATGTGTTGGCGCAGTGTGTAGGGTCAATATTAGGATTTCTCGTACTCAACAGTGTAATGAACCAAGACGCAGCAAAACAGTATTCACTGGGAGGCTGCACCATTGATGGAAATGGTTCAACGTCCGGGGTTAGCCCAGGAACGGCATTCATATTGGAGTTTTGCTGTACTTTTGTAGTGCTTTTTGTTGGTGTAACAATAGCATTTGACAAGAGAAGAAGCAAAGAACTAGGGTTACCGATGGTTTGTGCCGTGGTGGCAGGGGCCATGGCAGTGGCGGTTTTTGTGTCCATCACTGTAACCGGGAAGGCAGGCTATGCTGGCGTGGGGCTTAATCCTGCAAGGTGCTTAGGGCCAGCCTTATTGCGAGGAGGTTCGTTATGGGATGGGCATTGGGTCTTCTGGATTGGACCTTGTGTCGCTTGCATAATTTATTACGGTTTCACCAAGGGCTTACCGAAAGAAGGCTGCGGTTGGGAAGATGGAGAGCGTGACTTTGTGAATTTTGCCGCACCTGCGCTTTGTTGTTGGGGGCCTCGGACTCAACGGGAAGATTTTGGAAATTGTGACACTGAATCCCTGAAGAAGGCTACCAGGTTACTATCATGCGCCATCTAATAGCTGGTGAGTGGGTGATTTTTCAAATATAGCTAGACAGTAGACACGCCATTAACCAAGTTTATGCACAGACTACACTATTTTAACTTGAATGTAGATCAAAGTCCATTGAAGGGATGTTCTCTATATGTAGGTGTGATCATCATGGACCAATAACTAGGGATGTTTGTAACGAATGTCAATGTTCCAAACAATGTCTCTGCAGATATCTGTCCAGGGCCGTTATCAGCTGATAAAACATGTTTTAGGGTTTACTTTGGGGCTTAAAAGCCAGTGACAAGTCTTGCTTCAATCAAATTCAGTATTTGCATGCATAACTTACAGTAATATATTTCATTAGCAGAGCCTGCTTAATTAAACCAAAATTTATTGTCCCTTTTTTTATCTGGTTCCTCCTGAATTATATATATATATATATTTGTGAAAGGCAACTAGGATGATGCCTGCAAAAGCGATGAGGATGAAGCGAGGGGCTCATGAACGACAGAATTTGAAGAAACTGATATGGGATTGCCCTTCAACTGCAGCATGATGCTCTCCATGATCTCTGTAAATAGCTTCCTGAACTCATCTTCTTTAACCATCTTCTCATCATCCACCTTTATCATGTTGAAAACATCAGAAACAACCTTGTCGATCTGGAGAATTTCAAGGATTTTGGTTAGTGGAAATGGTAGGGTCCTAGCAACCCTCGGGAAATCAATGCTGAGAGTTGCAGTTTGCAAGTTTTGTCTAATAGCTATTGATGAAACTGTCAGTACCTGTTCAACAGCAGCGATTGGAGGTAAACCAGCTGATGGAGCCACTAAATCTAGCACTACACGTAAAAACTCCTTTGATATTTTCCCACTGCGATCTTTTGGCACATTTTCTAAAGCTGTCTTCAGTGACTGCATTGCAAAAATGAAAAATTAGTAGTTGTAGATCAAGCAAAATGCATTCCTTTCCTTCAGAAATCCAACATATACCTTGTCCAGTTCAAACTTGTTGGAGAGTAGGCTTTTAATGCCACTTCCATCGAAGGTTTTTTCACTATGAGCAACAATTACCGGCTGTTCCTTGAGATTTTGAGCCACACGCTCAGCTACTTTCTTAGATTCTTCCAAGAATTTTTCTTGAGAGACAGGTTTTCCTTCACCATTATCATCCCATAATTGCAAAGCTGGTTCCACTATGTTGCTCATAACCTACACAAGCAACCATAAGCCATGAAAACAAAGGCTTAAGTTTTCACATTCACCTAGTCCTTACCGCTTATGTTACATTGATTTGGGGTCAATAGTCAGATATGGCTATATATCCAACACTAGTGTATTCAATTTTTCTAAATTTTTTCACATATTTGGATGATCATACTTTCATACTCATGTCCAAATATGTGTCACACAGGTGATTTCACAAAAAAATGAAGAGCCCAGGTAACATAAATTATATCGACTAAAGTACTGACTTATGGATTTGAAACTCAATTACCCAAGAATCTGAAGAAGGGGGCATTCCTTGGTCAACTGTAATTTTCTCCAAAGCCATGATAATGCAATCACGCAGCGATGCATCTTCTGTAGACCCTATCTGAGAAAATATGGACACCATCTCAGCTTCATAACTTGGATCATTGATGAACTCCAAGAGGTCTTCACCATCAATACGGAGGATCACAATATGATCTCGCTCCAAACCCGCAGCCATACTGAGTAGAATATCTGAAAGAACCAGCTCGTTGAACTCAGTCTTGCTCACTTTTTCCTGTCTTCCAAGGGTGCATTCTTTCAAAACCTGAAAAACATTTCTAAATGTCAGCTTCCATATCCCATCACCCGTCTGGTGGTCCATCTCCTACTCTATGATAATTCAGTTCCTAATTTCCAATCTCAGAAAAGGCTACTAACCTAATTAGAAACACATTTGCATCGAGAAGCTTATAAACTTGTTTTCTTATACAACAAGAAAGTGGAGTGGAGAGAACAATGATCAAATCCCATGCTGGCCCTGGACGTGGTCCAGAGTCTTACCTGCTTTTCTTTTTTCTCGGTCATGGCAATAGTGCTCCATTGTCTCGTCTCTCCAAGTTTATCATTCCCCTAACAAGGGGAGGGGACCCCAATAACTATATTGATCTTCATCAATAAATTTTCTATTATTTAATGGAAAAATTCAGCAAACGTTTAACAAGTTAGGTTTAATAAGTAAAGATAGTCCAATAATGAAGAAATTAATTGCGTTTGTCCCACTAATCATGATGTTCACAACATAGAAACAAAGGCTTCATTAATTTAATTGGAATCTAGAAAAACTGTAGATCATCCATGACTTAAATGCACAAGAAAGTTCCCAAAGAAGACAACCATAGTTCCACGATATTCGTCACTAGATTCCTCCTCTGTATCCAGATAAAGAGAAAAAAGGAAAAAAGATACATTAAACAAGTGCAAGTTGGAAAAGCTGAAGTCGCCCATAACACCGACCGAATTAAACTATTTGTCGAGTGGTCTCAAGCAAGCTAGAAGTGGAAAATTTGACAATTTATAGATTGATAAATAGCCCCAAGAAGGCAACTAGTTAAAATTACAATCGCCATCTATTGAAACTTGGATAATCAAAGCTAAATTATGATAATATATTTTTTAACCCAATAAAAAAAATGCATGAACTTTCCATCCAAACCCTGAAGGCTCTAAAAATAAACCAAACTATACCAGGAAAAAGAATGGGAAAAATACAAAGAGATTGAAAATGAAGTGGGGGATTGGTACAAACCTCGGTGTAAATATGGTCAGAATAAGGAGAAGAACCCTGAGCAGGGCAAGCCAAGAGCAGCACCAATACCAGCAAACAACAGGCTGTAACTCCTTCAAAGAGAGCTAGCCATCGCTGTCCTTATCAAGCTCCTTTGAACCTTGTGATCCACGAAAACGCTACAGACACCATCTCTTTCTCAACCAACGTCATTTATATCCGAACCATCTGGCACCTCCTCACTTTTTCTTCTTTCGGAAGGTTCCTGTATTGTTGCTTGCGATCTCTCTTTTTTTGCTTCCCTTTTTTTGGATCAAAAGCTGGTGGTTTTCTTGCGAGTCTTGTGAATTATAAACAGTTAGGCTAGGCCCCCATTGTTTTTGCAGTACCCGTGATTCAAACACGAGTTAAAGTTATGAATTCACAGCTTTAACTATGGCCTTTGGGGAGTCTTCCCTTTGCTTCTTTTCTGCATGTTGAATTGGAACTTTGCGTTCAGGCTGTTTAGTGAAAAAGGTGGGGCATGTCTGGTTTCCAAGGCTATTAGGGGAAAATCCTCTTGTTATAACCGTCAATAACTGCTATAATTGATTGAATGGCCAAACTACCCTTTTAGAAGAAGATGATGCGTTTGGAAGACTCCATTAATCTTTATTCTTCCAGTTTCAAGGAGCTTCGAATCCATGATCACCAAATTTTTGCAAGATTGTTCTCAAACAAAGAATTTAATAGCCACCAAAATTGTTCATGCTGACTTGCTTAAAAAAGGCTTGCTTTTTGCCTCTCCCAATCTCCAAAGCAAGCTCATTTTCACCTATGGCGCATGCCTTGACAGACAAACCAGCCTTAAAATCTTGACCAACTACTTCAAATCCATAAACCCCCAAAACCCATTACCCTTTAATGTAATAATATCTGATTTTTCAAAAAATGGGTTCGCGTTTTTTGCACTAAAAACCTTTTCTTTTATGCACTTTAGTGGCGTTTCTTTGGATACTTACGCTTTGTGTAGTTCCATAACAGCATCGTCCTCATTGAGAAAACTTGAATTTGGTAGACAAATTCATTCCCTCGTGGAAAAATCGGGTTGGATTTCGAGTGTCTTTGTCGGCAGTGCTCTTGTTGATTTGTATGCGAAATCGTCACTTATTGCCGATGCAGCTATGTTGTTCGATGAAATTCCTGTGAAGAACTCCGTTTGTGCGAATGCGCTTTTATCGGGATTTTGTGAGGCTAAGTTGTGGGTTGAGGGACTTGTTCTTGTTAGGAAGATGCCTGGGTTGAATTTGGATTATGATCATTTCACATTATCGGCTATGTTACGTGCATGTGCAGGGCTTTCGGCTATTGAATTGGGGAGACAGGTACATGGATATTTAATCCGTGAAGTTTATAATTTGGTGGAGGATGTGTTTTTGCAGAGTTCATTGATTGAGATGTATGGAAAATGTGGGTTGACGATGAAAGCTTTCCAAGTTTTCATTTTGGCAGGGCTAAGACTGGGAGGGGAGAAAAGAAGGGATGTTGTTCTGTGGACTTCAATGCTTGGTGTATATGGAAGAAACGGACACTTTGAAGAAGTGATTTTGTTATTTAAAGAGATGTTGAAGGAAGGGATTAAACCGGATGAGGTGGCATTTGTGACAGTCATCTCAGCTTGTGGTCACACTGGTCAAATAAGACTAGGTCTTGAGTATTTTGATAGCATGACTCAGGTTTACAAGTTGATTCCTGGTCCAGAGCACTATAGTTGTGTGGTTGATTTACTATGTAGGGCTGGTGAGCTAGAGAAAGCAATAAAGGTGGTCAATGAGATGCTTCAAAAAGGCCACAACAATGGCAGTGTTTCCTTGTGGGTGGCTTTGCTTAGTGCTTGCATTGATCATGAAAATGTTGAGTTGGGTAAATTTGCTGCTCAAAAGGCACTTGAGTTGGATCCCCAGAATGTTGGAATTTATGTTAAGCTATCGAATTTATATGCTACATTTGGAATGTGGGATGAGATTGGCCATTTAAGAGAGATGATGAAACAGAGAGGATTAAAGAAAGATGCTGCATTTAGTTGGATAGAAGTCAGTAGTTGAATGGAGCAGAAAAATTAGTTCTATGAAGGAAAAATATAGGATGTGGATGGTTTTATTTGAATGAACAGGTGAGATCCTGAAGCATTCAGATGCTGTATCTATCACCCTTACGATCTGTCTGATAATTCTTGAAATGTAAATCAGAATCAGTGGCAAACTTTGTTACACATAAAAGTACTTATATACGATACATATTTAAATATAGGTATGAATATGATTTTTCAAATATATGAAAAAAACTTTAAAAAAAATTAAGCACAATCGTGTTGAATTATACGCATATCCGACATTCGACCCTGAGTCCTGGTAATATAGGTGGCAAGGGACAAAGCAAACAGTTTTTGCAGGGTGATTATGTTCATGTTAGCACACATGCTGCAAGGGAAACTGCAGCATCTTTCACTTTGGATGCTCTAATGGCGCTTTCAAGGATCGTGTGAGTATAAATAATTGGTGAGCTAGCTGTTGAAAGGAGAACTCATATCTTGAAGACATACACATTTTTGACAAAATGGAAAAGGAAACGCATGCCTGTTTTTGGTTCGTAGGAAAAAGGCATACCTTGAAGACACTTAAAATAGATCAATCTTTAAATCTCCCCAGTGGCATGGCGTCATTGCCCATTGGCATGGGTTAAAATGCTGAAATTAATCTACGTCACTACTTCTAATTTGAAGTTTGAATTCTTGCCTTTCTTTTCGCCTGAAAATCTATAGAAGTTTGGATTTAACTTCCAGTTTTAGGACAAATTACTTGCTGCTAATTTCTCAGGGCATTCTATTTGTTTTCTTTTCTTTTTGAAAGATTCCAAGAGCAGTACTTTTATCTAAAGTTATTCATGAATCAAATTAGACGATGCATCTTTTTCATTATTTACTTAAACTCGCTTGGTCTGATCAGATTGATTTGCAAATCCTTTTCATTACTTAAAAAATATTTTAAAAATTTTTTTATTTTAATTTTACAGATCTTATAATTAAATAAAAACATAATATCTTATTATGGACGCACAAAAAAACTTTATCCAGACCCATCGGCATGAATTAGTGGTAAATGCCATTGTCTAACTGGCCAATCCTAGAGCCCAAAAACGTTAAAAATAAGGGCCTTTTAGTCATTCTGTATTACACTTGTCCGTCTGTTATTGGCTAATAGCATGAGCGTAATGGAAACCTCTCTTACGCAATCAATTCCTCAAAACCAAATGCCCTGCAAACCAGACCCTGTAACGGAGGGGAAAGGGCAAAACAAAAAAAAAAAAACCCTAATTTCTTCCAATTGAGCCTTGATTTTTTGCAAGGTTGAGCCTAATTTTCTTATATGATATGATAGATGCTTCATCATCGAAAAAGCAGGGTCCAGATCAGCCGGAAATTAGTTTGCCTACACCCAAATCACAGCGCACCAAAATGGGGAAACCCGAAGACGGTGAAAAGAAGGTAACTTTGAAATAACTCAATTTTGGACAATTACCATTTCTCAAATCACCAAAATAATATCACCCAAGAAGCCAAAAAACTGTCTTTTGTCATTTTAAAGGAGTTTCTTTAGAACCCTGTCTTCAGATTGCTGTGTTCAGCTATTTAACTTGTGTTTAATTGAATTTTGGAGCTACAATTTTTCATCATTTCAATTTTGGTGTTTTTACGCATTATTTCACTAATCAAAATGATGTTACCTATTAAGAAGAATAGTTTTCCCACCTGATGCACCTATAAAACTATGTTTTTGAAGTTATATTTTTATAACAATAAAAGCAGAGTCTTTTTCAGGAATATTGTATTTCTGTAATTTTTATGATTCTTCGTGCAGAAGAAGATTAAAGATGTTGAAATAAGTGTTCCCATTGTATACGGTAATGCTGCATTTTGGCTTGGTAAAAAGGCAAGCGAGTGAGTACTTAATAAACACTTAAAACTGTTGGAACTTCGGTTTGCTTCTTTGGTTTGTTATTTGCA
>JBBYHK010000006.1:2398884-2437551 GCA_038382065.1 Adansonia grandidieri | reverse complement strand
CCTCAGAATTTATATTCAAATACATGCAAAAGGACAATAAGCATACTAAAACAGCAAAAATACCATAACCTTTAACAACTTCTAACTTATTTCATTTTGCGTTCAACAGAATCACACAGAACAAACAGTACAAGCAGCTCTGGTCTTTGATCCTTATCATGACAAAACATGTAGGGCTTTGCATTACTGACTCATAGTCGCTAGTGGATAAGATTATTTTGATCGTTTTTGTTTCATGATATTTCATCCATATGATCTGCTAAATAAAGTCACATTATCTTGGCCATGGTTGAATGATAAATAGTATTTAAAATGGGCCATTATTGTTGGTTTCATTGAATGGTGAGCTATGATAGATTGCAACAGAATAAGACTAAGGTACCAAATTTGTCAAAAATATTATCATTCATTGGGAAGCAAGGCCATGTGATACCTCACGACATATGTCTTTTAAAGCATTCTCTCTTCACCACTCAAATTGCCTGAGACACTGCTGACCATAAAGCATTTTGCTCTTCTATAAATACAAATTCTAATGGATAGGCATAGCCACCCTGTGCCAAACTGCCAATTGCCAAAGCCTTTCCTTAAGCCAGTCGAGTACTCGTAAAACAATCGGGCAATTCACAAAGTCATGGGTTTCGACTTGCCCAGAATTGTTAATGCTAAGCGGAGTCCAAAACGAACTCTTTCATCTTCAGAGACGACAATGGTGGTGCCCAAAGGCCATTTTGCTCTTTACGTTGGAGAAGCTGAAAAGAAGAGATTTGTTGTCCCAATCTCATTCCTGAGGCATCCTTCGTTCCAAAATTTGTTGAGCCAAGCTGAAGAAGAGTATGGATTCAATCATCCTATGGGTGCTCTGACTATCCCCTGCAGCGAAGAAGCTTTCATTGAACTCACCTGCAATCTCCAAAGCAGCTCATGAGAAGAAAACTGATGTATGAAAATGGCGTTAACCAAGCGGAGATTGATTTTGTTTTAGCTCAACTGACACCAGCCATTTTTAGTTTCAGGAAACGCAAGTGTCTATGTGGATTGTTTTCTGCGATCCCATGCCCTTTTCAACTTGGTTATTTTTTCTAACAAATATATAAATGACCATTTAAAAAAAAATCAACTTGTTCTTTTCATGAATTTCGTCTCTGATGATGTAATTCATTTTACCACTTCATTACCGAATTCAGACGTTAATGTTGGATATAAGTCTAAAATATACATACTTCATATCGTACTTATATTCAAATGTGTCGAATATAAATATTTAAAAAAAAAAATCAGACCAACTAAACTTTACCATCTACCCATTGCTTTATAATGTGAATGCAGAAATGTGGATATTTTCTGCCAAATTTTTTTTTTTTTTTTTGTATTATGCCATCATTTGTCACTAAATCAGTTACTTGGATTAAAAGGGTGCCATATGCATTAATAGAGTCGATTTGCATGCAAATTTCAACTTAGTTCCTCTAAAAAAAAATGTTTTCCAGTATTTTGGAAAATACAGGGTCCATCCATGTAAAAGCATAGCCATTTCAGGAATGCAGTTGATACCTATTTCTTTGCTGCCATGGCTTCTGCTATGATGGCATGCTATTGAATCTAGACAGGAACATATGACATGGGAAGCACTTAGTTTACTCCTATGAACTTCATCCATATTACATAGATCTGGTAAGTTCCCTTTAGAACTCTTTCCTAGGTGGCACGATTCACATAAAATTGATGAGTGCATGATTTCAGCTTTAAAGACGAAGACTGTAATCAAATTGAAATTTCCAATCAAGACTTTGCTGCACAGAATGTAGATAGCTAATTTCATTTCAAGTTTCTTTGATTGGTCTCTGAGAAATAGTTTCAGAAGCAAAGACTTGCATTAGATGCTTTTCTTGCATTCTCTTTTTATTTTTGAAGTTAGGAATTCAACAGCAGCAGTTAGAGGAGAGGTTTGCACTATTTGCAACTACTTGTAAGGATTGGCTTATTAGAGTAGAAATTCCTCATCCCCATGATAGTTGAAGAGTTGACTTTCCAGCCATAACTGACTTTAAAAATAAAGTTCCAGGTCAACTAAAATGAAATATTTCTTTGTCAAATCCTTGGCTCTCTAAACTCTAGATTTAGTTTCTGCAGGATTAGCATAAAGTCATAAATTAGAGGGGTGGTTAGTGCTGCTGCTGTTCAATCAATCATCCTTGAAAAATCAAGGCTCAACTGACAAAGTTCCTAAGTTCACCCCTTCTTCACTGTTGAATGCACCAGACAATGTCACATGGACTGGTAAATTGTTTTAATTCTGCTTTCAACACTATCAAAATCATAGAACAAATAATAAAAGCAGCTGTGGTCTTTAACCCTAATTATCAGCAAACATGTAGGGCTTGACAATACCCACTGAGTCGTTAGTGGAGATGATTATTTTGATATTTTGCTGGTCTGCACTACATAGCATTTCATCCATATGATCTACTAAGTAAAGCCATCATCATCATCTTCCGGCCCCAATTCAATGATAAATAGTATTTCAAATGGGCCATTATTGTTGGATTCATCGAATGGTGAGCTATAGGGTACCAAATTTGACAAAATGTTATGATTTGTTGGGATGCAAGGCCATGTGATTACTCGCAATATAAGTCTTTAAAGCATTCTCTTTTCACCGCTCAATTGTAGCCTGAGATTGCTGACCGTACAGCATTTGCTCTCTCTATATATACGCATGCTAATAGATAGCCCACCCTGTGCCAGAGCCTTTCCTAGCAAGTTCTCTAAGTTTCAATTCCACACTCAAATTTCCTTATCTGCTACTAGTAAAACAATCACACAAAATCTATGGGTTTTCGCCTGCCAAGAGTTATTAATGCTAAGCCAAGTCTGAAACGGAGTCTTTCGTCTTCAGAGACCACAGTGGTGCCCAAAGGCCACTTTGCTGTTTATGTTGGAGAAGCTGAAATGAAGAGATTTATTGTCCCGATATCGTTCCTGAAGCATCCTTTGTTCCAGAATTTGTTGAGTCAAGCTGAAGAGGAGTTTGGATTCAATCACCCTATGGGTGCTTTGACAATCCCTTGTAGCGAAGAAGCTTTCATTGATTTCACTTGCAATCTGCAAAGCAGCTCATGAGAAGAAATGATGTACAAAATGGCTAACCAAGCAGAGATTGACTGATCTTTAGCTCAACTGACACCTACCGATTTTAGTTTTAGGAAGCTAATATATATGTTGGATTGTTTTCTGCGATTCCAAGGCCTTGTAACTTGATTAATTTTTGTAACCAATATATAAATGCCAAATTTCTTTCAAAGAAACTCTTGCTTTTCATTTACTACTTCACTAAATGTGGATAATTTCAGCCAAAATCTATTTCTTTTCTGTCATGGCTTCTGTTATGATGGCATGTTATTGAATCTAGACAGGAACATAGGACATTGGAAGCACTTGGAGTACTCCTCCTATGAACCTCACGCATATTACATGGATTTGTCTTGCAAGTTCCATTTAGACGTCTTTGCTGGCACATTTCACATAACATGTATGATCAATTATCCTCGGTTGAGTCCATGGTTTAAAGACAAAGACTGCCATCAAATTGAAATTTCCAATCAATAATTTCAATTCAGGCTTTTGATTTGGTCAGTGAGAAAAAGTTTCAGAAGCTAAGACTTATATTAGTGCATTTTGTCTTTTGCCGAATTCAGTTGTCAGCGAGAAAATGTTCTGCAGCAGATTTTTCTCAGTAACACAGCAGACAAAAAAGAACAACAAAAGTTGAATATTTTGGGATTATTAAGGAAATCCAGGACAGAGTGTGGAGGTTTGCACTCTTTGCAACTAATTGAAGTTTGGCTATATCTAGACTAGAAATTCCTTATCCTCATGATAGTTTAAGAGTTGACTTTCCAGGCCATGTCTGACTTCAAAAAACGTTTCAGGTCAACTAAATGAAGGATTTCTTTGTCAAATCCATGGACCTGATCTCTAAACTCTAGATTTGGTGATTCTGGAGGATTACCATAATATCATAAATTACAGGGTTGGTTAGTGCTGCTGTTCAATCAATCATCCTTGAAAAATCGAGGGTCAGATAACCAAGTTCCTAAGATAACCCCTTCCTTGTTGAATATAACAAACAATGTCACATGGACCTGTAACTTGATTAATTCTGTTTTCAACATAGTCATAATCATAGAGCAAATAATACAAGCAGCTGTGGTCCTTAATCCTAAATATCAGCAAACATGTAGGGCTTTGCAATACCGACTCATAGTCGCTAGCGGAGATGATTACTTGTATTTTGCTGGTCTCAACTACAAAGCATTTCATCTATATGATCTGCCAAGTCATCGTCAGCTGCTGGCCTTGATTCAATGATAAATAATATTCCATATGGGCCATTATTGTTGGTTTCATTAAATAGTTAGCTGCAAGGTACATTTGTTGGGATGCAAGGCCATGTGACTCCTCACAATATGTGTCTCTAAAGCATTCACTCTTCACCACTCAATTAACCAGAGACTGCTGACCATACAGCATTTACTTCTCTATAAATACAAATTCTAATAGATTGCCTAGCCACCCTTTGCCAAAGCCTTTCCTAGCTAGTTCACTCACATTTCCTCATCTACTACTCGTAAAACGATCTCACAGAAACCATGGGTTTTCACCTGCCAAGAATTATTAATGCTAAGCTGACTCTGAAACGGAGTCTTTCATCTTCGGAGACCACAGTGGTGCCAAAAGGCCACATTGCAGTTTATGTAGGAGAAGCTGAAAAGAAGAGATTTGTTGTCCCGATATCGTTCCTGAAGCATCCTTCGTTCCAGAATTTGTTAAGTCAAGCTGAAGAAGAGTGCGGTTTCAATCACCCTATGGGTGCTTTGACGATCCCTTGTAGTGAAGAAGCTTTCATCGATGTCACTTGCAATCTGCAATGCAGCTCATGAGAAGAAATGATGTGAAAATGGCTAACCAAGCAGAGATTGATTGATATTTAGCTCAACGGACACCAACCAATTTTATTTTTAGGAAGCTAGTGTATATGGTAGATTGCTTTCTGCGATCCCATTAACTTGATTAATTTTTGTAAGCAATGTACAAATGCTAAATTTCTTTCAAAGAAACTCTCTCCTTTCATTTGCCACTTCACTACATGTGCATAATTTCGGCAATCTAGTTTCCAAGTTCTGAAGCCTTTTATTTCACATTACCTGTCACTCTGGGTTAAAAAGGGGTTCCATACATAAACAGGGTCCATTTAAATGGAAATTCAACTTATTTCCCTTCTAGAAAAATGAAAGTCTTGCAGTATTTTGGAAATATGGGGTTCATGTAAAAGCCTTTCATTTCAGGATTGCATATCTTTTTTATTGCTGTCATGGCTCCTACTGAGATGGGTTGTTATTGGCCTAGACAGGAACTTATGAGAGAAGTACTCTAGACTATGCTTCCTGTGAACTTCAGGTATATTACATGGATTTGTCTTGCAAGTTTCCTTTAGACATCTATGCTGGCACTCTTACAGTGACTTCACATAAAAGGCATGATCGATTATCCTTGGTTGAGTATATGATTTCAAGGCCAAAAACTGTCATTAAACTGACATTTCCAATCAACCCTTTGGTGCATATGGTAGCTAGATAGCTAATTTCAGTTCAAGTTTCTAGTTGATTGGTTTGTGAGAAAAAAAAAAAAAAAGGGGTTTTCAGACGCTATTAGAATTTTTTTTTTTTTTGCGTTTTCTTTTTAGTTTGTGAATTAAGCATTTAGCAGCAGCAGTTCTAAAGTTTCCTTTAGAAAAAAAAAAAAAAAAAAAAAAAAAAAGAAAAAAAAGAGGTCATTGAAAAGCAAAGCCAAAGTACGATCTATTAGATATCCATTAACATGCTTAACTTTTAGTTTCTTATGCTAATAACTACATGTTTTTTACTTTTCACCCTAAAAAGAAAATGTTCCGCAGCAGATTTTGCTTCGTATGTTGAAGCAAATCCATGACGCAAAGCATACGATACTATATTCGGACAGTAGACTCCTTATTCTCATGATAATTGAAGAACTTTGCAGGAGGTGTCTGGCTGAAAAAAAGTTTCAGGTCAACTAAACTGAAAGATTTCTTTGACTAATTCATGGATCTATGTAGTCCAGATTTGGTGATTATGGGGGTTTGGCCTAATATCATTCCTGCAAGATTGTTTAATGCTTTTGTTCAACAAATTATCGCTTAAATATTGATGCTTTTTTCACTTGTTGAAAGCACAAAACAATGTCACATGGACTCTGTAACTAGTTTCATTCCGATTCCAACAGTCATAGAACAAATAGTACAAGCAGGCCTGTTATCTAAGTCTTTGATTCTAATTATCAGCAAACATGTAGGGCTTTGAATATCGGCTCATTTTGCAGGTGGTCTCCACTACATGGCATTTTCATCTGCTAAGTAAAGTCATTATCATCTGGCCATGGTTGAATGATAAAATATTATTTAAAAATGGGCCATTACTGTTGGTTCCATTGAATGTTGAGTTATGATTGATTGCAACAGTATTAAATTTAGGTACCAAGTTTGTCAAAAATGTTATCATTAGTTGGAAGGCAAGACCATGTGATTCCCTCATACCATGTGTCTTTCAAGATTTCTCCATTGAAATTTCTTTTTCGACCACAAATTCAGCCACAAATTGCTGACCATAAAGCATTTTCTAATCCTCTCTATAAATACACTTTCTAAGAATAGCAACCCCACTGTACCAAAGCCTTCCATAGTTAGTTCTCTAAGAATCTAAAATTCACTAAAGTCATGGGTTTTCGCTTGCCAAGAATTGTTAAAGCCAAGAGTCTAAAGCGGGCTCTTTCGTTTTCGGAGACAACAATGGTGCCCAAAGGCCACTTTGCTGTTTATGTCGGAGAAGCTGAAAAGAAGAGATTCGTTGCCCCAATTTCGGTTCTGAACCATCCTTCGTTCCAAAACCTGTTGAGTCAAGCTGAAGAAGAATATGGATTTAATCATCCTATGGGTGCTCTAACAATCCCTTGCAGTGAAGAAGCCTTCCTTGATCTCGTTTGCAGTTTCCAAAGCTCATGAGAGTTGATTTGGAAATGGCTAACCAAGCAGGGACATACAAATTTTACATAGGAAGCAAGTGTAATTTGTGGATTGCTGTATGCAATCCCATGCCCTTGTGATCAAATTTTTTTTTCCATTGTGTAATGACTCTATAAATGAGAAAATTCTTTTTACCAGACATTCTTGTCATTGATGTTTTTGCTTTGAATTTGGATACTAATTCATTAAATTCCAGAGTTAAAACTGAGAAACTTTTTACCGCATTTCATATTTCATTCAAAGCATCTCATTCCAAGAATGCAGAACTTTGGGGAAATTTAGGATTCATTGTTTATTTTCAGCACCTTAGCGAATTGATCAAAATTTAATCTCGGACAATCTCATTTACAAAAAGGATTATAACATTTATCGTGCTCATAAAGTTCCCAGACCATAACTATTACACCTCCTGACTTTTTTTTATATATCTATTGGCTATTGCTCAAACTTTGCAAATTATTAGTAATTTGAAACTTTAAAAAACGGGTATATTCATGTCTTATATAGACTCGTATTCAATACTCACTTCCAAGTCTGTTTAGATTTAGTGATTCTTGGATAATTACTATGTTCATTAGTGCTTCTACTCAAGCTATCATCCCTTAAGATCTAGGCTCAACCTACCAAGTTCCTAAAGTATCCCTTTGTTCAACCTGTTTCATTCTGTTTTTATCTGTCACAGAACAATAGTTTTACTGGCAGCTCTAGTCTTTGATCCTAAATCAGAAAACATGTAGGGCTAGCAAACCAACTCATATATAGTCGCTATTGGATATTATTTTGATTATTTTTGCTTCGAAATATGTCATCCATAGGATCTGCTAAGTAAAGTTATTATCAGACAGGCCATGATAAAATGATATTGTATTTCGAAGGGGTCACCGTTGAGGTTTCATTTAATGGTAAAGCCATGATCGATTGCAACAGAAATAGACTACGATGGCGAAATTTGTCGGAATTTTATCATCATTTTGGAGGCAAGGCCATGTTATTCTACATTGACTTTTCCAATAAAGATCTTCCATTCAATCAGCCTGAAATTGCTTGCTTCCTAGAAATATAGAATCCATTGATAATCCACCCTGTGCCGAAAGTCTTTTCCGAGTTCTTCAAGTTCTACGAATACCCTTTCTTCGATCTACTAGTTGTAAAACAATCTCAATTCACAGAATCCATGGGTTTCCACTTGCCGAGAATTATTAGTGCCAAGCAGAGTCTAAAATCCACGGTGGTTCCCAAAGGCCACTTTGCTGTTTATGTTGGAGAAGCTGAAAAAAGGATGTGGTCCCAATCTCAATCCTGAAGCATCCTTTATTCTAAAATTTGTTGAGTCAAGCTCAAAAGGAGTATGGATTTAGTCATCCTATGGGCGCTCTGACGATCCCTTGTACCGAAGAAGCTTTCATTGATGTCACTTGCACTCTGCAAAGCTCATGAGAATTTGATACGTAAATGGCTAACCAAGCAGAAATTAACTCTCTCTAGCTTGACTGAATAATACCCAATCTTATATAGGAAACAATTGTGGATGGAGGATTGTTTTTTGCAATCCCATTCCCTTGTAAACCTAATTATTCTTTGAAACCAATATATTAAATGACAACCTATTATTAACCCAGTTTATTCTTCTCATCAATTTTGATTCTAATGCTGCTAATACAATCATTTTTGAACTCAAAAATCACACCATGGGTGGATATTCTAGCTCATTTTTGAACAGGGTCCATTTGCTTTTTGATGGAACTTTATTTCCATAAAGAATTATTTGTGCTAATTTGGATAAGGTCCCATCCAAAAGGCCAAGCTCATCATTCCAGCCAAGAATGCAGTTGATAGATACATATAACTATTTCTTAGCTGTCAATGGGCCTCATGGCTTTCCAGTTTCCAGTCTATGTGATTTGGGTCTGAAGTCTAATCAGGTGTTTTGGAAGTGTCTGAACTGAAAAGTGACAAGACAGGAAGAAGACCAAAGCTTCATGTGAACTTTCACGTACATTTACATGGAATTGTCCGTATGCCTTTAAGCCTCTCCGATGGCACACTTCGTTCGACTGGCGGGTTAAATTACCATTTACCCTTGAGCCTACGACGTTTTCCAGTCAAAATAATCATCAAAATTTGGAAAATTTCTTAAATTCAAAATCAAATTTGAAAGCACAAGCAATTTAGAGCCTAAATATTCAATTATTCCTGTATTACTTACTCATCTGCGATTAATGCAAAACGAAATTGAATCATCACTTTTGGAATTTGTTCCTTTCTTTCTTTCCTTTTCCTTGCACCTTCCTTTGTGATTTCAAAGTATGTACTGACGGGGACTGATCATAACAGCACATCTCCAAGATAAAAACAAGGCTACTCATTTGGCGGTGCAACCAAGCACAGGATATCTAACAAGACAATCCGTACTTTGTTTGAACTTCACGAAATTCTTATAGTGTACCTTCGAATTCCGAACTTGTTTCAAGTTCCAACAAATTTATGTCAGGCATGGCATTTCAATGTTCGGATTACATGTCTTGCCTCTAAAATTCTAAATAAAAGTAACCAAGCAATACTACGGCTAGAAAATCAACGGGTTTTTCACCGATCTATATCCTTTGTCTTTGAGTGGCTCCTGCGACGGTTGTTTCGCTGGAACATCGGAGCCAGGTTTTCTTCCAGGCTAGCTTCGGAATTCCTGATGACAAGTTGGAACTGCAAGACAAACGCCATGTGAACCACTTATGAGCCCATGTCGCTCCCATGGACCCCAAAGTAATTGCCCTCATTCTCTTACCTTTCGTCTATATATACATGCCATGATCCCCTTCATTAGCAATCCCAAGCATTTCACAACCCTAAGCGTAAAAAAAAAAAAAATCATTCGCTTTCCAAGAGCCTTTGTTAAGATCTGTCTGTAGAATAAAACCATGAGTTTCCATCTGCCAGGCATCGTCAAATCAAAAAGAAATATTCGGGCATCATCTCCTACAACAACAGATGTTCCCAGGGGCTACTTTGCAGTTTATGTGGGAGAAAACCTGAAGAGATTTGTGATACCATTATCATACTTGAACAACCCTTTATTTCAAGATCTATTAAGCCTATCAGAAGAAGAGTTTGGATATGATCATCCCACCGGTGGTCTCAGAATTCCCTGCTGCGAAGACGTTTTTGTTGATCTTACTTCTCGCTTGAACGGATCATGAGACGACTAGCATAGATCAGGGAATACAGTTTTAATTTGTAAAGAAAACATCATTAACGACCATGTACAAGTTTTTTTTTTCCACCTCCTTTTTACCTTGGGAGAGGGTTATACTGACAAGTCCCCTTTGTGCCATTGCTATCCCGTTCAAATTTTTTTAATGAGAAAACATTATTCAGTAGTTAGATTAATGCATAAAACTATGATTTTGGTCCTTCGAAATGCCTAAAGTGCCATAATAAGCTAATGGGTTGCTTCCTCATTCTATTTTATTTTTTGAATCATAGTTTGTAAAAAAAAATATTATTACATAAATTGAACTTCAAATCTCAAGTTTATTAATGTCCTAAAAATAATCATAGAAATAACAAAGTTAGACTTTGAATTTTGTTTCCTTATTTTGCTCCAACCCTGATGACCTCGAAGAATTACTCCACTGATTTATCAAAATGGTTTTGGGTTTTAAATCTCTTTCGAACCTTTTTTTTTTTCTTTCGGTGTGGTAACCTATGTATTTCTGGAGTTAACCTAACATGTATAGCAACAAGTTGAGATATGGAGCAGTAATAATATGTTAATTTGCCTTCTGAATTGACTTACCTGTAAAACAATCTTTTATGAAAAATTTTAATTTAACCAGTAAGATATTTTAATAATTTTCCTGATTATCTTGCATTTAATGTCATTTCAGAAAAAAATGGAGGTACAGAAGCCTAAATGTATGCCTTTTCAAGCCATACTTATTTTCTTCAATAACCGAGCCATTTTCATTTGAACAAAAAACTTGTAAAAGAGATATGAATATTAAAATTTAAAATTTAAATTTTTAAAATTTTTTTTAAATAATTAAATGATCGAATTCAATTAATTTTCAAACGCATGCTATATGTTTCCTATCATTGCATAACAGCTTATGTATGTCTCAACTCTCAAGCTTGCCTGAGGCTAACACAGATGACGAAGTAGTGCTACTCTTACACTGTGAACAAGCCTTTTACGGATTCATATCCAAATCTTCTATATTTTAAGTGGGTCAGAGTCGGTTTGTCTTACCTAAAGGGCAAAGGCAAACTTTTCTTTGCCGTCTTTGCCATGGAATTATTGATAATAAGTTGGAAGACAACACCATGTGATCCCCCATTAACCCATGTCTCTCTCTCATTACTGATCAGACCCCGGCAATTGCCCTTTCACCACTCATTCCACGTCCCCTTTGCAACCCTTACATCTATATATTCAACTAAAGAATAAGTTCGTTTGGCAACATTTATCTTCACATTCTCAATTACTAAAATTCTTTGAGTTCTTCCTGTTCTTCCCTTTTAAAAGCACAAATCCATCAAGAAAAAGGAATTTATCCAATGGCTATCCGCCTGCCTCGTATTGTTAGTGCTAAGAAAGTTCCTAAGGGCTACTTTGCAGTTTATGTCGGAGAAAACCAGAAGAGGTTTGTGATACCAGTGTCATTCTTGAACCAGCCATTGTTTCAAGATTTGCTAGGCTTATTAGAAGAAGAGTTTGGATATAGTCATCCTACTGGCGGTCTCAGAATTCCCTGCAATGATGACGTCTTTCTTGATGTTACATCTAGCTTGAATTGATTGACAGAGACTTAACGCTAATCAGTCAATGCAATTTTGTAAAGCAGACATTAACAAGACCATGTAAAACACTTTTTTTTTCCCATTCTTTTTGCCTCGGGGAGCAGATATAAGTCTCAAGTGGAAAATTAGAGATGGTTGTTACTGCAAATTCTATCAATCAAATGTGGGAAATGACAGTATGAAATATATCATTCAATTGAAATTTTTTGTTTCTTTATAGAATTTCCTATGGTCCATTGTTCTTATTTGATCTTTTAATTTTGCTATACATGATCTACCTCGGTCTAAAGTTACTTCATCCTACCAGTTTTCTTTTGCGTATTAGTAAGGTTCTGAAAAAAGGTCAAATTCGTGTTCATAATTTTAAAAGGAAATTTTCTTCTGCAGATTTGGCAATGAATTAAGATGTGCAAAGATTTGGGTTATCAGGGCCAACCATAGCTATTTTAAAACCCGAATGATTATTCATAGATTCACCTGAGGAATTTAATCCCTGCACAAACGATGTAAAATTGTTTTTATCTTTCAAGGAAACTCAAAGAAAGAAATAAATAAACAAATAAATAAATTTCGATTACATATATCTTGAAATTGGTTTACATATATATATATATATATATATATCATTCTGCACATAGATATGTTTCCAAGTCGACTGTAGAATGAAATATTACATTTTCTTATATGTTTTGACAATTTTTGCTGGATTTGATCATTCTGAGAACAAAATCACATGATAGGGGCTTAATGTTCCCCTTCAATCTTCCATCGATTTGGATTAGGCCATAGTTCGTATCAATCACTCCTCTAGGAGGTTTCCGGCAGCACCATCACATGAGCTGATCGACTTGCTTGTTCGTGTGTTCGGCAACGCTGAAAATAAATAGGGTAGAGAATGATTGCAGTTGGTTTTGATAGTTACTAAGATGATATAGACTACTTGCACATAATCGTCCCAACAATTTATTCATTAATAAAATTGGGGGATTACATTACTCAGCAGCTGGTCTAAACAAATATCAATTTAGTGTACGACAGACTCTGATTTGTTCTGTGAATGGTGGGTTATGATCATAAATCTCCAAATAATAGAAAACAATATGGAAATTTTATATGAACTTTTGTTTACTTTCTGGTAGGCAAATCCATGTGAATTTGTGATGGTTCTCAAGATGTATTTCAATGGACCACATTGACAGGTTTCACTTGACTTGTCGCAAGAATGTAGGGTACTAGGATTTACCGTTTTCTCTATATATACTAGTAGAAAGGGTGCTTCCCACTGTCTAATGCATATTTTCATGCATTCACTTCAGATATATGCATATCCTGCCATTACACTTTTCTGTGATATAAGAGTTAAGGATTTCCAAGTACCTGCATTTGTTTGCTAAGCAGATTATCCAAAGGGTAACTGCCGCTTCAGAAATACGCAAAGGCCACCTCGCTGTTTATGTTGGTGAATCCCAAAAGAGGCCCTTTTCAGTTTCAATATTGAAACAACTTTCGGTTCAAGAACTGCTAAATCAGGCCGAGAGAGGAGTTCGGCTTTGATCATCCAATGGTTGTTCCCACAGTGCAGAAGGAGCCTTCGTTTCTTGCTTTTAGTTTGAATGACTAAAGAGAGGCAGAATGATGGGTTTGTTGGCTGAAAATGTTCAACCTGAGTTTTGTTTTCAGAGTATTTAGTTACATAATCCAACTTATCGTAAATTTCTCTACTTTTTTATCTCCATTTTTTTTTTGGTAAAGGAAATTTATTTTTAACATTCTCCATCCGAAGATAAGAATATTTTTTCTTCAATTTTCTCCTCTTTATCCCCCTTAGTTTTTTCTTCTTTCTGCCATTGGCTATGCATTATATTGATGTCAGTAATTGTAGGATTCAGTAATATTTTGCCATCCAATCCTACCTTCCTACAGTCATCAGGATTTTATTATATCCATGTTTATCTCAAATAAGTGTTTAGACAGAGTGACTTGATCTTGATGCACTTAAATCTGCCCCTCAATGCATTACAATTAATTTCAAATGTGAGTTAAAACAGTATTCCATCCATGCAAGGTTACCCATACAAATTACCGACATACCAGAAAATTCGTGAGTTGTCAGGCTTAATATTGTCTCTCTCTCTCAAGGTACAATTTGATTGCAGCAGGACATGGACAACTAGGATAGAAGGCAATGAGTTGGGTACTGATGAGTACTAGTTGTAAGCCTGTAGGACACACTTCAGATGCTCTTCACAAGGGTTTGTCCTGCTAGTTACTGCACGGAAGGAACATATGCCTGTTATTTAGCGTTGGGACATGTTATAAATGTTCAAGAGAACATAAAGACTAGTCTAACTAGGAAGGTCTATTTATCTGAACAAAAAAAAACAAGTCAGGTGAAGATTACCAATTTGTGCAGACGGAATTTAATATGAAGAGGCCCGTTAGGTCGGACCCAAATGGAACGATTCCACAGATAAATCTACCAAGTACTAACCAAGCATGTCATCAACAATTGTTGGTTATTCTTGCACAATGGCTCGGCGATAATGCATTCTAACAGATGTACAATCTCAATATCAGCCTATTTCTTGATGATCTGTTGGAAGACACAGACATGTGATCTTCAGCTTCTTATGTCATCTAGCCAAACCCCACCGGAATGCATTATAAACCACTCAATCTTTTCTTCATAGTTTCCTGTATACATTCTTCCATCTATATATACAACTGCATTATCCCACGCAGCCAAGGCATTTTCACATCCTCATCTACAAGCAAATCTTACCGTTCTTCTCTGGTATTCTTCATACTCTGAATCACTAATAGCAATGGCTATCCGTGTGCCAAGAATTGTGAATGCTAGTAAGCACATTCTTCGTCAGTCTAAAATGTTTGCAAATCAAGCAGCCTCCACCTCGACGGATGTTCCGAAAGGATACTTCGCATTCTATGTTGGGGAGATCCAAAAGAAGCGATTTATAGTTCCGATTTCTTTCTTGAATCAGCCTTCGTTTCAGAAGTTGTTAAGTATAGCCGAGGAAGAATTCGGATTCAATCATCCTATGGGTGGTCTCACAGTTCCTTGCAGAGAAGAAGTCTTCATTGATCTCACTTCAAGCTTGCATTAGTCTGCCTACTGCTAAAAAACATTAATCAGCTGATACAATTTTTTTGTCCATTCATGTACATCCTTCTGTTCTTTTGGCAGAAAGAGATGATCAAATGTATACCCTTCTAAGAAATTATTTTTAATACAAATTACAGCGATTCTATTCTCAAATAAATCCATCTTATTAAATACATTGTTCACTTTATATTGCTCCTTTCCAGGAGTACTGTTAATCATTGGAATAAAGAATGACAGTGAAAATCAATTTCTAGAGTCCTTAACAAGATACACCCCTATTAAAATCAAATTTCTATCCAATTTTCGTGCCTCTAATGAACATGTAGCTGTAGGGTATTGGTAGCTTACATGAAAACATCAATGTCGCTCCAACCCAGGCCTGTAATCCTACTGGCTTTTCCTACAGAAAGTAACCAGGAAAATGGGTGCGGAGAAACTTTAAAGGAAGAAAATCGTCAGTAACATGAAAGTACGAATCTCAATTGTTACTTCTATCAGTCAGTCGTTAAATTCTTTGTAGGTTCAGAAAACCAGAAAAACAGTCATTTGGGAAGAGATGGGCCAGGATTAAATTTGGGTTAAAATGAACTGAGGCTTCAGTCTTCCTATGCCATAGGGTTAAGTGGAAAGTTACTTCGCCCGACGAGTTTTGCACCCTAAGGTATAAAGGCTACTTACCTTCCTTTTAAGCCAACCCAAATATTTTCAAAGCACATTTCGGACGAAAAGTAGTATGTTGATTTGACCATGATAATCCTCTATAAACTATTGATTCCACTGAGAACAAACAGTACAAACTATATTTCAAAGTGTAATTCGACCAATTGTTGTAAAACCTTAAATTTGTATTCCCTAGATCTTAAAAATATAGCACTAATTTGGACAATAAAATATCGGAACGTCTTATTTTATCTTCAATTGGAAAATCCCAAAAGCATATTTCTTCAGCAATGTTCCTAATGAAAATAACAGTTAGACTTGCAATTATACATGGCTATCGATCATCCAAGTGCCCATTTCTAACTTGTCTACCATTTGCTTTCATACTGCACTGTAGGCCCTTTTAGTTTCTCAACACTCAATCAGTATAAATCCCCGAGGCCTCATATTTGTTAATTAGGTGGTAAACACGTCCATGTGAAGCCATGAAGCTCATCATGATTTTATGCCCCCGTACAAGCAAACCCTAGGAAATTATTCTTAGCCTTTCAGTTTCATTTCAAGAATCATAGCATTTCATCTATATATATCTTCTCATTTCTGTCCCAGGCTCACCTCCACACTCATTTCCTCAGTGGTATTCTATATCTAGCAATTCTCTTTAATCTTTTATTTATTTGCAATTCATCATCAGAAGCAATGGCCACTCGTTTTTTTGCCAAGCTAAGTTTAAGCCGGTCAGTTTTTGCTACAAGTAAAGCAGCTTCAAGCAGTGGAGAGGTAGTCCCAGAAGGCAGTTTATGTTGGGGAGACCCAAAAGAAAAGATTTGTGGTTCCAGTAACTTTCTTGAACCAACCTTCATTTCAAGCTTTGCTGAGTAAAGCTTACGAAGAGTTTGGGTTCGATTACCCTATGGGTGGTTTGACAATTCCATGCAGAGAAGAGACTTTCATCAGTGTCACTTCCCAGTTGAACCGGTAAGAATAGGTAAGTCAACACCAATTGAAGATCGCCTTATATAATGGATGATGGATAAGATAACTCACCTTTCATTCATCACCTTCCGCCCAGAATCACAATTCCGAGCTATTTCCATTGATTGAACATCAGCAACAGGTCATTCGTTATTCAAATATTAGGGATCACTTAAACGGGGACTTCGATATTTATCTTGAAGGACGAAGCAAAGGGTGATGCTTCCCCGTCCGAATTTCATGTGGTTGAAGCATTTGAAGAATACGGATTCAATTAGGCCCGGCAAAGCCTCAAGAGCCAGCGATCGTGAAAACAACTTGACACAATCTGTTCTAATCTGCCATGAACTAAATCAACGAATCAAACTGTAATTTTGTATATTTATGAAAAGAGAAAAGGGGGGAAAATCCTTGTATTTTTGTCACCTCTGTTCCCATGTTATAAGCACTCTCAACGAGTTAATTAACTCATTCCAATGCAAACATTGATACACTAACGAATCCTTTTTCAATGGTCACCATAGGCATCTTTGCTATACTTTTTGTTTGATTCCACAAAAAAGCTAAAAAGCATGTAAGGCTTAATATTCAAGAATGTCTAGGTGCTCTTCTTCATCTTATTTTATAATTGATTGAATTCTTAAATCATCTGCCCAGATCCTGGAGTATGGATCAATAAGAAAGCAGAAGTCACAAATCTATTTTGAGTTCCGATTTGAATCTTTTTTTTTCTTTGCCTTTTCTTGTCTAAAGTCTAAATTTATAGAAAAGATGAAGGTTAGTTTCGTTTGGTATAATGAGTAAATTTTTGAGAACTATCCTTGAAGATATTGCAGGGAAAGTATGGTCCATCCCTTGCTGCAAGGATTGTTGCACTGCTGGCCACACAATAAGATCGTGCCACTATTATGTTGATTGCTCAGTGCAAATACGATGACAACCAGCCTTTCAAATTTGAGTTGGCTGCTAATCTTTTGTCCTTTGTTTGTCTGCAACAAATTTGATCACTTCTTTCAAGTGTCAATTTTGGTTGTTCCTGGTAGATCTGGTTGTGACTAGAGCTACTAGTAGGGCGTGCTTCATGTGTACTTCACAGGGCTTTGTCCTGCAAGTTGATGCCCGGAACAATTCGGTCCATTTCAAAGGAAACTTATATGCTTTCCCACACTGTTAATGATGTCTTTGAGAATAATAATTGAAGGACATGATCATATGATCCTTCAAATGCTTATGTCCCAGACACTTATCTCGCATTTTCCTGCAAATCTTGATCTATATACATATATATACACATAATATACACGCAGAATTCTGAAGCCATCACATCTTAATCCCTTGTAGCAAATCTTGCCTTTCTTCCCTTCAAAGTACTTGTGATCCTCATCGTCTTCTAAAGCAATAACATGAAACGCCATATCTTGGAATCCTTTTAATCAAATATCATTTGAATTAACAGTATATATCAATAATATTCACCTTAGATTTATCAATCCTAGGACAAGGTAGATATTACATGCCACTATTTGTCTTGGATAGGTAACCTTATCTTCTTTTACATAGCTTTTCTATTGTATTCCTATTGCTTGTCATATTCATTTATTTCTTGGTTGCTTCCATGTTGAATCAAAAACTATTTTATAAATCCAGTTTTGCAGCTTATTCTAATCTTTTTCTGCTTTTCTTATCCAATCAGTCTAATCCCTCACGGCATCCAACATTTGCTTATTTATATTGCCTTCCTGTCCGAAGCATGTTCTAACCAAGCTCAAAGAGCTTCATATATTTAAAATCTAGGGCGCCCAACTGTCCATTTTCCAATCTTTAGCCTGTTTCTACTGGCCTTTTTTTCCCCCATTTTAAGTTGTAGGCCAGGCCAGAGTTTATTAATGGAGACAAGATAATTACTCAGCACCTCATTTTTAGCAAATGGCTGGTAAGGCAGAGAGAAGCAGCCTGGTGTTTGACTTGCAGGGTCGAGCTAATCAAGGAGAATGCTTGTGGTAATCTAGGAGCCTGACCCCATTGTCCGTTAGAGTTTAAGCTGAAGACCTGCAGCCTCAGGCTCTCAACCATGTCGGTCCATTATTTCAGCATCTACATCCATATATAACTCTCCTCTTTCATTTGTTCTCTATCTACATCAAATACCCAACTGATCCTTTCCAATCTTTTGCTAGCCTCTCGTTGGTTTTATTTCAAAACTGTAGGGCACATTGTTTGTCAAAAAAAAGACCAACAATGTGATTTCAGCCTTAAATCTTATAAAAAAGCTTGAAGACAAGACCATGTGAGACCTCTTAAGTAATATCCCAATGCAACCCGAGCAATGCCACTCATTTTTCCATTGTTTTAGAGGATTTTTGTTTATCATTCTTCTATATATATAGCAACATATTTTTATCACAAATCAAAACCAACTCAAGTCTTCACATTACAACCCCTCAAAAGCTTTTGAATTCTAGGAATTTGATCAACCATAAAGATATGGCAATTCGTCTGCCTGGTGTTGTTGCTGCTAAGCATATTCTCCTCCGCACCGTTCCGAATTCGAATAGAAGAGCGTCGACATCTTCAGATGTTCCAAAAGGCTTCATTGCAGTTTATGTTGGAGAATCTGAAAAGAAGAGATTTGTTGTTCCTCTCTCATTCTTGAACCAACCTTTGTTCCAAGACTTGCTAAGCATAGCCGAAGAAGAGTTTGGTTTTAATCATCCAATGGGTGGTCTGACAATTCCCTGTCATGAAGATATGTTCATTGATATAACTTCTCGCTTGGATAAACCATAAGAGAAAGCAACAAATACTTTTTTTATTTAATTTTTTGTATAGTAAGAACAGCCAATGTAAATTTTTTTTCCTCTTTTTTGATCTTTTCTGAAAGGGAAGAAATTGTCCCAAAGAATAGAAATTCCCAAATGTTTTTGCATTTGAAGTCACATATCAATCATTTACAGTTAATGGAGAACTAAAATTGCTTAAAAGAAATTTAAAGGAGACTTTGTATACAAATATTGAACAATCTCAGCCATCAAATCATTGTCAGTTGTTATGGTAAGAGAATTCACAAATGGAACATAACCAGTGTTTGATTTAAGTCGGTGGTGCTTGCTGGTTCGACAAAATTATCGCCAAAAAAAGCAACCGAGTTTATATCTAGCGCTAAATGCCTTCATTAAACCAGCCAATGGAAGCGCCCAAAGCATTAACAAGTAAGGGCCTTTTAGTCATTTAATTGTGCAGTGGTGCCCCTCTATCGCATGACATGTCACTCTTTTATTGGTTGATAGCATGATAGTTGTAGAAACCTCGCTTACGCAATCAAATCAATTCCCCGACCGGAAACCCTAATGCCCTGCAAACCAGACCCTCTAATTCGAGGGAAAGAAAAAACCTGCATTTGATTTCATGCTAGGCGGAGCCTGGTTTTCTTAACATTATATTATAAATAGTTCATTATCGAAAAAAGGAAGGTCTAGATCAGCCGGAGATTAACAGACCCACGCCCAAATCACAGCGGCATAATAATGGGCAAACACGAAGAGAATGAAAAGAAGGTAACTTTGAACATCACAATTCAAATTTGGACTAGTACCCATTTCTTCAGTCACCAAAATAGCATTACCCAATGAGCCAAAAAACTGTTATTTTGCTATTTCAAAGCAGTTCTTTGAAACTCTGTTTTTAAATTGCTGTGTTTCAGCCATTTGAGTAGTGTTTGATTGAAATTTGGAGCTAGAATTTCTCATCAATTCAAATTTGGAGTTTTACCCGTTGTTTTAGAAATCAAATGATGTTACCTACAAACAGAAATGGTTTTTTGAAACTGAATGCACTATAGAATTAAATTTTGAAGTTTTACCATATAGCAGTAAACGCTAAGTTTTCTGAGGGATTTATTGTTGCATTATTATCATTTTTTAATGATTCTTGTGCAGAAGAAGCTCAAAGATGTTGAAATAAGTGTTCCTATTGTATATGGTAACGTTGCATTTTGGCTTGGTAAAAAGGCTAGCGAGTGAGTATTGCTAAACACTTAAAACTGGGAACTTCAGTTTACTTCTTTGGCGTATTATTTACACGTTTTAATATATGTTTGGTTTGTGTTTTGCAATGCTTAATTCAGGTATCAATCTCATAAGTGGACTGTATATGTTCGCGGGGCAACAAATGAGGATCTCAGTGTGGTGGTAAAGCGGGCTGTTTTTCAGTTGCATTCCAGCTTCAATAATCCTACAAGAGTTGTGGAGTCAGCTCCATTTGAGTTATCAGAATCAGGTTGGGGTGAATTTGAGATAGCCATCACACTTTACTTCCACAGCGATGTTTGTGACAAGCCCTTGAACCTGTGAGTTGCTTTGTCTGTTAATCTTGTTTTAATTGTGATGTTCAGAAATAGCAGATTTAGGGCTAATAATGTCGTTATTCATCTAGGACATTGTTAGAAAGGTGTATAACAAAGTTTAAAAATGTGTAGGAGCAGAATTATACAATTATGTTGCAGTAGAAATGACTTCTACTGGTTTTTTGGTTTTTATGTTGTAAATAAAGTCATTTAGCCTGTAGCAGATAAACTGTTAACATCTCCAATACCAGATTCTTGCTCCTCTGATTTCATGTTACCATGAAACAAACATTGAAACCTAGCTTTAATGTGTATCGGTTGGTAAATCAAGTGTAGAAAATAAATGAATTTCATTGTATTAGATATAGCAATAAGATATATGAGCTACTTGTTGTTTTCTCATTTTTAATGTCATTCAGTTCGTAAGAATTTGATTGGTTTCAAACAATAGTCAGCAGATATAATGTTCTGACTCTGACCAATCAATGTTGGATTTTCGTAGTCAGTTTTTAACTGACTCAACTCTCAAGATCAAAATCACTTATCAGTTTCTGTAGTGGCTGAAACCAAAAATCTAAACAAAGCGTCAAGATCAAATATTTACGTTGAAATTTGTTCTCAGATATCACCATTTAAAGTTATACCCAGAAGATGAATCTGGCACTTTGTCAACTAAGAAACCTGTTGTTGTGGAGTTCTATGATGAGATCGTGTTCACAGAACCGTCAGAAAGTTTTTTAACTCGTGTGCAGAATCATCCAGCTGTAAACTTCCCCAGATTACCAGCTGGTTTTAGTTTACCTTCCCCAGGTATATTCTGAAACTTTATTCTTCGTTTTTTTAATCTCACTTTTGGCTAATGAGCATACTTCTTATTTAAACTACTTGCAGTACCAATTGAAGATGAAAGTAAACAGAAGAGAGGTGACACTAAGGATCATCCTCTACACCAGTGGTTCTTAAATTTCTCAGAAGCAGATGAGCTATTACAACTTGCGGCTGCTCGTCAGCATGTAAGCAAGAATGTTTTGTTTTACATCCCACAACTAGCTGTTCAATATTGTCAGTGCATACCATTACTTGTGGCATTAATTTTTGTTTCTCATTCGGGTAGATATCTCATATTCTTACTCGGGCATCAGGAAATATGAGTAAAGTGATGGAAAATGTTGAGGCTATGAGAGATAGTCATTAGATTGAAACTTCATTGAGGAGTTGCTAGGACTAGGTGAGGCATTAACTTGAAACTATAAACCAGGCTTCATTTTCTAAAATAGCACAGTTACCTGATTTTTCTAACTTGTAGTGTAGTATACTTTGTTCTTTGATGACTTTGCTAAAATGGCTTTTTACCATGTTGACTTCTTTTGAGAATATTGAACTGAATTGTTTCTTATTAACATTTTGTACTTCGAAAGACTTTCTCCTTGGCTGTACAAATTTATCTGGGGCGAGGGCTTTGGATACCCTCTCTTAAGGAGTAACAATAAGTTAATTACCCTTAAATTTTTCAATTTTTTTCCTGATTTTTTTTTTCTGTTAGTAGGAGAAAAAGATACAACTCGAATTATATAATTTGTTACTTTTATTTATTAGCAAGCACCTAAAGCTAAAAGATAACTCCTTCTGACAGTCTCAACTGTTTCCTAAAAATTCTGGGATTAAACTTCCATTTTCTCCTGCATTGCTTACTAATACATAACTATTTGTTTTCATTTTTGACTGGCCATTATATCGTTGGGTTTGGTTGAGTTCCAATCCTAGAATCATTTGAGCATCCTCAGTCATAGTTTGTTCTCTTTTTTTTTCCCCCTCAAACTTGTTCACAAACATATTTTCAAAATGGATTATTTTATTATTACTCAGAGATGTCAAGAAATTAAAATATTTTGACATGTCAATTTTTTTTGTAGGTACAAGCTCATATTGCTAAGCTCAGACGACAGATTAGCATGATCGACGGGCAGAATCAACAGTTGAAATCCTCCTCTGACCAGTGAATTTATAGTAGTCCTGGAAATTTTGGGACTTTCACTTCCAGATCAAATTGGTTTTGCAACAAAGGCATATGATGGCATAGTAATGTAACTGTGATATGTTTTTTCTAGACTCTGGAGAATTTTTACTCTTTTTTTTTTTTGTTATTTCTTCTTTTTTACGGCTTTTGCGCTTTGTACTAATAAATGAAAGGCAAAGAGTATAGTTGTACTATTTCTTTCTTTACAAGAAGGTAACTTCATTAATTGGAAAATACCAGTTTCGGCTGAGTTAAGTGCTCCTGGAAGCTCCTTAAATGTATAAGCTGCCTGAAAGTGAAAAATATAGAGGGAATCAGAACTAGTGTTGAAGTCAGGATGATGATTTTAGATTTTGCGTAGTTTATGATAAGATATGGTGCTACCGTTTACTGTCACTCTCGGAAGATGCATGACAAAGATTAAGTCTATGCCGAAAAAACCAAAGTTTAAATTGGCAACAGAAGTTGTTTGAGTGAGGAACTAAGCATTATGGCCACACAATATTAAGAGTAAATTCAGTATGGGGCTAAGGATTGAAATATTGCCATTTGGATCTAGGACAACAATCATATGCAAATCGTCTTTTTCTTTTAATGGCTGAAGCAGAAATGCAGCCATCTATTGTTAACTGTTCAGATTTCTGTTTTATTAGGATCGGGTGATGGCCAGAGGATGTATGGCCGAAGAATCTTCATGGTTCTGCTGCCAGTATATGAGTTTCCAGTCAAATGGATCAAACTCTTTGATGACAGTAGTTTTATTTTCAGAAGTAACCAATATCCTGTATTTGGTTGGTTACAATTTCGTCTGCTTGTGGTTTTCTTTGACATGGCATGATATGGATGACAAACTTGCATCACAGTTTTTCCAGAATGCATAGCCTCCTGTATTGGGGTGTCCTCCAACCAGTTATGCAGTAGATTTCATATTTTCAATAAAGCCGACCACCCTTCCCCAGGTACTTGAATCTCCTTGTGATGCTCTTTATGTGTTGGTTGTAACTTGTAAATGGAAATGGGGTCATCAACTCTGGCATGAAGATGGGTCCCGTCCTGTGATGTCATTTCAATATAATTCCATAGTGCCATTATCATATTGATTTTGAAAGTAACAGCTAAAGCCCTACAACCCTCAAGTCTCAAAAATCTCCTACATTTTGCTCAGGGACCTTCCTTATCTAGGCTTCTCATACTCAAGGTGCTAATTATTTACAGTTGTATTCAAGTACTAATATTTATTCCATTGGCCTTTGAGCTGTTAATTAGGATAAAGTCTTTAATTATAACCTATGTTACTGAACTTTAGGTGAGTGTCAGATACAAAAATGAGTGTAAATGAGTATATTCTATTTTTTAAAGTTTTTTCATACTTTTGGAGGATCAATCTTATACTTATATCCAAATATATATTAATTTGTCAAACACAAGTGTCGAACATTGATGTTTTAAAAAAAATAAAATGTTCATATAACATAGATTATAACTCCATTGATTATCACTGCTATCTTGTAGGAATTTTCGCTTGGGTGATTTGCCCTAAAACATATATACATGAGCAAAATTATTATCAACTTTGATGGCCTCACCCCGTCTGTCATCTGATCAAAGACCATGTAGAGAGAGACAATCAATCTTTCTGACAAATATGTTTCTCCATGACCAAAATTATGTTTCTTATGCATGTCATAACCTTGTGGCTTACTTAGTTTCTTCTTTATAAAAAGACTTAGATTTTGAATTCAAGTGTGGACACCCGAGATGAGGTAGAAGAATATGGAAAATGATTACTTATAAATAAAAAATAACACAAATACACAAATTATTAGTTCTAGTCAAAATATATTCATAATATAGGTAGTGATATAGATAATATTGACGCACAGTGATGATATATATATATGTATATATAAATATATTATTTTATCAGTTTAAGTAGGAATAGCAGCTGGTAGAAAGGACGAAACATTACTTAGGGAACTGATGACTTTCTACAAATTCGAGGGACTGATAAAAGATTGCAAGAGAGCAGTTTACAGTTTTGAGTGATGATAGGGTGAAAGTATATGTGTTTTGTGGTTTGAAGTAGTTGAGGGAATGATCTCAGAAGACCTTATTATGTTGTCTTTACAAGAGAGCTTGGGGGCAAAAGTAACATGGCCTTCATGTGCTAAACGAAGGCAATGTCTTCCCGGCTCAACAGAGCTCCGTATTCTGGTGACCAATGGTGGGCCTTTCTCGTCTCCTGTTTTTTTTTTTTTTTTCTTTTTCATCCATTTCTCATCTCTCACGCCCAATCTTATTCACATAACATGCAAATGTGTCTTTCATAGATGGTTACTTTTGTACTTTTGTTTGTTGTTTTTTTTGTTCGTTGTTATCGCCGTTAATTATGCATTGATCTCTCCGCCTGTCAACATAGGACAATGCCATTAGTACTAAATTTGATTTCATCCTTCTTTTCATTTGATCAACTTTTTAAGATTACACAGAAGATGTGACCGTATATTTGGGTCAAGTTATAAAAATGAAACCATATGTTGCATTCTAGTGGAATTCCAGTTGGCATTCATATCCATTCAGACCTTCAAGCCAATGTACTATTGTTTTTTTCTTGTGTTTTGTTAAGAACAATTTTTAGGGGGCCTTTACCCTGAGAAGGAAAAAAAAAAAGACAAAACAAAAAGAGAAGACAGATGAAACGCAGGACACAGCCGTATCAGACATGAAATCTTAGCCAATTCGGAACACTTTCTGGGTCTTGGAACATGGATATAATTCAACTTTTTTTCGAAATGGAACCAGGCTAGGCTATCAATGAATGTCTATAAAGCTATAAATATTGCCCCTATTTTTTGTGGTGGAAGATTTCAGCAGGGTACCACATGCAAAACCCAACACCGCTGTAATGTTTAAGAAATGAAGGGGGTTTTTATGCCCTGACTGGCTTTGCTTAATTTTCCATTTTCTGATGAAATATGACCAACTGAACTGAAAACTAGCCCATGCTAAAAAAAAAATGCAACTGTGGTCAAAAGCTGCAAATATAAAACTAAAAAACACATGGGTTTCTGCTAAGTACTTTTGGATCTTGCATTGAAGAATTGTTGTGTTTTTTCTACCTCTCAGACTACCACAGAATCTGAAAGCCAAAACAATCAGAAAAATCCAAACCAACAGAACTGCTGTACTGTCCAGTACACTTATTATCGGTTCCTGATTTGAGGATGAGAGAGACTGAGAACAGAGAGATGATACAAGCTTAACTTAGTAATTAATTAAAACAGACTAAGATGGATTATAAATTAAGGCAAGCCCTTTTCATCAGGGAAACCTTTTTTAAATTAAGGGTCTAGAACTTGGTAATTCCCTGCTTGGTTAAATAGCAAAGAAGTTAAGCCAATTCACTATGATTTCACCTAGGATGTATGTGATCGTAAGAGAATCTAGTCCTCGAACAATTAAAAAACTCGAATTGGAAGTTGAATAGATGAAGCTTGGGTAAGGAAGAAAGAAGTAATAAAAATATCGAGCCAAGGCCTGCATGAACCATCTACGTCAAAATCAGCATAATAAAATTAGTGGCTACTTTGATAGAAATATAACAGTCTTTTGCCTCTTACACCTTTGCAATTACATGAATATGAACAAGGGGCGAAAAGGGTAACGATCTGCATTAGAATGACAACCTAAATTGTCACTGCTATCAACTTGAAAAGAGCAAAAAAGGTGAAAAAGGCTGAAAAAAAATTGAAAATTACAGCATTAGAGCTAGATACGCCAAAATCACTAGACAGGGAGAGAGGGGAGGGAGGGCCCGTGTTGTATTTAGGAGGACCAACATAGAATAGTAATCCCACTTGGGGGTTTGGCTCCCACCATGTCCTTTGCTAATACAACACAACCCTAAAGACACCCGTGGTTTGTCCTTTCGGCCTTTGCCTCCACACTCCCACATGATCTCTCCCATTTCATAATTCAAGTATTTATATTGCATTTATATATTTTTTAAATATTATAATAAATAATATTATATATTTTATTTAAATTTTAATTTATTTGTATATTTATATGTTCAAAGTTATTTGTACCTTCTTTCGGGCCCGGTATCCCTTACTCTCCTTCCCAACTATCCATAAATAAATACCCCTCCGTCTGCCCTCCCAGTGTTCCCATACCACTCCATCTCTTGTATTCTACTACTTTACTCTCTTTATCTCCTCCCCAATTCTCCTCCTTTCCATTTGCTTCAAATTAACCACAAAAGAACATATATATTCTTTTTCAACCACAACAGCAATGGCAATCACGAAATCATCCAAACTGCCACAAACCGCAGTTCTCAAGCAAATTCTAAAGAGATGTTCAAGCTTAGGCAACAAGAAACATGGCTATGATGAAGATGGGCTCCCTCTTGACGTACCAAAAGGTCACTTTGCCGTTTATGTTGGCGAAAACAGGGGTAGATACATTGTACCAATCTCATTCTTGACTCACCCTGAATTCCAATATCTGCTTCGACGAGCTGAGGAAGAGTTTGGGTTTGGCCATGATATGGGCCTCACCATCCCTTGTGAAGAAGTTGCTTTTCGCTCTCTTACATCTATGCTTAGATGAAAAATGGAAAGGACGATGGGGTTTGCGTTTGCCTTGGAGAAAGATGGCCAAGAGAAGCCTAGCAGCATATATTGTGTAGCTAGTTTCTCTTTTTTTAACATCACTCTCCCTTGTGATTCTTGATTTTTTTAAGGGTTTTTTAACCCATCAGTTTGGGTTTTCTATGTTTAATTAGTCACTATGACTCCAACTTAGACCCAAGAATTATAAAATTTTATGGGTTAAATAATTTGTATAAAGTTGAATGCTAAGGAAAGCCAAGGGTTGTTTAACCTCAAAAGCTCCATCTCTCTTTTCTGATTTTCTCTCTCTATCACTGTTTAATTCCATGCAAATTATAAAATTAAATATCAATAATCTTTTGCTAGCTTAGCTTAGCTAGGGAAAAACAAGAGTAGATATCCTTAGTCAAATCAAGTGAAGAACATGTAAGAAAAAAAAAACATTAGAAGCTGCATTCCAAGCAACATAGGTTGTCAGAGAATGTGGGATCACAAGGTTCTTTTGTTCAAGTTTTGATTTTAATGTAACCAATAAGAATTTGTAAGATATGAAAGTTCTTGTTGTTGGGTAATTATTTACCTTTCTTGTCCCTTTCCTTTCAATTTTCATGCTAAGTGAGCAAAAATTAGAAGCTTTTAATTAGAGAAGGAAGATGGGTTTTTTGAATCAAATGTGATAACCTACAGACTCTAAGCAAAGAGGAGTAGCATCTTAAGGTGTGTTATGCCATTGTAGATAACTTCGCTGTCTGATATTTAAAATATATATATATATATATAATATTTCGAGATCCTGTTAACAGTCATATATACAATCCTTAATTAAAAATTAATTAATTATCATTAATTACATTTTTATAAAATTTCACGTTAATTAATATTGTTAGGTATTGATTAACAATTTTTATATTTATCAGAACGACAACGCTTACATGATGCAAAGATGTGCACGTATGTTTCCCTTTCAAATAAATTGGTACGAATTCTTTCATTGATTTAAACTGGATTTTACGAATGAAAAATAATTCCTTCAAAAACTATTTTATATATATATATATATATATTAATTCAACAATGCTAATTAAGTAAAACAATATTTTTCTTGGGAAGGGTTGATATAATAATTAGAAAAACTGTAGTTGATGTTCAAGATCAATATACATTTTTAGTCAGACAGGATAATTTTCACATTATTTCATGTCATTTTCGCACATCGATTTAAAGCAAATAATTCACATGCTGTTTCTAACAGATGACTTCTCGTAAACCGTAATAAGCAAAGGCAACATTACCTATTCTTAAACCGTAAAATTGATGAAAAATACTTGAATAAAGAAAAAAAAAAAAAAAACAGCATTATCCATCATTGTCATCTGTTAATGGACTATTTATGGGTTCTGCTATTTCCTACGTTAATGATCTGATCTAATCCTCATGCAATATTAATTCTTGTATTTCGCACATCACTCTCGTGTGTATCTTTTATTAAGTTACCTCTCAAATCCTAGTTTCTTATGATTTTTGGCTGAAAAAAATTGTTCATATTATTACTTTTATCTTAAATATTTGCATTTTTTAAATAAAAAATTGTTTAATTATAATATGTCTAGTTAATGGACAAATTTGTTACTATATTATAGGTGGACATTGAAATATACCACTAAACTTTATTTTAATCAATATTTGCCATTATATTTCTGGATTAAGTGAAAATTTGTTACAATAGTTAACTAAATATTGAATTTTGTCACTTTACTTTTGTTTGATTAAATTTTGTCACTAAATTTTTATTTTTAATCAAATTTTTTTTACCTAATTTTGAATTTGGTATGATTTTAAGATAAAATTTAATAAAAAATTTTCTTCAAATATTTTATTTTAATAATCAAAGTATAATAAATTAATTAATAAAAGATGATAAAAAATAAGTTTTATCTTTTTATAAAATAAAATTTCTGTGTTAATTTTTTATTTTTTAATTTTTACAAATAAATTTTACTTCATATATTTCAAAATCAAATTTTAGTAGCAAAATTTCAATCAAAGATTAAAGTTTAAAAGTAAAATTCAATGTGGCAGATTTGCCCTAATCTCAAAATTAGAATGACAAATATCAATCAAAATAACGTATAATGATAAATTTCAATATCCACCTATGTTATGTGATAAATTTACCGTTTAACCTTCATATTTTATTTTACAAATAATTGATTCACTCATAAATTGAAAAAAAAAAACTATTTTTAAATTTATCTAATACTTATATATGTCATGTAAAAAAGATAAAAAAAAATTGCAACAAAATTAATGGCAAGTAACACAACATGCATGATCTTACCTGTCTTTATCTTCATGTTTGCATGGCAGAAAAATCTTGTGAATATTCCCAAATCCCAACCCTTTCATCAGCATAATTAAGCAATTGACCTACTATACTGCAATCAATTTTTAGTTGACATTTTTCTTTTCCAATTTTTTTGTTCCTACATTTGTCTAATCAACTACTATAGCCCTATTTGGGTAATGGGTCGGGTCCGCCCGGACCTGTATCATTTAAATGAGGTTGTTCAGGGGAAATGCTGCTCCCTTTTTTTTTTTGGTACGTTTCACGGTTTAATGGAGACAGTCAATTAAAAGCCAACCCATATCCGTGACTTAATGAATCTCTCGCTATCGCCCACCACTGTGGCTGTATTTGGGAGATAACGGGAGACTGGCAATGCATGCATGCAATCTGATCTGTATAGATTACCTCTCACATGCATACAAAAAGTTCATTCTCATTTTTCTCAATGATCAAATCATTGAGCCATTTTTTATGGGGTTCCTGATGGTAATTTACTACTGATTTTTCCATTCATGGACCAGCTAGGAAGCAGCAGCTGTCTCAGACTAGCTGGTCTTCTCTTATTCGTGGTCTAGAATAAGAGAAAGAGTGGCGGACAACGAAATTCAAATTTCTAACCCGTGAATCACTTCATCAATTAGATTAAACCCGAGTTTTGTCCTTTTCTTTAAGCCACAAAAGCCGGCTAGTAGCAAATTCCCTCAACAATGAGAATTCAAATATATCTTTCTGCTAGAATAAAATCCAGTTTGAGAATTTTTCTTTGTTTTTTTGCTCAGAAAAAATATATCTTTCAACTTACCATTATTGCTTTGTTGCTTCATGCCCTGCGCATGCTCCCCTCTCTCTCTCTCTCTCTCTCTCTCTCTCTCTCTCTCAGGGGTCTTACTTGTCTTGATTGAGAATATATAAATAAATAAATAAATAAAAATTAAAGAATTTATCTTACAAATTATTCTTGTTTCAGATTTATTTGGATGGCACGTATGGACGTTTCTATAGTATTATTTTAGAAAAAATTTACCTCCACTTGACCGATTCCATTCACTTTGTACTTCAACCTCCTGAGAGTTGAAAGTATATTTTTACAGAAGGCAACTGGCTCAGGTACACATGGTTTCTAACTTATACTCTGCAAGCCTGTGATTAGATCTGCAGACTTCAGAGTACTTGCCTAAGTTGACCGTCAAGCCCAGCACATAAACAGAGAGAACGAAGAAAGCTATTGTCTTTCTTAGTGCTTTAAACCCTCCTCTGGTTTGGTCCCACGCACCCGAAGCGAGAGTATTGGGAATGAATATGTTTTGGTATTAAATGCATTTAATTTATTTTAAATATTTAAAAAATTATATTTTTTTTATATTTGAATATAAATGCTAAATATAAATATTTTAAAAATCATGATAATATAAATATATACATATAGATGTAGATAAAAAAAAAAAAAAACTTTCCTTTACCTCTTCATTTTCAAATGAAATATTACAAAAGCAAAATGAATAGTACTTACTTTCTCAAATTCCATGTTCAAATGCTTTATTAATTTGAAAAATCTTGTATTAGTTAAGCTGATAAATATTGTTAGTAAGAGCTTAATAACAAAATCCATTACATTTTTTATGGTCCAATTTGATATCACAGCAACTAATAAACTGCCTGCCTGCCTGCCTTCATGGTTTAGGTAATAAAAATTATTTAAACCAAATCGGAAAGGATTTAAGGAATGAGAATCAGAGCTATGTTTAGATTCATTTTCTTCTACAAGAAATAAACCTTTTTTTATTTTGAATATTCGTTAACATCTCGATGAATAGCCAAACTTAGGTTTCACCAACAATATCACTTGGTGGATAAGTGACACCTTACCTAAACTTTTTGTGACGAAAACCCCCTACGTTTAAGATGGGGACAGAATTCACATGTATCAGTAGATATTGATTTAATGAAAAAAGAGGTCATGTCTTCCTTTCAGTTTCACATCAATTACAGAAAAATGAGTTGGATCTGCAGAGATAACAAAGTATCCAGTTGGCTGCCATGTTTATTCTGTAGTTTGTCTCCGCGGTCCAACCCCCATGTTCTACGTAGATTCATGGAAGGAGCTTTTGTCAGCTCAAACAATTCAATGTTACCCTACCATTATACATAGTTCCATACCAAAATTCACGAATATAAACCAAAAAAAAAAAAATATTAAAAACGTTGTTAAAATTAATGATGTCATCAACTTCTTTTGAATCTAGAGTTTGATGTAAGAACTTTTATTCAAAGGTTTGATCTCTTTATTTATTCTGAATCAACTTTAAATTAAATTCTTAATATGATATAAGTATTCAGTTCATGTTTACGAGATCAGCATATAAAGCTTGACGAAGTCCCTCCAAGTCCAACATCGCACATGCTGATATAGTGGGCAAATTTTCAAAAGCAAAATATCCATTTGAGCTCCAGGGTTACTTTCATGAACGCCAAGTACCAACGACCAAACTGCTCTAACAAATTAAAAGGGAGAACTTTAAAGAGAATGATAATGGCATTGAAGGTAGTTCAGCAATCAAATTTAGCAAAATTAATGATTAAACATGGCCCATAAAATAATAATACCTATACCAGCTCAGGTTTTTTCTTTCCTCAATATTGCAATCACTTTCCGGCATGCATTCCAAAGTAAAAAGGGAAGAACATGAATGACATTTTGATTTGTCTTTGGCACAAATTGATGCAGATTTGCAGGGAACATTTGACACAATTTGATAAAATATTTGTTCTTATTTCTTGATTAGACAAATGCAAACTATAGAATAAAAAATTTCATGCCACCTACACATATTATAACAAGCTCATCTAGCTAGCAAACTTATACATAGTCACGTACGTCTGAAACAAATATTTTGAAGAATTTGAGTAATTAAGACGTAAATGAAACTTATTCTTTAACTATGATTCCAAGTAGTAATATCTTTGCGTCTACCCTCTTACATTATTAACATTGTAAATTTCCTTGAAGATGGATATGGATGGGACAACTTATTATTATTGCATTTATATAGCCGATTGATTTGCCACCACAGTTGCATTTATTAATTTGCATTTATAATATATTATACATATATTACATATAAATATATAAATGGATGTCAGGATAAGCATTGCTTATTGTGTGTAAATTGAGTGTTAAGAATCTCAATTAGAGCTGTCACACTTCTAAATCCTACTCATAGCCAACAAAGAAATGGACATGCATATGAAAAAATGTTTTGTAGGTACCTATAAATATAAGTTAAATTACAAAAATGAAGGGTTTCTTTTTATGAGTTTGGAATTGGAATTCTGACTTTAACCCTTTTGATTGATTAAGGGTTTCTAGCTACAATGAGTTCTTGACAGCTCAAGAGATATTATGAGCGGCCATTGGGAAGATAGAAGCAGTTGACCCATATTATAACTGAGGTACATGTCAGATCCTGCAAATTCAATCATTTCCATGCAATGTATAGGCAATTGATATCCCATGCATGATATATAGACCTGAAAAAAAAAAACAAAAAACGAAAGGAGAGAGAGAGAGAGAGACAGAGACAGAGAAGGATCCTAATGGGTCCCATTATTGCTTAAATGCTATTGCTGACAGCTTGGTAAGGTCTCCATCTCTATTATTCACACTGCTTTGGTGCTTGCGTCAGGGAGGTGGATCCACGAAGCAGTTTAGTCGGTCCATTTGATAATTATCTTACCTGCTTAAACTCTGCAACAAGCTAATTAAAAAGTGTACATTTCGCCCCAAAAGAAGTTAAAACAAATTACTACTACTTAAAACAGTAAGTTTACAGCATTAAAATTCTTTACGCCAATTATCTTTACGTTGATCTACCCAAAAAAAATTTAAAAAGGCTTTGTATACGTGAATTATTTTTATTGAATAATGTAAATAATAAAAATATTTATTTACTACATATATTTGGAAGACAATGTCATTAATAATATATATTTATATTTAGTAGAAAAATATAATATTATCTTATTAAAAATAAAATAATTTATATTTATTTTTTAAATTTTTTAATAAAATTATAATTTAATTATCAAATATAAAATATTCCTGACCGGTTAGACAATTACCACTTTTGCCAAAACTATCCCAACTCAAAAGAAAGGTAGACACCTTGAGGAGTGAATCCAAAATGGTAGGGACAAAATTGTCTTATTAAAAAAATTTTATGTACGGATCTGTACTGAATGGTGCCTGTCATTCTTACGCACAAAAATAGCTTTTTCTGTCGGAGCATTGGATAAACCACCACCCTTCACTCCTCTGTGAAAACTAAAGGTAAAAGAATCTGCCTTTGTCTAAGTGGGCTGTTATATATCTTCTTGTCCGCCACGGCTCAAATCTGTTTTATTTCCGCGGCTGATGAGAAACACGTGATTTTTTGTATGCATGTATGTATACGTAGACCCATTGTGACGTGGATATCATGCATGCATGACACTACCATGCACGCAATTTCAGTATAAGCTTAGGCTTATTATTTGGCTTCACGTCCATAGTCCTACACCTTTATGTTATTTCCATTGTATTGATAACTTCTTATTTATTTTCAATTTTCACACTTGGTAACCTCCTGTTAAAATCGTTCAGGTTAGATTTAAACAGTAATTTTTATTCACGATTTGATTTAAATTGCCTAATTCAAAAGAATTCATTTTATTTTTTTAATGTTAAAAAATAATTTTATATTAATATTTATATATTTTTTATCAAATTTATTTTATTAGTTGAAGAGTAACTTGGATCATGTCAACTTTAGATTTAAAATATTATATTCAAACTCAGTCCGATTCCCAATTAAGCTTCCCAGATCTGAGAGGTAACTCCACCTTTAAATAAATCCACCTCCAATTATTTGCATTATTTTCTAAAAATATGCTTATATATATAATTTTTTATGGTATAAATTTAATATCCTTTTTAAACATATTCTAGTATAATATGTGATAACCATCTGATTCGGTTTATAAAATGTTTTAACCTAAAAATACCTAAAAAATTGGGACTATTCAGATAGAAAGGACTTGAGATTCAGACAACCAACCAAAAATATATAATAAGGATATGGTCTGAACCGATTTTTACAATTTTTATAGTTGCTCGAAGTGTCTTCTAACGTAGATATTATCAATACATAATTTAATTAGTAATCAAGTTTTAATTTTTTTAAAAAAAATTACTTTAAATTTAAATTTTATTATCCTCACCGCTTGCCATTGGGCAGTAGCCATTTTAAAAAGTCCCTGTAAATGCAACATTATCCATGGGTGGGTCGAAAAAGAGTTGGGACATTGAAAAAGCTGTTCGAAAATAATCAAATGGCCTTTGGGAATGGCGGCCCTATGGGTAAGGTTAAAGTTTGGCAATGTTGGATTGGATCCTCTCAGTCAGCATGCGAATGAAGGGGGACTAGGCCCCATCCACCCTAAAATCTGAGGACTTTGAAGGTATCCCATCAAAAACTAGCTGGGTATTAGCCCAATCACCCAACCCAATTTCATCTTTGATCCAACATTACCCAACCAACATAACTTAAAATTTTCAGTGATATTGACAGATCAAAACCAACACTGGACCCCATGCCTGTCAGTACCAAATTGGCTCGAACGGTGTCACACCAGGAGCTCCAGGATCCCATCCCTAATTGCCTAGCCACTAACCGCCCAATTATTTATGCATGTGAACATATAAAAAGAATCATATATCTTGAGAGGTCTTTTCTCTTCTAAGAAGTATGTTATACGTCTTTCTTTGCTGTGGGAATTATTAGTAAAAATCAAAAACAAAACATAAAATCAAAGGTTCAATTTCCAAAGCTCAATTGATTGAAAGAGATATGAGGGCCCTTAAACCTTGAAGGTCGATGCTGCTTTCTTTTCTGCATTTTTATTTGATCTTTATTTGGGCAGAAATGAGAATAGTTCTTGCAAAGTTAACCAGAAACATGCTCAAAACTCCAATGCTACGCCATGGGGAAAAAAAAAATCCATCAAAGTTTGTTATTTTAATGAAAGTAAACTTGATATAGTTAGTGGCACATGAGCATCTGATTCAGTGATTAATGAATAATCACTTATCGGATCGACGTTTTTATTCTTCAAATAAAAAGAAACCTATGATTGTATAGTATTTTAAATGCATAAAGCAAAGCTTACTCGAAAAAAGCATTAAGAATTTCTATTTGTGGTTGGAGGACTTCTTAAATTTATTACAGTTTATATTGAGCATTAAATAAGCTTACATATGAATCAATAAATTAATCTAATTCGTTCGTACAGTTAGTTTTAAACTCTAATATTCGGTAAGTTTAGATTCAAAGCTTTTTATTCTATCCTTAGATTATAATATCTTTTGTCACTATATATATATATATATATATGTATGTATGTATATGTATATTCAATATCATTTTTCAATTTCGACGCAGTACAATTTGGAGAAAAAAATTTTGGGCTTAGGCTCTTTAGTCATGTCCACCGGTCCATTAATTGAGCTCCTACAAATCTATGATTTTTACAAATAAAAATAATAAATTCAGTACTTTATCAATAAATTATATAATTATTTTTAATAAATACATATTTAATTTAGACACGAAAATAAAGCATTAATAAATCCAATTACGTAACAAACTTTACTTCTTTTAATTAATTTTTTTATTATTATCAAAAGAAAAAAAAAATCAATAAGATGGGAATGGAATCTTATCAATTTGTCACCCTCTTAAAAACCAAATGAAATGACAATAACGTTAAAACAATTAGAGCTTAGTCTAAAAATACTAAAACATTATCTAATTGTATCAGGTGACAGATGCTTTGTTTGATATGCAAAAGCAACCATTCATATGATTTGATTAATTTGTCTTTGTAAGAATATGAAGTTTCCTTAATAAAGCTGCTTTCAGCTTATAATAGAAAGACCTAACCATTTACAAGAATTGCCAAGTCATTATTATTTTATTATTTTAGCTTTTGTTTTATTACTAGTAAATTAGATATTAACTTTTCTTCAATTAAAAGTTTAATATTATGCATACATATATATATATATACACACCCAAAGAATTGTGATGCAAAACATAAAAAAATATTATCGACTTTACTTAGATCACAAATATTTATATTTCATATTTTGTTTTTTTATTCACCTAAATAGAAGGTTGTAAGAAGTTGTAAAAAGTGTGAGCTCAACTTAAAATTTAAATCTCGAAGTTTGGTTGAAACTAGGCCAAATTTTACTTTTAAAGTTTAAACTCAATTTGAGATAAAAATAATATTTAAACTCATTTAATTAAGCTTATTTACCTATAAAAAAGAGTTTTAATTATAATACTTGACTTCAACCTAGATTATTTATATTTAAACTTGAATTTAAATTCATATTAAAAACAAAAAACACCCAATTAGACTTATAAACTACTTGAGTAATATATTATGTTGACTTATTCAATAACTCAAGCCTAACAATAATCCAACTAAATTCAAATTTATATTTTACACAAATATAAATATAATACAATATTAATAATATTTAAATATATCATATTATATTTATTATTTATATATTTATTATATATATAATTATATTTGGAATGTATTTTCATATCCAAATTAAAATTAGGCAAAATCTAACTTTTTGGGGTCACTGGCACGGTCGTTTGATGAATAACCTAACCGCCCAACATATCATCATAGTAATTGGCCATTGCTAGTGCCGTGACTATAAAGTAAAAAAAAAAAAAAAGTATTACTATCAAATTTCCTTTCACCTCCTTTCCTTTTCCATACTTTTTTTTTTTTCTTTTTTTTTTGTGGGGGGGGGGGGTTTCCCTCACTTTTTCCTCAACTTAACAGTACATTAATCTTATCTTCCCTCCATAAAGTTCCAATACAAGATAACTAGAAAGTCATCTCTGACATGACATAACATAGATTCTATTTTATTTCTTTTTTCCTAACTTTAACCTCAAATTTAAAATTGACATATTTTAATTGGTATTTGGATAAAAAATTAGAAGGGCATTAATAGATATATATTAAATGAACCTTTCAAAATCGACGGTCAAAAAGAACCACTTAATGCCTTTTTTATCATTGCATTACAGTACACTTTGATTGTCAACATGGGTAATCATTAGCCAAATTCAAATTATGGCAAATATAACTGTAATCCTTGTGCAATGATATGATTGCTAGTTTTAGCACAAGAAAGAGAGCTTTTTAAATAAATCTTTATATGAAAAATTAAAAGGTTATTATATATTTTATATTTAAAACAATTATTATATGGGTTAATATTTTAATTGAATTTTTATAATTTAAAGTTTTCATCGATGGACATGGTATATAATATAATAATCTATCTTCAATAATTACAACATTTTACTTGATGTAACTGCTATTTAATTATATTTGGTACCTCATATAATTCTTTTATAACAATATTTAAATATAAATTTTATTTATTATTATTAGTATTTACAGAGTACCGAATATAAATTTTTAATTATTACTATTATATATTAACTACTATTTTTTAAAAGAGATATCAAAAGGATATTTTTAAATACAACGCACATCCATTATTTTTTTTAATGATAACAAAAGGATAATTTTCTTCTACAATTTTGAAAAGAATA
>JBBYHK010000006.1:2363612-2375415 GCA_038382065.1 Adansonia grandidieri | reverse complement strand
ATATATATGATATATTTTTTAAAATATTATATTATATGATATTTTTATTATTTTTATGTTATATTCGTTTTATGTAATCGTATCAACATATTTTTAAGATTATTTTTAATTTTTACATTTTTCAAGTGCATCGAAATTTTCAACCAAAGACTCAACTCTTTTTTTTTCAATGAAAATGTTAATAAAACATTTTTTTTCTCAGCTTTAACTAAAAAACAAAATGTTGAGTTACTGTTGAAGGTTTTTGTTTAATTAGAAAAAATGGTAAGATGAAGTGAAAGAGAATAACTTTGGACGTGACATAATTATGAGGTTAAGGACTAGTTTTTTATATAACAATGATGTAATTTCATATGTAAAATTAGAAATTTATTATATATTTAAATTAATTTAAATTAATTTTTTATTTGTTTTAATATGATTTAAGGTTTTGTGTTATTCAAATAATATCAATTATTAACACTTGATGAAATGATGTATTGTTTTTTAATTGTAATAACGAAGATTTAAATTTTAAAATATCAACACATATATATATACACAAACATATAATTGTATTTTCCACGAAAAACCCTAACTAAGAAAATAGGTAGGTTTTTTTTTTCCTCAACTCGGTACAATAATTGATCGAAAGAAATTAGATAATGGTTCAGAAAAGTGCTTTTTAAACTTTTGGTTAAAACTGTTTTCGAGACGCAATGCAAAGCAAAACAGTAACGTCAATAATCTTACGTTATTTGAATTTGAAGTGATTTTAGATATAAATATATATTATTTATATATTAATTTTTTAATTTTTTTAAATATTTAAAAAATTATATCCTATATTGATATCTGAATTTGTTAAAAAAAGCAGCCCAAAATTTTCTAACTCCAAAAGTATTAAAGACACGGATAAGAGAAAAAGACTTTTTCTTACGTTCATAACTTTTATTAATTTAAATATTAAATATTAAATATTAAAATATATTTTAAAATACCAACTCTTACAGGCCTTTATTGTGTTCTTCCCTTTCAGGTCTTACTCGACCTCATCCAACAGCAATAAAAATAGTAAGAACGGATTGTAACTTTCCGAAAAGAAGGGAGAAGCGGTGAGGGAAGAGATTATCAAAGGGGCGAATGATAATGGAGACATGCGTGGTCATAGCCCTCAAAATTTAAAGGTTTAGATTATTTAAATTTGGCCAATTGCTTACTATTTTTCATTAAAAAATTATAAATAAAATATTATGTTTAAATTATCTCATCCTCTGTACTCAAATCTATCTATTTATATATTATTTTTTTTGAATAACAATGTATTAAAAATAAAATATTTTTAAATATATACGATGTAACAAATAAAATATGTTTAATCACTCTAAAATTTTAGTTGAGGATCCGCTATTAGAAATTATAATTTCATGTCATCGTAATTCAACATTAATAATGAACTAATCTATTGAAGAAAAAAAATTAATAGTTGGGTATTCTTTTCAAAAGGTATGATCAATCTATCGTAATCATAAACTACCACATTTTCTCAGATGGTCATGCCACTGTAGGATCTTATCTAGTTTATCTAACAACGAAGGCAAATGTTAATTAGGCCTTTGTTAACAAGTCCAAAATTAAAAAAAAAAAAAATTATAATTATTATAGTTTTTTTTAAAAAAAAAAATTGTGAAAGTAATTGATTAGATAGAAAATAGTTATTTAAAAAATATTATAGGTACGTATTAATAGAATCCAACTATAAAATAGAATTGTTTCACCCATTAGAATAATTATTAAAATATAAACAATATTCTTGTTACAAGTTTTTTTTTTCAATTATTTATTGGTTCATTATATTTTAAATATATTTAATAGTATGACTTTCATAATTAATGATTGAATTATATATATATATATATATGAATGATAATAATGAATCATTGTATTGAAAAATAATGAAAAAAAAAATGAACCGATAAATCTTATGATTAAATATTTATGAAACAAATTTTAATTAATTAAGCATGACTATGATCACCTATGCTTTCAGGTTTAAACACTCGTTCTTTTAAGTTTTTTTTTTAATATATATTTGATACATTAAGAATGTATTAATTTATATATTATTGAAAAATTAGATGATGATATTTTATTAAAAATAAAATTATTTATATTTATTTTTAAATTTTTTTAATAAAATTACATGATCCGATTCAGTTATAATATATACATTTTTAATGTATCAAATATAATTTTTTTATGAAGTAGCAAAGATATTTCAATCTTGTAATCAAAAACATATTCGAAATAAATATGAATTTTTCAAAGTTTGAATTATGAGATTTGAGGCCTAAAAGAAGGGAAAAAAAACGTGGACTATAAGGTCAAAGTATATTTGAATGATTTACTATTACTATTCCATAAAATAACATTTAGAGTATTTGATGATTTATAATAAATTATATGAGTTTTCCTCATACCAAAATCATATATAAATGTCGACAAAGAAATTATACCATAATCAAATAGTATATTAGCCTTATATATGATTTATATTAAATCAAAAAATTTGTTTACATTAATTTGTCGGTGTTTTGTTTTTTAATGTAAATATAAATATGATAAAATTATTGAATGTATCAAAATTTTAAATACGAATATGATATGTGTATTAAATATAATTATATTAATCACATTTATTAAACATATTGTATTAATTAATTTATATCATTTTTCATATCATCTTAGAAGTTTCTTGGGTTTGATAAAAAGCGCATTAGGTAGTAGATCGCTTGATCCAATCGCATTATTATTATTATGACGCATGTCACTCGAACTTGAGTGTGAATAATAAATATAGGTATATGTCAAACATAAATATGTTTAATTTTTTTAATGTTTTTCCGTGCATTTGAAAAACCATTGAAAGATAACATCAAAATGTGTTAAATATGGATACTCGAAACACCATAGTTTAGGTGATAAGCCAGCTAAAATTCTTTCAATTTGTTGTAGTTTCAGGGGCATAAGCCTGGTCGTTTGGAGGAACTGGGGCTGCAACCACTTGATCAAAATGAAGCAACGAAGGATCAGAATCAGCAACCTAAGCTCGCGGCAAGAGAGAACCGTCAAAGTGATAAGAGTCTTTACTGTTCCGATACTTGATGCTAATATTGATGGGAATGGAAAGGGTGGGTATAAATTGATTGATCTAAATGCCAAGCCCCAATAGATTCATGGGCAAGCTTCAACCAATCAGGTATCATTTTTTTCTTAAATTTTTTAGACATTTGACCCACGTTCAAATTGAGAATTAATTTAAATTTTATTGCATCTTATTGATTGTAAATTATTTAGTCATTAAATTTATGTAACGAGTAATTATTCTTGATAAAGAAATAAATCTTAGTGAATAACTTGATGACCAAGTAATTATTATTTTAGATATAAAAATAGGCGTACATCTTTAAAGAAAGAAAGATAAGATGTAAACCTTGTGGTATCTCATTATTGGAAGATAATTTGTAGCTTTTCTTGGAAAAATTACTAATTGTTTGTTGAAAAATTTATAGTTTTTTCCGTGCAAAAACTACTAATTATGTGTTGGATGATTTGTAACTTTATCGATATAAAAGTTACAAGTTATTTGCGAAAAATATTTATAACTTTATCTGTATGAAAGCTATAAATTTAATTAATGGCATTGTTTGTAACCTTTTAAGATTAAGCTAAAGAACCGAACCATATTAAAACACATTTATTTTTTTATTGACGCTTTTGTGGGCTGCCGCGCTGTTCTAAACAAAATTATGCTCATTTTTTTTTTTTACCAGCTTTTTTGATGTTAACCTTAAATGTTCGCTTTTTCAAACCTAATTAATGCAGTGGCTGCTTCATGCTCAAGGCGCAAGCCATGGATGGTTGAAGTGGCCATAAATCATGACTCAGCAAGTGTGGTCCCTGCTGGATTGGATCCTTCAAAAGAGAACCTGAAAAATGAGCCAGCTAGGCATATAACTATTATCCCCCCTTATACATTTGTTTAAAAGCATGGCTAACATTTGGTTCTGTGCTTGTTACATATTTGAATGGCTGCAATCTATGTTTTTTAGTTGTTTTTTTAAAGTACTTATGTTCGACACTCTTATCTAATACATTTTTGAATTTGGGTATAAGAATATAACTTTTCAAAGATCCTTCAAATGCATGAAAAAAATATATAAAAATGTTGAACATACCTATGTCAAACACATACTCATTTTCGACACTCAAACCAAAATCCGAGTAACATAGCATGTGATCCAAGTTGATGGAGTTGAAATTGATATTTAGGTGGCATTTTGAAAACCCGTCAGGTTTTTCCAGAGTGGAGCTTGACCCATTGAGGAGTTACTGACGCTTATAATCACAGGAGAAACAGAAAGGATTGACATTTACTTGTTAATGAAAGTTATAAGCTATTAGAGTAAGAATGTCTAGGCTCGTCTTTGGGGCAAGTTGTGCTAATATCTTTCAAGAGAAATGGTGTCCAAATGCAAGCAATCTTCATGTAATGACAAGTAAATAACTTTTGAACACAAATGAAAATGATGGTAACATGTTATCTTTCTGCTTACCTATCTATCTCATTGGTTGTCGTCTCTCTTATTTTAGGCAATGAGTAAAAGCAAAACCAATCTGCTTGTTACTGAGATCTTAAAAATTATACTGCTGTTATTTATCAGTTGGCAAGGACAAATCTTTGCTGAAAAAAGCTATAACATTTTGTTGCTGCAATTAATAGTTGCTTTGGTTTTTGATGAACTTTCCTTGGCTAATTAGCTTCTTTTTCTTACAAATTTGCTGGTTGGGATTTACGTTTTACGTCTCAAAGTTTTGTATAAATTGACATAATTTTGACATATATATATATATATATATATATTTTAACACGTTCGCGTATTCATACTGTATTTAAAATGTAAAAATGAACATACATTCTCACTCAAAGATTAAGATAGTGAAGAACACACGTGTTCATGTTGTGTAATTGGATGGTGTTCAAAATTATCAGAAGTAATTAGACTCGATACTAGCTCTTAAACGATAGAAGTGGCCATGCAGGTCAAACAATTCCCCATCCGTAGCATGATTTTATTACTGAGGTGAATTGCAGACTTCTGAATATACGAACTATATACAGATATTGAACAGCTTCGTGCTGGAAAGGATATCGAATTTTTCAAGCACAAAATGCAGATTCAATCATTTTAGTGTATGTGATGACTATGATGCATACATAAGTACACATTAACTATTCTCATCAGCAAGAAATTTATTTATAAAGTAGATTGTAATCAAGAACAAAAATAGTCTCCAAGGCTATGAAATCATTAACAAATTCTCCACCAAAATCATATCTTATATTCTTCATCATCTCAATTGTAGCTTTTGTTTGCAGGTTTGCATCAGCTTAGTAGACGTAGCCCTTGACGAACATTCCTTTCTTGGCCTCCTCCGACTCTCCCTCGCCAGTGTATTTGCCAAGCTGAGCTAGAGAGTTGGCCTTGGCTCGGACAAGAAGTGCATCCTGAGCAGCCTTCACATTCTCGGGTCTGCCTCCCCACGTCTTCAAGCAAGTGTTCTGGAGAGCTCTGGCATAAGAGAACGAGATGTGCCATGGGTTGGCAGATTGGTTCATTGCGTTCAAGTTGAGGGTTGCTTCAACCTCGGATTGCCCCCCAGACAAGAACTGCTCAACACAACAAAAAAAAAAAAAAATGCTTCCACCATTAGTAACCTGATTCACCAATGGGGGTCAAGGATGCATTCTCATTCGCGTTTGTTTATTGCGATTGCAGATGTGAATATCAATAACGTGGAGGGTCGAGGCAATGTTTGGTCAGAAAACATACCATGATTCCAGGGACAGCTGGGGGAATTCTGCTATGGAGGAGCTTGAGGGTGTACTCAGCGACTTGCTGAGGGGTGGCCTTGTCTTTGCATTCTGCACCAGGAGTGACCATGCTGGGCTTCAACAGGATACCCTCAAACGTGACATTGTTCTCGGCAAGGTAGAAGAAAACCTCAGCCCAAACCTTCTTGGCTACTTCGAAAGTCCTTTCAATTCCATGGTCACCATCAAGCAAGATTTCTGGCTCCACAATCGGGACCAATCCACTGTCCTGCAAATATAGAAAAAAAAAAGCATCAAAACTGAATTGTTTCATCAACAATCCACAAACATAACCAGCAGCAAATACAATAATATTAATAATTGCTGCTTTCTTCTACTTACTTGAGAAATGGCAGCATATCGGGCAAGACCCCAAGCTGCTTCTTTGACTGCCAAGGCAGATGGACCATTGGGAATGCTCACAACAGTACGCCTGGTTAATTAAATAAGAGCTAGTGTTATATAACAATGCTGTTTCATCACTATCTACGAGGGAGAGACCTAGTAAATCGTGTATTCATATCTTGTTCGTATATTTTATCGCGTCATAATCGTGCTTAATGTATTTTATATTTATATAAATTTCGATATGTTAATAATTTGTATTACATAGATTCAAAAACATTCGTGTATTAGTATCATGTCGTGTCTAGTATTGCTAGGTTTTGGGAGTGTACCATTTCGCAAAACGAGCACCCTGCTGGTAGTAGGCAGCTGTGCGGGAGGAAAGACCATCAAGACCTTGGCACCAGGACTCGTTGTTTGAACCAGGGAGGGGCACCAAACCCTGTTTTTTCATCGTCATTAAATTTCATGTGTTAATATAAATTCTGATCAAACAGATTTGACAGCCTCCTTAAAAATACATAGTATTTATGATTTTTTTTAATAAAAGAGGCCTGAAAAAGTTGCAGACGTTAGGCTTTGAATCTAGACCTACTAGAAGCCATGCATCACGGGTTTCTACGTGAATAAACTAGACTAAACCTTAGGTTCATACTTGTCGATGCTATATGGTTCGTTATTATCGGCTTTAATTACCTTGTCAACTTTGATACCAGGGACAATTTTTTGCTCAACAAGAATATCAACAATCTTTTTGCCATCGACGGTAGACTGGTAGAGAGTCTCCTCGAAAAGGATGGCTCCAGAGATGTACTGGCCGAGTCCAGGGGCAGATACAAGAAGGGTACGGTATGCCTGTCGGTTAGCCTCAGTGTTCTCTAAACCAATTGAGGCAAGTCGCTTCCCACATGTTGCATTTGATTCGTCCATGGCCAAAATCCCACGCCCTGGCGATGCAATGGTTTTCTACAACCCAAAGAAAAGCACGTCAAATGGTGTCTTTACATATCTAATAGATAAATTGAAAGATGAATCTAAGACCCTCGAAACTTTCATATATTCCTTAAATTTTACTGACAACCCTTCAATATGAGCATGCAATGACCTGTATTCCTTTTACTAAGCAGTTTCATTCTATATTACTCGAACTCTAGTACGTATCTGAAATAAGTATATTTACATTTTTTCAATGTTACTCAAACTTTAATGTGAGTATTAGACATTAGTATATATCCGATATGAATATATTTAAATTTTTTTTAATATTTGCATATATTTCAAATATCTTTGAACGATATTTTTATATTTATATCTGAATATAAATAAAAAATAAATATCAACTACAAGTACTTAAAAAAATGGGGTGCTGTGATTATTAGGCTAAGCTAATGCCTAAAAGATGGTTCAAAGACTAGATTAGTTCAACTTCTATTTCTGAAATCAGGAAAATTCTATAAGAAAAGTGGAGTAGCTTTTTAGCACATACCGCGGTCTTAACAAGCTCGTCAGCATAGGAACTAGCACGGACGGTGAGTGCTGATGGGGAATTGGGGTGGCACCTGAAGAAAGAAGCTGAACTCTGGCGGAGGTTTTGGCCCTTAACCCACTCAGACTTGTCAAGGATAGGTGAAGATTTGAGGAGAGTTGCCGAAGCTGATGCCATTTGTTTCTTCTTTAAAACACTTTTTTTAAGCTTTTGAAGCTGTTAAAAGCAGGGCTTTAATGCCTTTTTTTTCTCTCTTTTCGCTATAATCTTATCTCCTCAATCTTTGGCCTTCCTTTACCTCACATGCGAAGTCTCACTAACTGAATTTATAGCTGCGTAGTACCATTGTCATAAGATATCATATTTGAGGCTGCTATCGGTCAACCAATGACGTCGTGATACGTGGATGATAACTTTGCACACTTGGCAAGCTGTTTGCGTGGTTGAAATGGGTTGTTTCACACTCACCTCTTAAAAAATTTATTTGAAATAAATTGGGGTTTTGAAAAACCCAAGATTTTTTTTCTTCTTGTCCTAATGTCATTAGGGTAGAAGACAAACGTATCATATTCACTATGTAGTAAGTCCAAATTAGAGCTGTTTGAGAGATTCCTCTGGAAAGTAGGAAACATGAGGTTCTAGTTTTGTTCAGATTAAAGGGCATGGTTTGAGTATAGGGTTTTAGATGAAATTGTGAGTTTAATCCCATGTAGGACAGCTGACAGAATGCCAAGTCATTTGCTCCCATCAGATTTTTCAACCCATTGAGACCATCAAGAATACGATATATGGCCAGGTCATTTGATTTCATTGAACCCATCATCTTGTATACGCATGGCTGACGTAAAAAACGCATGATCTTTGGTTAGCATTCACATTTTTCTTTTTAAGTACTTATGTATGATATTTTCATGTTTAAGACATATTTGAATATGAATATATTTATCTTAAAATATTTATGTTTGACATTATATTCATATATATCCAGATATTGATATAAGGATATAACCTTCCGAAAATCTTTTAAGAACTTTTCAAATTCACAAAAAAACATAAAAATAATTAAATATATCTATAATAAATAGGTACATGTATCTAACCCTCATATATAAGTCAAAGCAACGTAGCTGAGAACCATACATTGAAGCCAAAGCTCGATATTGTTAAAACAAAAACTGGGCTTTCACTTAAAAGGAAAATGCTCCTTTGAGAGTGTAAGGTCAGGGTTAAAATCAAATCCATGTGAACACCTGGTCTTACTTGAAATCGTATGCAAAACAAAGGGACATCTTAAACTGATGAAACAATCAAGTTACCTCATTGTTGATTTCATAAGAACACAGCAACATTGTCATCTCAATATAACAAATCCTACGTATGCTTTATGCCGAGATTTTAATATGGACAGACACAATTAACTAAAACTCTTTACTATTTAATGACAGATCTGCAATGCCAGCAATTAAATTGCCTAGTGGTTCATCCCCCAAGTCTTTCCAAGCAGTTGAATCATCAAAGACCGATGGCATCGATTGAAAGGAAGTTCCTGTCTCTGCAACAACCTTGTTCAACTCTTTAATAAGATCATCTTCCTCGTCTGGAATGTCCAAATCCCATACCCTGAAGATATCCACAGTTGATGAATTTGTTTCTTCTGCAGATAAACTCGATTGAAGTCCTAAATCAACCACGTCATCCTTTCTTTCATACTCCTTGTAGGTAGGCCGGAAAGGATCTCCCCGGAATGTTTCAGCAGAATCTTCCTGAAAAAATTGCGACAGAATACTAGTCCTCTTTTTGGTAGGAATAGTGTTGGTGTTTGTTTCAATGTCTCCATTAATTGGAATGTCAACAAGATCATCATCGGTTCTTCCTGAGTACTTGGTAGCCTCTGCCTCCTCGATGGAAGGAACTATCCCGATTTCAGCTCCACCAACAACACCATTGCTTCCAGTTGCAGAAGAGTCAAGTGATTCAGGTTGGTCACCAATGATCTCCAGCAAAACATCTTTGAAAGAAGTCCAGTTACTTTCCAAAATTTCAGTATCCGTAACCAGACAAGAATTAACCCAAGCCAAATCCTCATCAGAAAGCTTATCTCCCTCCAGGATAGATTCCAAAGATTCAAGAATAACAGATGAAACTGAGCCATCTCTTGTGTCATCTTCTGCATCCATTGCTACAAAATTTACAGCAAACAATGTCAATAACAGGAAGAAAAGAAAGGTTTATATGTGTCAAACTTCATCAAACCAAACATACTTGCTTCACGAGAAATGTAGAAAAACTACGATGCTTTCGCTCAGCGAATGCTGAATTTTACACATCCCAAAAACCGCATAAACCAACCAGGTAATATTATTGATTGGTTAAGATAGTCCCAGAATAAAAATTGGCATCACGTACACACACGCACATACTCATCCAGCAGGGTTCATATAACTATAAAACATTGAAAACTGCAAAGCTAATTCCCCAATATAATTTTTCATCTAATAATTCAATAGATAAACAATTTAAGAATAAAAAAAGATTCATTTTAGCAACTAAGAAAGGTGGCATACACACTTTTTCAATATTGCAATCTGAAGTTTTAAGTTTGATTTCAACCTATGTTACTTACTTGAATTCGGGTATGAGTGTTAGATATGGGTATATTTCTAAAACAGGTATATTTAATTTTTTTCTAAGTTTTTCCAAGTATTTGGAGGGTCCTTAAAAGGTCATATCTCTGTATTTGTGTCTAAAAATGTGTCAAACACAGATACTTCAAGAAAAATGAATTATCCGAGCAACACAGATTTCAACTACTCAAACAAGAAAATTATAGAACACTGCAGCAATCTTCTCTAAACAATCATTTCCAAATAGTACCGAAAGCAAATTGAATTCAGAACGATAATAATGCCCTCATAAAACAGCACAAGTTAAAACAAAAACCTTCTTTTTATTTTTATTTTTCAATTTTCTTCTGTCCAAGAACGAAAGGCATGATTCAAAACACCTATGCTTAAGAGAAGAAATTACGGTAATCAAGCAACTTCACACATCTGCCACCACTATACCTTAAATAAAACTGATAAAATGTTGAAATTAAAACAAAAAGATTAAAACTGATTTGTGAATTTACGATCAAACAAATTACTATAACAGCAATAACTTGAAAGAATTGCATATATCAACTAATAAACTTAAACGATTCTTTTTCCATATTATTACAATCTTTCTTGGTTTATAAAAAAGGAAGATAAAGGAAGACCGCATCGTATAGCAAGTATTCATGGCGATAAATCTGCAAAAACATAAAACAATTAACATAAACCCTAAACCCTAAAGCCAAGCGTGATAATTCCAAGTTTCAAAACTTCGATGAAATGGGAAAAGAAAGTAAGAAGCAACGAGAGAGAGATTTACTCTACCAAATTGAAGTTATTTAGAAAATCTGTAAACCCTGATTTGCATAAAAGAAGTTAAGAGTGTGGGACACCGTTTTGTTCTGGACTTGAATTTGTGGGAACTACTAGACGTGACGTTTCAACAAGGCGACGTGCTCAGGAATAACGTGTTCTCAAGCATCTGATGGGCTTTGCCTTTGGACAAAAAAAAAAAAAAGAGCGAGCCGACCAAAGTTTGAGGGAAAAAAATTTCCGTTGCCGGAACTTGAACCCGGGTCTCTCGGGTGAGAGCCGAGTATCCTAACCAACTAGACTACAACGGATTTTGTTGAAAGGGTTCATTTAGATAAATTTAATATAATATTTTCTCATGTCGCTAACCTAATTTAGCTTCCCAAAAAAAACTTTAATTTATGGAACAAACAATATAATTTAATGAAAACTTGTCATTTACATTAACCAAATATTCCTTTAAATAGTCCAGCTCTTCTATTTTTTTTTTTTTTTAGACTAACAAAATTATCATTTGCATTAGTAAAATATATATATGGAATATAATAACTTTATAGGTTTTTCTTAAAAAATCAAAAAAAATAAAATGTATAAAGGTCCAATTTTCAATGCATGAATATGAACTGGGTTGAACCCCACCTAATCAAACTG
>JBBYHK010000006.1:2304594-2318532 GCA_038382065.1 Adansonia grandidieri | reverse complement strand
ACGTAAAACATTAGAGGAAAAAAATAGTACAGTACTTAGTTTTTTTGTTTTTTTTGGAGTTGACAAGATCAACATAAATTGGTTTGGGGATACATAATGTTATATATTATATATATACACCTATATTACTTGTTAATCGAGGGTTACCGACTAATTAAGCTAATATAAAAACTGGATTACAGTTGGCAATTTCGTTTATAAAAATCATATTAAGATTTTGAATTAGTTGAATAAAAAAAAGCTTATATTTAAAAAATATAATAATAAATAAATATAATATACGTCATCCCATATATATATATATATATTTTTTTTCATAAATCTGTTTTACGATCCTTCATATAAACAATTATGATTGGCAAGCAAAGGTAAATGGACCCTCTTGAATTTTATTAATAAAGTTTTCCCGTGATTTATAAAGGAAAGTACAGGATTGTAAAACGCAGAGAAATCTTCTATTGTCCTCGGTTTTCCGCCAGAATTTTCATTCTATGAGATGGTTGGGAAATTTCAAATACAAATTTCAAATTATGTTTGGATCGAGTTGGATTAAATCAAATCCACTTAATAAAATAATTTTTTGAGTTTATTTTCTTTATTGTCGAAATTTTTAAGATTTAAATATTAAAAATTTAAATTTTATTATTCGAATAGAAAAATCATACGTTAAATAATTGAGTTAAATGTTTGATTGTAAATAGTTTAAGAGTTTGCTAAAATTAAAACAAATAATAATATGTTTTCTTCATTAGCGATCAAAGGTTTGCTTTTTTCTCATATTTTTCAATCTATTATTTTACGATATATAATTAATTATCATTTAAAAATATAAAATTTATAACTAATAATCGAGTCATAAGGACACAGTTGGTATGGATGTATTTAAAATTAATGGATGAAGAAATAATACATTGGATCCGATCCTTGATTAAAGTGATATATATATACACACATAAGTATTAAGGCCCCATTTTGTTGGGGCTTTTTTAAATAATTTTAAATTAAATTTTAGCAAATAATAATGATTTTATTTAATTTTTAATTTAAAATCAAGTAAGGATTTTAATCAAGTATATGAATCGTAAATTGATTTGAGTTGACCTACGAAACAATCTCTTTAGATAATTTATTTAAAATTAAAATTAAAATAATTAATAAAATAATTTTTATTTTAATTTTTCTCAAAGGGATTTGTAATGTTTCTAAATTGATCTTCCAATTAAAATGTAAATTAATTTCTTTAAATGCATTATTTAAAAATAAAATAAAAATAATTCATAAAATAATTTTTAACTTTTCTTTTAAACGGGTCGGATATAGATTCTAAATCAACAAGGGAATCAACTTGAAAATCAACCATTTAAATACATAATATGAAAACTAAATAAAAAATGAATTAATAAAATAAAATTTAAATTTTTTTTGTGATCATCAAGTACACATCCTAAATTGAGCCACGGGTCACATACAAAATAACTCTTTAAATAAATCACTTAAAAATAAAAATAAAAACAAAAACTTAAATCTAAAAGTACTAAGAATAATTAATAAAATAAATTTGCTTTTAATTTTTTTTGGAGCGAATTGAATATTGATTCTAAATCAACTTATGAATTACCGTACAAATTAATTTTTTTTAAACACATCATCTAAAAATAAAATAAAAATAAAAATCTAAAAACAAAAAAATAAAAAATAATTAATAAAATAATTTTTTTTATTTTCAAATGAATTGAATATTGATTTTAAATAAAGCCATAAGTTACTATGTGAATTAACTTTTTTGAATACATAACTAAAAAAATAAAATTAAAAACCATAAAATAATTAATAAATAATTATTTCCCTCAAACTAGTCATATACAAATATTGAATCAATTTATGAGTTATCGTATAAATTAAACTCTTTAAATATATTATTTTAAAATAATAAAATAAATTAAAATTTAACATATAATTGTAAATTTAAATCTAAACAAAAATTAAAAAATAAAGCCCACCACATGGCGAGCAAAGAAACCTGCCATGTGTTTGACATATATCCCTTTAGAAATTTTTTTTATATATAAGGTATAGATTAGCCTCTTAAAAATACATTATTTTAAAATAATAAAATAAATCAAATTTAAACTATAAGTGTAAATTTAAATCTAAACAAAAATTAAAAAAAAAAGTAAAAATAAAGCCTCACATGTCAAGAGGTTGAGATCTTTTTTATTATTTTTTATTTATTATTATTCAATACAACATTAGTTACTATCCATAAATTTGATTTTGATAATTTATAAGTAAATTTTTTAGATATTAATGATATTGATAAATGTATTTGAATAAAATAAATAATAAATAATAAATAAGATCTCAATCCTTTTACTAGGGATTTTTTTATATAAAGGTGTATATATATATATATATATATAAGAGTAACCAATACATTATTTTTTAATTTAATATAATAATATATTAAACTTAAAAAATAAAATAATAAATAAATAATCTTTAAGCATAAAAATAAAAAAATTATTTATATCGAGAATAAAACATCCTTAGATCTCATCATTTATATATTTAGATTGATTTAATATATTTTTAAACATCATAGTTGTTTTTAAAATATTATTATTATATAAAATTTAATTTATTAATAATTTATGTAATTTAAATTTTAATATATTTATATATTATTATTATATTTATATTATTTTTATTCGTTTCATATCGCAGGGGTTCAAATCTGAATCTTGGGTTGCTCCCACCAACCAATCACATCTTTCCACTTATTTCATAATGATAGATTTTCTTCCTTTACTCTTTTGGCCATCCCGGGGCAATGACATCTCTTTTATCTTTTCCCGCAGCCAACACAAACACGTCAAATCTTTTCTCCCCTTCTCCGCGAGCCGGAAAAAAAATCGAAAAAATTAAAAATTGAATTATAATATTTGATTTAATTAAAAATTTTAATTATTAAAATTGAATTAAATTTTATTTTGTTATAAAATAAAAAATAAAATTTTATTTTTAAATTAGTAAAATAATTTTAAAATATTTAAAAATTAATATATTTTTAAATTTCAAAAAATTAATAAATTAAATTAATTTAAATCAATAAAATTCAACTCGAATTAATTTTAATTTTATATTAAATTTAAATTAAGATAGTTTAATTTTTTTTCAAAATCAATTCAAACAGTGCCTTATTCCCCTTCCTCGGTCCCATGGGCAGCATTTTTGGCCTTTTGCAGTTTAGTCCTGTGATTTTCCTTTTATTACCAAAATGCTTCACCCCCAATCAATTAGTAACTAACAACTAACGAAGTTTGGTTTAGTTTACCAGTTGATCTTTGTTTACAAGCGACAATTATTGCTTGTTTACTTTGGCTAAGTTTGTCTTCTAAGCTAAACAACACGTTTAATTAGTTTTTTTTTTCGTTGGAGTGTTGAGATTGAAAAACGTGGGAATTGCGTCTCCAATCATTCATAAATTAATAAATAAATATATTAGCAGCCAAACCTTTTATTGAATTTTATTATCCAGTGTTCATAAGGTTGAAAAAATTAAATTGAAATTCAAATCAATGACTAGTTTGATCAATGATTGAATCAACTTAAACAGTTAAAGCCGATGGCTCAATTCCGAATCCCAAATGACGACACAACACAAGCCGTCCTACCTTCGAAGGATCTGCTTTTGTCGCAGATCCTCTCTTTCGTCTCGAACATCTCTTTTAACGATCCTTTTTGATTCAGATCGTGGGGCATTCATTACACTTGATGTAGACCAAAACGAAAGAGGCTTTTCCGTGGGCTGGGGGTGCAGCCACCTCTTCACTCTCTTTTAGCCAATTCATATTTTAGGAAAAATAACTTGTCATTCAGGTAGCTTAAATTACCTCAATTTTAGACATAAGTTTAAGAGTACTTTATTTCGGTAATAAAGATTTTAAAGTACCTTAATATAAGTTTAAGAATACTTTATTTCGATAATAAAACGAATTGTAAAAAATATCGAAATTTAAATTCTTGATTTACTTGAATATTTACTCAAATTTGATAGCAATATAAAATCTATAAACTTGTAAAATGGATAGTCTTTCTATTAATCTTTGTTTTTAATTATTTATTTATTCATATTATATTTACATATTTTATCTTATCATAATTATATTTAAAATATTTTATATTTTTATAAATTTTAATATGTTAATAATTTGTATTATATATAGATTTTAAAATATTCATATATATATATATATATATAATCGTATAATATTTTTATATTTCTATAAAAAAATAAAGGGAATTGGAGTTGCATGGCCCATGTTACCAATATTATAATTGCCTTATTAACCATCATTAATCCTCCAAAAATTGCCTCATTTTATACCTGTTTTTGGGCAAAACTTTATAAATCAAAAAGAAAATGACATTTAATTATATGAATAGATAAAAGAAATGATTATTTTCTTTGGTAGTCAGCGAGTTGAAAATGATGAGAAAGTTTTGATCGATTTTCAATGAAAACCCTAAACATATTTCATAGTTTCTTTTTCTCATAGTAAGGTATTGTTTGAAAATTAAAAAAGGAAAAAAAAAAAGGGTTTCTGGATTAAAGGCAATTAAGATAAAGATGTTGGGTTATCTAAACTTTGGTTTATTTTAAGGGTTTAGGGTTTAGATTTGAATCAAAATTAAATAAATTTGATTTTGAAGTGATTATTCTTTAGATATGCACATCGTGATATTTTATTTTTAAATTGATTCAATTTAAAAACGACCTAAAGTTAGGTATTTATTAATCGTTGATGTTGCTCCAATACCCAACCAAAGGGGCACTGCAGTACCAATAAAAAAAATGGTTGTTGCTATTGTCAAAATTTAATTTTTGAGTATTATTTTGATACTAAAAATTATATTTATAAAAAAAAAACTTGCATTTTACTTTTTTTTAAAGGAATAATTCCATCTGATTTTGATTGGAATTTGGATAAAGTTTAAAAAAACTTCGTTTCTAACCTAACCCGGCTTACTTCTTTTTCATTTAAAATTTACAATATATTTTATTTTTAATATTCAAAAGAATCGTAAAGGTCCGTTAGAGCATATCGAAATCGAATCTTGGATAAATAAATTTTTTTTTGCTGTCTAAATCTAATTGACTTGACCTGACCCGTAGCTCTAAGTATAACTAACTTAAATGCTTAATTTGCATATTTAAAAAGATTAAAAATTAAAACTTATATGAAGATCATGATGCAATAATAAACAAATATAGTGGATAAAAGCATAAATAAAGAAAAGTAGAGAACTAAGGAGTCTAAACTAAACATTAGTTAGAAGAACAAGACAAGTGAAATGGGCACCCACTGCCCCACCTTTCACGTTTAAAATGCATGTTATATAAATAAATAAACAAAGACTAGTAATAGTCGTAGATTAAATAAATAAAAAATAATACCACCAAAAAAATTTATATATAAATAAAATGAAACAAATATCAGAGAATGGAAATGATTATTGTTTTGTATGGTGGATATTACAGCAAAGAAGAAGAAACCAGAGCTTCCATGGTGATGAAAGAAAGAGGGTTTAAGGGAAGTTGTTAGGTCCACCGACTGGTAGTTAAAAGACAGAACTCTTTAACCATACAATTCTCTCAACAGCACCTAAAGAAGAAGAAGAAGAAGTGGAATAATTTGATAGAAAAAGCAAAAAAACAAAAAAGTCAACTAGTACCAACTACTACAACCGGGTTTCAAAGCAAGAACTTCAAAAAAGCAAAAAAGTTATTTTCTTTTATTTCTTCTTTCCCTTTCCTTTTATCTCCAAAAAGAGCTTAAAAAGCTATCATCTTTTGAAGGGAGAGAGATAGAGGGGGGCATTGGGTTTAAGTTTGTGACTTTGTGTATGAATCTCTCACGTGGGGTTTGATGGAAATGATGGATAAGAAGAATAAATGATTTAGTAAAAAAGTAGCCAAAAAAAAAAAGTGATATATGTCATTCATTGCTCTTTTATCTTCTTGTTCTTCTATCTCTCTTTGAGTTTGAATTATTACTACTATTACCTTTTATTTGGAGCAACAATCTAAAAATAGAAGCTTTTTTAAAGTTTGGGTTTATTTTGTATTAGATTTTTAGTTCGATATGTGCAAAACTTTCGATTGAAAAGTGTTGTTGTTCTGGGTTCTTGGGATGACAGTGTTTGTTTTTTTTGGTAAGGATTTTTGTTATCATCAGCGGATCGTGTGATGTTTCTTTTGAGAATTCCTGTTCCCCAAAACTCCCACAACTGTTACTGGTTTTCAGGTATTTTTTTATTCATTAATCTGTAAAATAATTCTTGACTTTATCTTTCATTTTCTTAACCCAAAGTGATATAGAAATTGTGTCTCTTTTTTCCCCCAAGTTTCTGTCTCCATTATCTTCTCTTTTTCCTCTTCTATATCTGGACAAGATGATAATAAGAAAGTTGTATATTGGGATTTTACAAATTATGGGTTTGTCTTGTTTGTTTGATTCTTTTCTTTTTTTGATCATGTCACCTTGGTTTTCAGTTTTTGTTTGAACGTTCATGAGATTTATTTTCAAGTGATTGTAGATTTCTCGTAGTTGCTATAATTTCTTTTTCCATCTCAGAATAGATGATGAGCTCATGCATAGAGAACTACGGTCTGCGTTGTATGTTCAATTTGATAATATCTCTATACTTATGTCTAAGAATGTGTCAGACATGGTGATTTCAAGAAAAAATGAAGAGTCGGAGCAATATAGATAGAGATTGCTCTTTTGAACTCGTTTGTTTAAAGTTTTCAGTGTTGTCTGTTGAAGACTATTTTAGTTTTAAACTCCATAGGTATCTACTAAAGCTTCTACTTGTAATAGAAAGTTAAGAAACTGAATAGTTATAGTAGCATGACTTATTCTATTATGTATTTGATTGAGACTAAGGTGTGTATGTAAGATTTTTCTTCTTAAGTTTTGAAATCTATATGATTATTTTTGAAATCCGCTCGAAATTGTTTATGATGGAAGTGATTTCAATTGCCTATTTTCAGTTCATAGCATGACTATTTAAATCGTGGCTTGAACGGGTGGATCAGGAAAGTTTCAAGATCGAGAGAAATATTATGGATACTTATTTCACTGGTTCTAATGATCGAAGAGATACTGCTTCGATGATCTGTTTAAGGGAATCGATGCCTGGTTCATATTTGGAGGGATCGGTTCTTACTGGTAATACGATTATGTATATGAATTCTGGGTCGTATTCGGATGCATTTGCTGGGAATTCTCAGCAACAAAATAACTGCATTGAGATTCAGGCTGTGGAAGCTTCGGATTCGACTTCGCAGCAGCAAGAAATCTTGTCGAACCTTGGTGGATCGCGAGTCGGGGAGCATGATTTTGGCGCTTGGAGGGATGGTAGAAATGAGCTTCTAGTTATGCATCCAACGGCCGGTACCGCTAACATCCTTCACGGTGCTCAAAACTTGCAAGGTCAAGGATTATCCCTAAGCCTTGGAACTCAAATTCCCTTTGGAATTCAAATGAATTCGATCCCCTATCGAAATCCGAATTCGGGTTTTGCTTCGTTCTTGAGTCCTAATCCATCACTTACCGGAGAGGGTGGTAGCCGGAATAGCTCTTCAAGAGATGAACCATTGAGAAACGCAGAATATCTTCCACCTGCTTTTTCTGGCGGCAACCAAGATTCGAATAAAGGGTATTTATCTGCATATGGAATGTCGGGTATCGCAAACACTATTCCTAATTCCAAGTATCTCAAGGCAGCGCAACAACTGCTCGATGAAGTCGTTAATGTTCAAAAGGCTCTAAAGCAGTCAAATGGAGAGAAAAACCGAAGCACAGAAGACAGCCGGATGAAGAGCTCGAAGGAGGATGATGGAGGATCAAAAAATGTGCTCTCAAATCAGCAAGAATCATCCAGTAACTCTCCAAACCTGCTTTCACATGCTCAAAAACAAGACCTACAAAGCAAGTTAATGAAGCTATTATCCATGTTGGATGAGGTAAAAACATTCTTTTGTGTTTTATCTTGGACTTGCACTCTATGTTACTCAGACTCGGGGATTCACTGTTGGATTATAGGTATATGTCCAACCCGGGTATGTTCGATTTTTTTAAGCGTTTTATGTATTTGGAGGGTTCTATCCCCATGCCATCCAAATATTTGTTGAACGAATATTTCAAGAAAAATGCAGAGTCGGAGCGCAATAGCTTATACTGCATGAATTATATTTGGTGTAATGTATGGCTCTTTTCTAGCTTCTTCACCATAAAATTTATAAAACTGCAATTCTCTATAGTGGAGATGGGAAATTTCTTTTCATTTAGATTAATTGAATTGTGAACGATCTGCAATCTGTAGCTTTGATATGCAGAGCGTTGTTCTTTCTTGTTGTTTGATTGATTGCTGTAACTAAAATGACATAGGTATCTCTCATCCTATGTTACTCAGATTTTGAATTTGGGTGTCGGTTATGGGTATGTTCAATTTTTTTTTTTTTTTATTTCCATATATTTGAAGAATCTTTGGAAGATCAAATCTCCATACCCATGTTTGGATATAAATCGGACATGAGTACTTAAAGAAAAATGAAGAGTTGACGCAACATAGCTATCATCTTTGCCCTGGAAAATTTCTTTTATGAATCTTTTTATGTCAATCGATTCGTTTGATCAAATTATTAGCATCTTATGTGGGCATCATCCTTCTCATTGCTAATGTTTTTACACAAATCTGTCCTCTTTCTTGTAATCAATTCATGTATAGAGATCAAGCGGGACTTGTAAGATGAATGCTATTGGGCTATGTTACTTGGACTCTGGTGTGAGTGTTGGGTATGGGTATGTGTCCAACACAAGTATGGTCAAATTTTTTTTCTAAGTTTTCCATGTATTTGAAGGGTCATATCTCCATAGCCTTAATTGAATATGTTTTGGACATGATGGCAAACACAGATTTTTGCTTTTCATTTCTGTTTTTGTGTCTAAGACTGAATAGTTGTTGCTGCAGGTTAATAGAAGGTATAAACAGTATTATCATCAGATGCAGATTGTAGCATCATCATTTGATGCGATCGCAGGGTGTGGAGCCGCCAAGCCTTACACAGTGCTCGCACTTCAGACTATGTCCCGCCACTTCCGATGCTTGCGTGACGCAATCAATGGTCAAATTCGGGCAACACAGGAAAGTCTCGGGGAGCAGGATACATCGGAAGATGGTAAAGGAGTAGGAATAGCTCGTCTGCGTTTTGTGGATCAGCAGTTGCGGCAACAGAGAGCTCTTCAGCAGCTTGGACTGATGCAACAACATTCATGGAGGCCTCAGAGAGGGCTGCCTGAAAGCTCTGTTTCGATACTTCGTGCTTGGCTGTTTGAGCATTTTCTTCATCCGTAAGTTCGACAACATAACAATCCTCACTAATTTATCAAATCTCAAATCTTTAATCTTCTAAAAAATGTCAGTGCCTTAATTCGTACTTATTTCTACACCTGTTGTTCTCCAGCTACCCAAAGGACTCTGATAAGATCATGCTAGCAAGACAGACAGGCTTGACTAGAAGTCAGGTAAATCGCAAACTAATCTTGTTACTAACCTAAATTAACCAGATGTGATTAGCAGTGCATGCTAAATTGGGGTTATATAACCTGTGTTACTTGGACTCGGATTTGTTGGATACTGATATGTGTTTGACATGGGGCATATTTAAATTTTTATAAGTTTCCCTATGTATTTGGAGGTTCATATCAGTGAGTAATTTAGCAGTGAGTAATTCAGTAGCCTGCTGACCTCTGGCCATAGTTATTTGCAAGTTACTAATGGCTAGAATATAGTAGTACTGCTTTAGTTTTTAATATTGTCAATACTCTCTCTTTAGAGCCTATGATTGGATTCAAGTGAGTTGCGGATATAGATACGTATTCGACACGCGTATATTCAATTATTTTATAAGTTTTTTCATATATTTGGATGACTATATTACCATACCCATATTCGAAAATGTATCAGACAGATTTTAAAAAAAAAATTCAACAAAAATGAAGAATTTGAGCAACATTGGTTAGGACTATCTGTAGACGATGACATTGTTTCTCTATGTTTCATTATTGATGCCTTGATGATATATTGGCATCTGCTTAGGTTGCCAATTGGTTTATAAATGCACGAGTTCGTCTTTGGAAGCCTATGGTCGAAGAGATGTACAAGGAAGAATTTGCGGATGTGGAAATGGACTTGAATTCTTCGTCTGAAAATGCTGTCAAAGAAACAAAAGGCGATACAAGGACCTCTGAAGACAGAGGTGAAGATGTGCAACAAAATGGGAGTTCATCGGCCCCAGAGAGGTGTAGCACCAGACAGTTGATGGATTCCGAAACAGACAATGTTCCCGACGCAGCCATGGCAGGATCGATTACTGGAACTGGTTTCCAAAATGTAGATGACTCTAACCTCTTCCCTGATGCAAATTTTCATTCAGATGGCGGCGGAAGTGATCGGTTTACGGCAGCAGCAGCTGCTGCTACTGCAGCTTACCACATGTCGGAATCAGGGAGGTTCGGAAATGGAACCGGTGTATCTCTGACTTTGGGATTGCAGCATTGTGAGGGAGGTACTGTTAATATACCTATCTCAGCCTCTGATGGGGGCCATCAAAATTTTGTTGCAATGAGAGGGGATGACATAATATACAATCTTGCAGCATCATCGTCTGTAGGAGCTGCCGGCAAAACACCAGATTTTGAATGCATGACTACGGGTAACCGGCAAAACAGGTTCAGTTCCTCGCATCTATTACATGATTTTGTAGCATGAAAATGTACTTGACTGCAGATTAACATTGGTTAATCTTTCGTAATATTCTCTCGTGGAGAGAAGAAAGGGGAGAAGCGACAGCCAGGTTCTCAACTCGTCTTTAACACTCATCTTGCTTGCCAAGATAATGAAAAAAGATTATGTGAAAGCATAAAAACACAGTTGTAATATGTCAAGAAATTGATTGGAGGGTCAGAATATTTGTAAAGATACATAATTTTTGTTTGATATGTGAAGGGAAAATGTACAATTAGTTGCAGCTTTAGTATTCAATAAAAAAAATCCAGATTTGAAATAAAGGTACATTCATGTCTAAGGATTTAAACGAGATATTTATACTTGCAAGTTATTTAAGTTTAATTTTAAATAAATTCAAACTTGATTCAATCATTATTGAACGGAGCTCGATCGCAACAAATGGAACAAGGGAAGCATGCAGTCAAACAGGAAATTGCATGACAAATTTCTCCACAGGCGAACCCAACAACCGGAAATTCCATGCATACACTAGAGTTTCTATGCAATTAAAAAGACCATTAGTCGATCAGAAGTCCCAGATAGCATCATTTACAATTTTCATCAGGTTAAAATTTAAAGAACTATTTATCCATGCGTACATCAGAAGAGCGGAGGGTTCTTGTCGATAATACGAGAAAACTGATTCTAGAGAGCTAACAGCTTAACCCATTTCAAAACTAGCACACAAGCTTATACATGTACTATAGTAAGCATCTACTTGATTCCTGGCTCCATTACCGATCCTTTGGTCAAGGAAAGGGCAAAGTCACCGAGATCCGTCAAAAAAGGTCATTTGATTTACAAGGAATTGACTGATACTATTTTCAAGCTACCTGCCTGCATTGCTTTCAGAAGTTTATAAACCAGGAAACATATCCAAGGACAGAACGACGACAAAAAGAAATGAGAAATTACTTGTGCACGACAAGCAGCCTGATCCTCTTTCTAGTGCCCATGGCAGCCTTGGCCCAGGGTCCCAGCATCTACCTGAAAAATATGGAGAATAGAAGTTGGAATGCTAGAACCAAGAGGAAATAAATGAGAATGTTGTTGAATAAAATGACTGACCTTCTGTACAGAACCTTAACATCTTCCCTTAACAAGGGGCTTTCCAAAAAGAGATCGTCGCACTCATTCACATTAACAGTCTCCATATCAAAATCTCGGTTGCCACAATATTGGTTCCACTCAAACCACATCTTTGCAATTGATTCCTTCTTGAAACAAGTACTATGATCCTCCTCTTCAGGAGAATCCCCCGCAATCAATCTATACGCATACACTTTCTTCTTTTGGCCAGGGCGAAATGCACGGCCTATTGCTTGGCGGGTCACAGATGGGTTAAGATGAACATCCAAGATTATAATCCGGGATGCCCCCACCAAAGAAATTCCCTCTCCACAAGCCTTAATAGATCCAAAGAAAACTTTGGCATCAGAAGAGTTGTTGAAGCGATCCATAGACCACTCCCGATGATCAGTACTTGATTCACCCGTGATTGAGAAAACCTGAATTCCTGGTTGCCAACCCTTCATTTTCACCGACAATCTCTCTAAAAATTTCAAAGGAATGAGATACTGACTAAAAACAAGGAGCTTCTCACAAGCTGACTCACATAAATTTAACATATTAAGAAAAAATTTTGCTTTGACTCCCTCTTTGACATCTAGTTTGTCCAGCAAGTCATCCATCTTATCATCTGTTGTGACAGAATTCTCAGACAAAGAATTCAGTTTCGGGTGGAGATAAACAGCACTACCAACAGATGAAATCTTGAACTTCCTTTGAAACCTTCTTAACTTCTGAACTTCATCCTTCTGTCTAGGACTAAGACCGAGCACAACAGTGAAATCAACAAGTCCAGGAAGCTCATCCAAGAAATCCCCTTTATAGTAATGAAGAACTTTGCTGGTCATCTCACGTAGATCATGGATGACTGAGACTTTCCTCTCGAAATTTTCATCCTTCTGCAGGGTGTGCTCCACCAAATCATAAAAAGCTGCTTCTGCTCCAGCTTTCAACTGCTTCTTCACTCCAGCTATGTGCACCTTACTCATTATACGCTTAATTACTGATTTTGAAGTATCCAACCGAAGAAACTTTGGTCGAACAAGGTTCAATATGTTAAATACCTCTTTGACATGATTTTGATAGAGAGTTCCTGAAAGTACCACTTTTCGAGTTGTTTGCACTTTTGCAAGGGATTGTAACACATCAGTGTTCTCATTCCTCGGTGTGTGCCCTTCATCCAAAATTAAAATTGAAGGTGCTCTGAGCAGCATCTCCCGGCAAGAAACAGCAGTCTGGCTGGTTCCACCATCACAAATTATGGTAGAGAACTGTTTGTATCCCAGAAAAAGGATACTCTTGCACTCAACCCACTGCTTCAACACCTCCAATTGCTGAGACCTATTATCCGCTTTTACAGTATAAAAATCAAGCAGTGGAATATCCTCTACTTGCCATGTCTCGAACTCCTTTTTCCACGTAGCCAAGATGCCTTTTGGAAGCACAACTAGCGGTTTAGCATGTGGATATTTGGCCAGGAAACTTTGCATGAAGCTAATTATCATAAATGTCTTTCCAGATCCAGGAGCATGGGCCAAGATGCAGCCTCCAGGGTGATCTGCCACCAAATTGCTCAGAAGAAAATTAAAGCCTTCTATTTGATGAGGTTTCATTTGCTTCATATGCCTTGGATGAGCAGTTATGTCAGTTATTGTTAACTCATCTTCAGAAAATTTAACTCCAGTTTCAATTGACTCTCTGTTTTTGCCATTTCGTGGCTCTAATGCATAATTATGTGTACTCTTTTTGGCCTGCATAGATAAAGGGAAAAACTCAGACAATGAATTTTTCAGCCAGGTATGAGTTGATAAGTCCTATTTCTTGGATTTAACTACACCTGACCATATAAATACAACTTTCGAAAAAAATATATATTAAAAAAAAAAAGAAAAGAAACTCGAGCCTGTGTTATTTAATGCATATAACACTGCCATAACTGTTGACGTGTTGATGAGCTGTAAATTAAGTGTATTAAAAGCTGTAAATAGATTAGGAGGATTAGTCAACTTGAAA
>JBBYHK010000006.1:2278114-2303925 GCA_038382065.1 Adansonia grandidieri | reverse complement strand
TGAAATCCCTTAAATTGAGGGATTATATTAGTCAACTTCTTAAATTTAGGAATTTAGTTAGTTTCCTAATTTTTTCCCTTGTAATCTACTATATAACACTATGTACTGTCAATTAAAAAATAATAAGAATAATTTTCGCATCTCAGATTTTGTAAGAATAACCAATAAATCAACCCAAATTTGAATGCGTGCATCTATTGATAAAATCAAAACTAAAGGAGGCAACACAAGGCACCTCTAAATGAGAACATAGAAACAAAATACCAGAGTTTAACCTCATTTTCCACTACAGCTAATAGACACAACTTGACCTTAGATTAGCAGGTCTGCCAAATGTAACATGGGTAAAGATCCCTGATACAGACTGGCCTTCATACTGAAATACACGATCTCAGCCAAAGTACTCTAGAAGCAAGCCATTCACTTTTGAATAAGTTTCAAAGATCACTTCATGGTGAAACACATGCACAACTAAATCGGCACATCCAGGATGACCTATAGGTGGTGCTACCTTAAGTTTAATATCGGTGTAAGCTACATTAAAATCTGATTCTATTGCTACAGCTTAATCCTTTTGGTATGTTAGTATTTGCCCCCCCCTTTTTTTTGCGGAAAAAAAAATGAATGGAATAGAATAGAAAACAAAAGACAATAACAAAAGCAGAGGCTTGACACATATCTATTTTTGAATGTATGCCTGCATTCAGTATGTAGCTTGGGAAAAAGCACTGAAGGTACAGGCAGGAAGGCTCGTCTTTTGGCAACTTTGCCTGACAACAGGTCCCTCTATGAAGTAAAATATACAGACTTCCTCCAATTTAGTACATCCTACTGACAACTAACTATATCCTACTCAGCAATTCCAAAGTTTTGTACTAAGCTCAAGCATATAAATCTAGAATGAAATCAGAGATATTTAAAACCTAATTTGCAACACGATGTCAGAAATCACACTGTCAATAGCATAAGCTTGATTTACCTTGTTATATTGGATGTCAATTATAGTCTCAATTCCTCTCTCGATAACCCCACAAATACGGCACACATAACCAAGATCATCCTTCAAGACAAAAGAATGATCACAGTCTTCATCATCTTCGGACATGCGTTCACTTGAAGGATCCTCAAAAACATCCTACCAAAAGCATCATAAGTCATAATGAATATAGGACATCCTTTCTAGGGGATAATAATTGCCTGCAGTTCAATAATTACAACAATCTAACTCATTACAGTATAGAGTTCTCTTATTCTCCGATGAAGGAGAGAAGCATGCAGCAGATTTAAAAAAATCTGACCTAAAATAAAAGAAGCAACAATGCAAGGAGTTATTTCCTATTGGCACAACCAGAAACAGTTATGATAATTATACACCATAAAGAATAAGACCAAGACGTTTAGAATCAGAACATAGAGCAAACTCAAAACGAAAATAATTATAGGAAATTTCTGATAAATAAATTCATGTCTATATATGCTAATAAATAATGTCAAACGCGAGTTAGATAATGAACTAATTTCATCAAGCAAAATTATCTGGTTATGCACTCTTCGCTCTTACATGCTGTACTCTGTATACTTTTCCACACCTCCTCAGCCTAAATGCGCAAGATCCAATATGTTTTGAATGAGACCAAAGTAACAACAGGGAAAAAAAAGAAAACCACAAAACCAAGAGTGCTTAGTTGTCTCTACAGCTTAAAAAAAATAAAAGCAACTACATTTATGTTTGTACAATTGTAATCCAATACAGAGAAGAATAAAACTTGACAAAATCTAGACACAAACTATTTCTGGAAAGGCATATGCATTGCTTTTTCAAAAGAAAGTAAGGAAAATAAAAAGGATATCCACCAATTACATTTTAATGGCTGCGTAAAATACCTTGGAGAACTCTAATGCCATTGACATCTCCTGCCAGATATCTCCCAAACCATCATCTTCAGTCGCAGTTTGAGTATCGGCATCCTCTTCAACACCAACATAAACACCTTTATCCTTCTTGGCATCAATTTCACTGGGTAGACTAACTCTTTCTTCCCTGTAAACTCGGTTTCCCATAGACTCCCCAAACTGAAGTAAATTAGGCTCCCCAACCTGAAATACATCAATCACGCCAATCAAATTAAGATTGGATTAAGAAAATAAAAAACATGTAACATACAATTTAGCGCTTAAAGAGAACCATAGTACTCAAAATTCACTCAATTACACATAAAGAAAGAGTATGTTATAATTAATCAAAATGCCCATAATCAACCTTTAATGTGACGGTTACACATAAGGTTGAGATGAAACTAGTTAATAATTTAAGAGAAAGTTGAATGTAGACAAAATCATAATTATGCATCACTTAGCAGTGGATTATGCGGTTAATTTTCTCTAAACAAAGAAAATGTTTGTTCAGGGTCAATTGAGGTTCTACAGCTCCTCCATTGTTTCATTATATTCATATCTCTGTCATTTATAGAAAACTTATACATTATACATTTGGATTTAAATGGAATAGATTTAGTCTCACACAATGACAATGCATTTAAAACTTCTAAAGTAAATAAAATTCAAAATTTCCGCCGCATCATCTTTTTGCCCCTTTTAGCATTAAGAAAAAGTGATGCAAGAAACATTAGAACATAGTCTTAAGCGTCATTTCATTTTGTTCCATCTCAAACCATGCCAATTGTGATGAGGAATGGGAAGAAAACTTCATTGTTGTCAGAGTTGGAAAGGCTTTAGGAACTTAATCTCTCTCCACAAACACGCATAAAAATACAGATTGATGATCTAATATTTTCCACATGAGCAATAGTGCAAGATTCCATGTATGTGAATGAGAGGCTAATGATTAAAACTCATAGTTGAAACTTAAAAAGGCCTGGAAGGAAACTTCAGAGACTAGAGCTACTTTAGATATTTGAATGCTGTTTTGTTCACCGTTTTTTGATGGGTAAATGCAAACGAAATTAAATTACACATATAGGAATCATACATGACAGAACTAACACATTAAAATTTACATAATTTTAATCCATGAAAAATATGGAACCAAATATATATTTTTTTCTAAAGCTCAAAATTGTTTTATAAAACTAATATATGATAAATTCAATGCTCATACTTAATTATCCTTGCTTTGACTTTTATATTCTACCTTCATCCTCAAACACACAACTCAAAATCTAAATGTGGACAAGAACATACCTTTATCTCCTGAAAGATTAAATTCCCAGATGGCTTCCTCAATACAATTTCCTGAACGGGATGTAGAGACCTCGGATTTCTATTGTCTTCATCATCTGAATCCAGAATTACTACTGGTGAAACTGATGATGTGATGCCATTTTCAACAGAGTCATCCTCCAAATCGATAAAATTATTCCGTGACAAATGGGCAAGCTGTCGACTTGCCACCTTTGAAGCCTCTTTCCTCGGGGTCTTTTCCACATCCGCCAACACATTTGAAAGACTAGGATGCAAAGCAAGTAACTTGCTTACCACTTGAGTCTTCCTAGAAATAAGGGCTTCTAAATCTTTTGTAACACTTCCATATTTACCACCAGTATTAAAATTTTCAAGCATTTTAGCGAATGCAAATGGATCGCTATAATCGATAACATTTGGAGAGAGAGGTTTCTTCTTTTCAGTTTCATCCTGAGGATTTGCAGCAGAGACGGTGCTCTCATAATCTTTTGAATCACTTGATAATTTTGTCCTTTTACAACCTTTAGAATAGAATTCTATAAACAATCATAAAGAATAAAGACAACATTATCAGAAGACGATAAAATGGAAAAACCTAAGACAAAAGCGATGCAAACCAAACACTATATCAATATTAATACCTTTTTTCTCAAAATTATAGTTTATATGTTTATACAATTATAAGAAATAAACTCAAAACTCAAAACGCAATTTGACATTCCACGCAAACAGATTAATAGAAGAACAACGGTCGAATTTGACGGAATGCAAATATTGGAAAAAAAAACCACAAAAGTTAAAATAAAAAAATGATGATCATATACCACAAGTTTAAAATATAGCATCAAAACAATTTAACAAGCAAAATGCTTTGTAAAGGTACTAATAAACCTTGGTATTAAATTAAATACGTAAATACCGTTTGAGATTCCGTAATTTGTCGGCAAAACAGGCAGGGGAGCCTCCATTAGGTCAAAAGCTGCAGCTAATTAAAAAAAAATTACATAAGCAAAATAAGAGGTATTATCTTGTAAATATAAACAGGAATTGAAACTCTAGAATAAGAGTTTCTAGCCCTAAATTTAAGCACAAATTAGAGCAGAAATTTAAAAATAATAATAATAATAATTTAAATGACTCACATTTTTCACTGCTCGAATTGAAGAAATAAACAAAATAAAAATCACGCTAGCTTTCGATTTCAATTCTTTTTTTCTCTCTCTGAGTCAAGAGCCGAGTTCGAGAGAAAAAGAGTGAGTGAGAGAAGCACAGCAGACCTCCTGCCGACGTACCAAGTCTGATACGTTTTTTGTAGACTTTTCGGTTTTTTTTTTTGGGGGGGGGGGGTGGGGGTGGTTCTGCTGCTTATTAAAGTATTGAAAGGGAAATGGGAAATACTTAGAGTGTATCGCGCTCGGAGATATAAAGGGGTATGATTCTACACGTGGCGTTCAGAGGATTGATATTATGACATGGACTAATATGTAAACAGCCTATGATGAGCCTAGGCGTAGAAAACTTATCCCTGGAAAAAAAAATGTTTTGAATTATTTTTATATATTTAGTCACTAATTTATGTCATCAGTTATTGAATTCAACATTTATTTTTATATGAGATATAAATTTTTAATTTTATTTTATTATATCGTTTTATTAATAAATTAAATTATTTATATTAATTTCATTAATAATTGTAACCAAAAGTTAATTTAGCATGCGGATATTCTTTTAATAGGATATAAAAAATAAGTAATATATATATAAATTAAGTTATTTTTTCGATTGTAGTTATTTCATAAAATTAATTTAAGTAATTTGATTTATTAATATTAAAAGTTTAATGATCTAATTTAATGAAATTAAAATTTTGTAATATATATTAAAGTTAATGCTAAGTTCAAAATGAAAATTATCCAAATTTAATTTGAAGATTGTTATATATCATATTTTTTAAAAGGAAAAAAATCTTTCTTACACTAATGTAAAATTAAATTAAATTAATATATTTTTATAAATTTTTATATGATTTATATTTATTTAATTTGATTATTATATTATATAGATCATGCAAGTAAAATTTTAAGTAAATTAAAAAATTTTAACTATTTTTTAATGTAAAAAATTTTAGCCATTAAAGATATATTAAAAAAATAGTATTATCAATTAATATAATAAAAATATCAAATAACTTTATATGCACGAAAAATATAATTATATTAATAAATCAAGCAATCTATTTGTTAAAATATTAATAGTATGAAAATTTACATTCGATGCTTTAAAAGTATATAAAATCTATACATTATTATTAAATTACTTTATAACAAATAAAATTATATATATTTATTTAATATTTATTTTTATAATTTTTAATAAAATTACGTCATCCAAATAATTGATACAAACTTTTAAGATATAAATTAATCGTATAAAAAAAGCATGAAATCATACAAATTTAATTTAATTTTAAGCAACCGGAAAAAAAAAAAAAAAGTAAGAAGAAAAGGAAGATGGAGAGGTTTTTTTTCTCTCTCTATTTTCTTTATTATATTTTGACGCACGTTCAGCCGTCCTTTACGAATCGCGGCCATTTAGAGTCCCCAAGGGCGGCCTAAACCATTGATTCACGCCTTCACGTCCCGTGTTCGATTCCCTACAGACACCAAAAACCTCTCCCTCTCCCTCTGATTTCTATATATTAAAAAAAAAAAAAAAAAGAAGAAGGGAAAAAAAATTGAGCTTCTCTTTCACTCTTCGTTGCTTCTCTGTTCTTAAATCTTTCTTCTGGCTTTCTCTCTGGCTTGACTCCCGAAATGGCTTCTCAAGAAAATTTATCCGCCATTAAGGTACGAAATAAATATACCCAAAAAAAGCAAAGCAAAAATAACCTTTTAGTTTAACTATAATTTAACTCTTTTTTTCAAAAAAAAAATTATAGGAGGCGAAAGTACTTATGGTAGGGGCAGGAGGGATTGGCTGTGAGCTTCTCAAGACTCTTGCTCTATCTGGGTTTCAAGATATTCATATAGTAAGTTAATTGACTTAAAAAGGAATTCTTAAAAATGGGTTTTATTTTTGTTTTCCCTGTTTGCTTTACCCATTGTTTAGTGATAAGTAGGGTTTTTTTCTTTCTGGGCTACTCATATTATTATTTTTCCTTTGGTTTTAATTCTTTGTATAGCTGGAGTTTGGGGTTGGGTTTAAACATTCTAATTATGTTTCACGTTAAAACCTTTTATTTTTAATTTTTAATTTTTATGGTTTTTAGAATTAGGTTAAGTATTTATGTTTGATATGTCACAAATTAGTTTTTAGAAAAATTCAAGGGGGATTCATTAATTTTCATGGGTCTGAATTTTCTTTACCTTCGTCTATGGTATTTATAGAAAAAACTGTCTATAATGCGATAATAATCACTTATCTCTGCGGCTGATAATGATGATCAGCGTAGGGTTTTAGTTCCTTTGCCGGAAATTTATGGATGCATGTTTTAGGAGGAATTGGCAAAATTAGTTTGATAATGGATTCTGGTGTTTTTATGCAATTGATTGGTACTGGTGATAGTGGAACTCAAGGTGGAATCTATGGTGCTTTGATTCATGTTATAGGTTAGGGAAAATGGTAGCAGCATAGTGGTGATAATGCCAGGAAAGCATATTGCCAAAATGGAAAAAGTTTAGAGTGATGGTATGTTGCTCAGACTCCAAGTGTGAGTGTCGGATTTGGGTATGTATCCAACATGGGTATTTTCAATTTTTGCTAACTTTTTCATCTATCTGAAGGATCTTTGGATGGTCATATCCCCATACATAGTCCCGATATTCATTGGACATGGGTGTCAGACATGTGTACTTCTAGAAAAATGAATAGTCAGAATAACGTAAATGTGGATGGTCATAGTATGATGTTGCCCTTAGGTTGGCATGATTAGAGTGATGCTAATGCTTTATTTTTACAGTGGTGTGATTAGCTAGGTTGTCTAGGAATGGGCTTGTTTATAATGATACAAGTGTTAGATGCATAGTTCTAACTTCTAAGATGGTTTTAAGTGCTGATAGTAAGTTATCGATCGATTTGGTGTTATTATTATCAGTGAAAGGGGGGCTATCAATTCTGTAGCTGATGATGTTGATGGAGCTAAGAATGGTACCTAGGTGTTATCATTTTACTTGGAAATGTGATGGCTGTAAAACTGTTTGTTTCATTTGTTATGTTATTCACTTTGTATTTTCAGATCAAGTTGATGATGTGGGTTTGAACTAATGGTTTTTTTTTGGGCAACTAATTTACTAGCTTCAGTAACTGCTACTTTTTTTGGAAATTATTTATTCATTCAATTACATATATCTGCTTGTAGATTGACATGGACACTATAGAAGTCAGCAACCTGAATAGACAATTTTTGTTTCGACAATCCCATGTTGGGCAGTCTAAGGCCGAGGCAAGCACATCTACAAGCATTTTCCCTTGTTTGCTTGCATTGCTCATTATAAGTTGATGATTTGCATTTCATCAACGTTCATATCAGGTCGCTCGAGATGCAATCTTAAGATTCAGGCCCAACATAAGTATTACACCGTACCATGCAAATGTTAAGGGCTCTCGCTTCAATGTTGATTTCTTTAAAAAGTTTGATGTTGTTCTGAATGGGCTTGATAACTTAGATGCAAGGCGCCATGTAAACCGTCTTTGCTTGGCAGCCGATGTCCCATTGGTTGAAAGTGGGACCACAGGGTTCCTGGGACAGGTAATTTAGGTTTTTTCATGTCTTTTTTAGCAATTATATTTTTTTAATTCTTATCTTCTAATTAGGTTGCAATGTCTGGGTTGCCCATATACATGCTTCATCTAATTTTTCTTAGTTTGTGTAAGTACAAATCCACTTAATTTGCTGTGATCTTACAAACTGTATAACCAATAATCTGAAGTTTTGCAATTTTATGCGAATAGTTACTTATGGAAGGAACTCACTCCTAGAACGGGTGACCTGTTCTATCCTATATATGAGGTGCATCTCTTGGTAAGTTCTATTGAAGGCTTCGTAAAATATCGTAGCAAATGGGTCTTCTATTAAGGGTCCATTTTTTTTTTCAATACATTTATCAATACCATTCATATCATTAAGACCCATTTATGAATTGTCAAAGTCAAATTAAAGTCAAAGTTATGGACGATGATTAAGGTTGTATTGGATAGTAATGGATGAAAAAATAATGGAGGGGAGCCCAACTCTTATGCTAATATTATAAATGCAGGGATGCACCTCTAAAATATCAACGAAAGTTTTTGTTTTTATTTTTTTACATTGGTGGAAAGACATTACTGTTTTCCTTGGTGTATAATTGAAATTTGACTGGTATAAGCAAGTGCGTGAAGGAATTTAATTTAGAAAAAAAAAAAATCAAAGTGTTCCTTTACTTTCTAGTTTAACATGTGCATGTATTTGCTTCCCTTTCTCTATGTACTTGTTTAGTAACTTATGATTGCTTTAGGTTCTGAAGTCATGCCTATGTTTGACTACCAAATTTGTTGGTTATTTGACTTGAAAAACTCGAATTTTGTCCTTTCTTTTTTGCTTATCAACTCCTTTCTATCCATCGCATGCACGCTATAAGATTATTTTCTGGTGTTACTCCATTTTTTAGCTCGGTTTCAACATTATTTTTATGTTATTAATTTTGTCAGCAAGTTTTTGATTAATGACCATATTGTGTAATTGTAACTATCCTGGCTGCAGGTTACTGTACATTTGAAGGGGAAAACGGAGTGCTATGAGTGTCAGCCAAAACCTGTCCCAAAGACTTATCCTGTCTGTACAATTACAAGCACTCCGTCAAAGGTAAACATTAATTGCTGGGATAGGGTGAGAGTTCATTTGCTTCTTTTGGAGTAACCACTAGTCACAACAATTATGATGACTAAATCTAGGTTTGTTGCCAAGAAAACTTCTATGCCACAATTCCTAATCATGTTGTTTGAATTGTAGTTTGTTCATTGTATTGTGTGGGCGAAGGACTTGCTTTTTGCAAAGTTGTTTGGGGACAAGAATCAGGAAAATGATTTGAATGTGCGCTCTAGTGATGCTGCAAACTTGTCTGAACATTTCGAAGACGTGTTTGAATGTAGAAAAGATGAAGATATCGAACAATATGGAAGAAGAATATATGATCATATATTTGGTTATAACATAGAAGTGGCTCTGTCTAATGAAGAAACGTGGAAAAACCGTAACAAACCACGGCCTATATATAGTAAGGATGTCCTGCCTGAGAAACTAACTAAAGAGAATGGAGATGCCAAAAAAGGTTGTGCAACTGATGATGTCTCTGCCATGGCACCTCTGGGATTGAAGAATCCTCAGGACGTATGGAGCCTTGCAGAAAGTTCAAGAGTTTTCCACGAGGCTTTGAGATTATTTTTCTTGAAGAGAGAAAAGGTTGATGTTAATCTCTTGCTTTTGAAAAATTGATTGATCATCTCTTCCTACTAATATATACTGATTTATTTTACCATTTGACAGGAAATAGGAAATCTGACTTTTGATAAAGACGACCAGTTGGCTGTGGAATTTGTTACTGCTGCTGCAAATATTAGGGCTTCTTCTTTTGGGATTCCTTTACATAGTCTTTTTGAAGCTAAAGGAATTGCTGGTAATATTGTGCATGCTGTGGCAACAACAAATGCTATCATTGCTGGGTTGATCGTGATTGAAGCAATTAAGGTTTTAAAAAAGGATAGCAACAGTTACAGGTTTAGTTCAGTTTCTTTATTCTTCGTTGAATTGGTTTTCTTTTGAGTATTTAGGTATTTAAGTATGAAGTAGCTATGTAGTTCAGTTTCATCTTAAGTACTGAGCATATGTTGTCGTGTGCACTTTAATTCGTTGAAATCTATACCAGTTGTTGTCATTTTTAGGAATTATTGTTCTCATCTCCATGCTTCCTGAGTGCAAATTGCTTTTTATGATAATTAGGTGGTTCTAATCTGATTTGGATGCCTGTGCAGGATGACATATTGTCTGGAACATCCTTCAAGAAAGTTGCTTCTAATGCCAGTGGAACCCTATGAACCTAACAAGTCTTGCTATGTTTGCTCAGAGGTATATCTAAAATGCATGTCTGAATGGAATTTCTTTTTAAATGTTTCAAAATATACTTACTCATGTTTAATATCTTGAAAACAGACACCACTATCGCTTGAGGTTAATACTCATTGTTCTAAGTTGAGGGATTTTGTTGAAAAGATTGTTAAAGCGAAACTTGGCATGAATTGTCCGCTAATAATGCTAGGGGCAAGTATTCTTTATGAAGTTGGTGAAGATCTTGAAGAGGATATGGTAGCAATTTATACCGCAAACCTTGAGAAAGTAAAATTCTTCTCCCTTTCCTTGCTTAAAATAAAATCGTTTAATATGAATTTGTTTACTTTTGTGCCATAAATTGTTTGGGGGAATCAAGTCTGGAAATCACAGGTGTTGTTCTTTTAAACTTTAGCACAGAAGATAGTGCGTTAATTGTGAGTTATTTCTCTTCACAGGTCTTATCTGAGCTGCCTTCTCCGGTTATTAGTGGGACTGTGCTTACTGTAGAGGATCTTCAACAGGAGTTGTCATGCAGTATTAATATCAAGCATAGGTTTGTCTTTACATTGATAACTGTAATGTAAAACTTTAAAATTCCTCTTTCTATTATGTCTGTCGAGGGCTCTTTAAGAATATGTTAGAGTGGCTTCATCAAATTAATTTATCCGTCTTGCTTGTCTTCTTCTCTAGAATGCTTGCATGCGTAGTTGTTACATCATCTGCTCCTGGCATTTGTATCTTATCATCGTTAAAGCATGAAAAATATTTGGCAAATTTATTTAGCTAAATTAAAATCTGTTTTAGTCTAATTATATGATTAGGACATCTTATTATTAAATCATGATGTGTAAGGGTTGATCTCAAAATTGTGTTGGGTTGGGGACATTTGTCCTCAAATATGAAGACCAATTTAAAAAAAAAAAAGAAAAATTACTCTTGATGGTCACAGGGAAGAATTTGATGAGGAGAAGGAACCTGATGGAATGCTTCTCTCTGGATGGGTTGAAGCTCCTGTTGGTAAGGACAATAATAAACGTATTGGAAATGGTGAAAGTACATCCAGTGCTTTGCCAGCCGAGGAGATTCTGGAGGGTGAGAAGGATGTTGAAATTCAGGAATCTTCAGAGCAGACTGAAAATGTTACTGGGAAGAAAAGAAAACTGTCTGAGGTTTCCAAATGCACCACTCATGCTCTTTCAGACCTTTCTGATGGAAGTAGAAATCACAATCAAGTTCAAAAGCTCGATGTCGATGATGAGGATGATGAACTTGTCATATCTAATGATTGGGAATCACTCACCAAGAAAAAAAGGTTGTAATAGGTTTTACTTCAGTTCATCTTGATTGTGAACAGCATTTTACCTCTGATTTTGTATCAATAGGTTAAATGGTGATTCTTTTGGAGGCCATAATTGTTATGTTAGGACAGAGTCTATAGTATTTTGCTTGGTATGTTACGAATCTTTATGTCCATTCCCGTTTTTTGGTTTACAAGTGTAGCAACAATGTGTATTCCTCCTAGTTTTAGATTAACCGAGGGTTGTAACATTGCTCATGTCTGGGTTTATTTGAACATCAATGTGAAATGAAATTAGTGGTGGAACTAAGTGGCAACTGCTTCCTCTTACTATTAGAAACAATCCTCTCAGAAATGATGAACTAACCTCTTTCCACAGTTTCACAAAGCAAGCATGCAGATGGATTCTTCTTTGATAAACGGCGCTGGTTGTGTAATGCTCCAGGGTTGACACCATTTGATTTCCATCCTGAAGCAATGGATGTAATGTTTTGCCTAATTTGGCATGAATGAAAGCATGCTGATCTTGTCGAGAAGAAAGGTGTATCTTAATTCTCTTACCGTCACAAAGTTTTTGTTATCAAATCTTACTAGTCTTGCATTCTGCAGATATAATTTGATTAAGATAAATTTAACTCATGATGTACATGATCTGATAGCAGACGGTATTTGATTGTATTTACAGGCCAATGCAAGGTGAAGCACAATGACTGCTACTGGATACTCTTTGACATGGAAGGTATACAAAGCTCTGTCTCCTTCATCTTCAATTTTGAATATTTCTTTGTTTTCTTAGTGTCCAGATGTTCTTGTTTCTTGAGATCCTTGGCGCAACTAACATCTGCAATGCATTCAAATGATCTAGCTTTGCCCAAGTAATACATTGACTACCCTCTTCTGCTTAAGAATAAACGTTATCTATTATGTTGGATATTGAATCATCAAACATTTATTTGCATTTTATTTTCTTTCTAATGATAAAAGAACATGATTAGCCACAAATGCATCAAACCCTTTCTTTTGGGGATGGTTGCTTCTCAAGACTTCCATGTCAAAAGCCCTCATTTCAGTTTGATTCTCCATTATCAAATGTGGAAATAAAAAAGAGAGCAGTTGTTGAGGCATGAGAAGAATGTTTAACTGCTGGAATTTCTACAATTATGGGCTGCTTTGCATTTTCCTTTTGGTTTAGGAGAAAGATAGATGCAAGTTGATATCCCACATCCTTTTCTGGAACTCCCTCTTGTTCATTCAGAAGGTTAAAGGCATCTCTCACCTTTTCATTTATTTATTTATTTTTTCTACTTTCTAATCCCCACCTTTTCTTTTATATTGTCCAATAACTTTCATTGCTTTAATGGTGGCGGAGAATTAAGATTACCCATGCCATTGTCGTTTTTTAATGGTGGTGATTGCAGGGAATGAAATATTTAGTGCAATTTTGTTTTGTCTCAAATTCCTAGTGTTGGAACCTCTTTGTGGCTGACAATTGGTTTTTGAAATAAGGGTATAATTTTATGCTTGATTCAAAGAAAAAGTAGAAGGTAGGAGCTGAAATCCATCTGAATATTTAGTGCAAGAGGTTGAAATTCGAACTTTAGATCGATTGGATACCACTTTTTAAAAGTTGGGTTCATGAACGTGCTGAGTTTAATCTTGGGTTTGTTTTGGATCCTTAAAATATATATAGATTCCCACTTCATTTGAGGCATTTGATTTGGAAATTGAGCAGTATGCTCATTTTAAAGGTCTCATCAGATAAGGTTCCCATTACTTAAAATAGAATCCACCACTTTGTTGGCCATACTTCTTTCCCTTCCCTATCATCCTACTTTAATCACGAGACAAGGAAATCATCATCATTATCATTATTAAGCCATTTATACAGTGGATCAATTCTCCAAAAATATTTGGTTTACTGAGCTATAATCATATATTGTTTTGACTTTTTTTTTTTATTTTAAGTATTCATATCTAATATTTTGATATATTTTCTGATACGAGTATAAAGATGATCTTTGAAGGACCCTGAATGTAAAAACTTAAGAAAAATTAAAAGCACACATTTCAAACATGTACGTCTATCAAATACCGCGCCTAAGTAGTCATAATGAGCTCAATCCTACGTCTTAAAATGGAGGCACCAGTTACTATCTGTTCACTTGTATCGGTAGTAATATTAAATGAAACATGGTATCCTTGTTTTTGATGCATGACACTACCGTGAACCTGTATAATTTCCACAGTTTTAACAATGATGAAAGGTTTTGCTTTAAATACAGCAAAACGCGTTGAGCAAAACTACTTTTTCATGTCCTATAGATGATGAAGCCACGGTTACCTCAGAAAGTACATTTTTTTTTTGGCCAAAATTTGGTAGACGATTGAATATGTTAAAATTGCTACTTGCAATTGCCATATCTGTCTGGTCTCGTACAATACAACTAAAGATGGAAACAATTGCAACTTGAATCAATTCTCACCACTATGCTATAACAATATACAAGATTGCAAACTGCTCTTGATCTTTCATATGATACATTAATTTACACGTAAGACTAATGGTACTCTGCATATGTCATTTGACACCAGTAATCATTCCGTATATTTGGGTGTACATGCCTTCAACTACCAAAACCGAATGCCCCACGCGACAAAGAAGGAAAAAGAGGTGAGCGAGAGAGAGTTTAGATGGAATAGTTGTTACATAAGAAGTGCACAATTTTTATGAAAGAAAAGAAGTGCCTGCCCAAGCCCTTCAGAAATGGTAGGATTATATCCAAAGTTATCAAGTGGCGGTATTGCCAACCATTTAGCCCTTGAAATTGTGCACACATTGAAATTCCGGAGTGTTCATTGATGGCTTGAACTTCAGCTGGACCCTTACAGTTCACTGGATGGACGGCTGCCAGATCGAACCACAATAGAAGGGGAGGCAGTGGCAGTGTCAGCCGGTTTTGTTTGATTGTCCGATTTTCCTTGGAGAATGATTCTTGCAGCTGCAAGGCGTACTCCAAGTTCCAGAAAGCATCTCCCATTGTAGGCCTGTCAAACACCATGTTCAGCCAAGCACTTCTAAGCAGCCTTAGTAAACAACTTCATTGATTCAGGATTGATGCTACCAACAAGACAAGGATCAATGATCTTTCCAAGCAAGCCCTTCCTCTTCCATTGCATTGCCCATTCAGCCAAGTTAGCCTGTTCTCTTGGCAATTGTGGGTTAATTGCAGGCCTTGCACACAGGGTTTCGAGCAGAACCACCCCCAATGAGTATGCATCTGATTTTTCTGTCAACTGCTGCCTCTTGTAAGTACTCAGGTTCTAACCACCCAAAGCTGACTTTCACTGCGGTGGTAACATGATTTTGTCCCATAGGTCCGTCTTTTAAGAGCCCAAAACCCGCAACCTTGGCGACAAAGGCATCATCAAGCAAAATATTGGTGGTCTTAACATCGCGGTGAATGATCCCTTGCGCTGTACCAGTGAGAAGGTAGCGAAGTCCACGAGCAGCTCCGACGCAGATATCGAGCCTCTGCTTCCATGATGTTGGCAAGTCTTTTCCGTACAAGTGATCCCTGAAAGGTCCATTCAACATGTACTAATAAACCAGGATCATTTCGTCGTTCTCATCACAGTAACCAATCAGCGACACCAAGTGCTGATGCCTTGGCTTCGATTGCATCTGATTTCTGTCTGGAATTCTGTGATACCTTCTTCGGATTGTGGTTTCCCTCTCTTGACAGGAACTTTGGTCCGTCATTGATGGCGCCTAGATAGACATTGCCGAATCTGCCAACACTGATTATAGCACTCAAATCAAAGTTCTTGGTTGCTTCTTGCAACTCTGCCAGGGAGAAATAACAGCTTAAGCCTTGGGTTGATGAGTAAAAGTTGCTCCTGTGAGAACCAGCTGAGGTCTTGCTCAAGTAGCTGAAGCAAAGCTATTCCTTTTTTGCCAATCTTGGGGCCTCCATATCCATCTAAGAACCATTGCTCCAAGACCCACAAAGGCACCAAACGTCATGGCGAAACCGACAGCAGCCACTGAGCCCTTGTTGGCTATTTCCACCCTTCCATTAGCACCGAATTCCCCATTCAAACTATCAACCGAGTTGCTCATTTTCAATACCTCGAAGCCATTAAGATTTGCATTAGTCAATCCCGTATCCTGATTCAATGGAACAAATTGAACGATTAGTCCATAGCTGAAGAGCGAAGCATTCACCACAATATCTTTGAAGTACGGAACAGCCACAAGCCACCGGTTAGGCTCGACAAATCCGACGCGGAAATGGCCCTTTTACTAGTGATGTATATATAGAAATAGAGCTCATTGAGTGACTTGCTAACAATGTCCCGAAAATGCATCCGAATAATGTAATCGACAGCTGTATCAACTTCAAACTGCCATGCGATATTGAAGTTTGGTTTCACTGTATTTGTATCAGCTATCTGAATGAGCGACGAAGAAACTGTTGCTGTAGCAATCAAATGGTGTTAAAGTCTCTGGGTATTTGATAGAATTCGTGGCAGCAGTGGCACCGTTAGTTAATTTCTTGTCTTGAAGATAATCAGTGTCGGGTATCCAAATCCATCCTAGCGTGTTTCTGCTAGGTGATCAACGGTTTCCCCTTGTTACGTCTGTAAACGACATGGTAACCACACTAGGACAAACCGGGGAAGTTATTTTCCAGGGAAAAGGGAAGTGCCTTCATCGGCAGTCAGCCTATCCGGTGCCGAAACAACCTCAATGGCATTAAACAAAGCAACTGAATTCTTCACAGGACTAAACCTTAGGGTAAATGGAGGATCATTCATGTTAAGGAGGTACTCCTTGAAGAACGGTATAGTGTCAGTCTTAGCCTTGAAGTTATGATGGAGAACAAACTGATTTGCAGGCACAGAGAATGTCGATTGTTGAAGATCAAACCGGTTATCTTTTACTGAAAAGAAATATAGACGAATCCAACGAAAACCGGGGTCTTTTTTTAACTGGAATGTATAGGCTGTTTCTTGGGCAAAAACCCTTGCTGTCAGATACAATGGCGAAGGAACATCAGCTGAGGGGACCAGTATTTGAGCATCGTCCTTGGTTTGCAAGAATTCAGAGGCTTGTTGATCAGTTTTGAAGACTCCTCGATCAGGAAGCTTGGTTGGAGAGTTGGCACCACTATCAATGAGGACGTTATCGGCGGGGGCGAAGGAACCGACGCTGCCCTGCAAGGCGAAAATGGTGGGGCTAGAAATGAAGGTGAAGAAGATCACTAGGTGAAAGCCATCCATGAACGTTAAAACGATGATGATAATGACGAAACTGAAGATTAAAAAAAAAACTTTGGGTCGATTTGTTTTTGCTATTTCTTCCATCTCCATCCCTCCTGGATGACGAAATTCAATAGCATCGATCAGCTCAAACTGTCACAAACTATCAAATTCGAATTCGAATAGCCTAATGCGAATCATAGACTACTCAAGCTATCGAATTAATTCAAAGGATATGATTGATTCGAGTTACTCACGAACATATCATGCTTCTTTATTTTTAATTAATATTAAAAAATAACTTGAACGAAATTAAATATTTATCAAGTAATATTGTCTCATTACATATCACACTTACAATCAAAAGCATAAATTCACAAGAAACCATTTAATATAATTCAGGTCGCATTATTATGACAGAACCACAGCATCAACATTAAAAAAAAGTACAACTAAAATTCATTAAAACAGCCAGCTATATATAGCTCTTCAATGGCTGTGATGATGGCCAGGCAATATTTCCTTTATCTTCTCCATCATACTCTTCTTCTCGTGTTCATGGTGGTAGTGCTGCTGCTCAGGCGGCGCCGTTGCGGGGGCGGCGGTGCTGCTTGTGATAGTGGTTTTGGCGACGTAGGTCACGGTTTCTGATTGCTCCTCCTCCGCCCCCTTATGCTTTCCTCCACCTGTTAGTTTCTCCTTTATTTTCTCTTTTAGCCCTTTCTTCTTCCTTCTGCCGCCCATCTCATCATCCTCGGACTATACCCAGACAAAAATTCAAAGTCCCAAAAAACACAAAAAAATGCAGTTATCTATCTATCTATCTATCTAAACATAGAAAAAAAAAATCTGATCTATTGTCATATATAGTATAAGTGAGCCGGTTTTTCATTATAAAATTTAAAATAATTAAAGAAAAAATAAAACATCATCTCTAATAATTTTATCGTTTCGTCCTTAAAAATATCTTATTTTATAGTGTTTGTTTTACCGAGCTAGAGCTGGAGCTGTAAGAACGCTGAATCTCTTCCTTGGTGGAAACCTCGTAATGCAGCTGCTGAGGGTGGTGCTGCTTCAGCGGCGGCTGCTGTTGATGATGATCATGCAGCAGCTGTTGCAGTTGCTGGTGTTGAGGTTGCATCTGCTGCTGTTCCTGGTGTTGACGGTGCAGCTGCGGCTGCTGATACTCTGTACCAGAACCAGTCTCATATCCCATCTGAGTACCACCACCATACATACCTGTCTGGGTCATACCTGGATTATGCTTGGTGGCTACACCAGTGACATGCACTGGGTTACCATATTCGTCGGTCAATTGAACCGGGTTGCCATGCTCATCAGTGAGTTGAATGGGGTTGCCATGCTCATCTCTTAAATCAGCCATTTCTTAATCAGTGACAAACAAAAGCAAAAAAGAAAGAAGCTTGAAATTAAACAGTTTGACTAGCTAGTAGAACAAGGGAGATATTTGATATAATATTAAAAGTGACTAATAAATTTATAATCTCAGGTACTTAAAAAAGGAAAACCCAAAGACGGTGGGTGGGGGGAGAAAGGAAAGACTACGATTTTGCATGTAACTTCGGTATTTTACAGGTGGCGTCACATTTGAAGATGATACATTTCAGGGTACTGCCACGCTAGAGATCTGAGCCAGGCACGTGTAGCTTAGGTAGGGCGACAAATGGTTGTAACATAAATGATGATCATGATCGACAATAGAGGAAAGAATGACGTTAATCCCCGCTCGTCAAAGCAAAGATTTTATGTTCAAAATTGACAAAATTACAGCGAATGCACACGTCTCCCAGGTTTGTTAAGTATGCCATAACTTATTGTGTCGTGGGCTGTTGCATGGTTTGGTCGGCGTCGATATTCAATCGGTTTATCATTTCGATATAAGTTAAATGATAATCGAATTCGTACATAGGATGAATTGCACGAATTCAAATTCGAATATTTAGAAAATTACAGATATTTAATCTACATTTTTACATATATTAAAGTAAAACAGATCTACAGATCTTGAAGCACATTGAATGAAATGGATAAATATATCAAAGCAAATTGGGAAACGTGGAAAGCAAGCAATTAAAAAGCCCTAAACACAAGATACTTGCCTTCTGTGAAGATCCAGAACCAGTTAGCCATACAGAATTTCATATGAATCAATTCGTGTAAGAATCCAACCAAAGAAACAGATCAATCTGTACCAAATGAGAATAAAATCACTAACATATTATATATATATATATATATATTCATTCCTTTAAACTTCTCTTCATGTTAAGCTATTCTTTCACCTATAATTTCTATTTTCTTTCTTTAAAGTGTAACCCCCCGCAAGAAAATCATGTTGAAACTTCAGAATGATGTCAAGAATTGTTCAACAATGACATCCTGCACATTATGAGCAATCCCTATCCAACAGGACTGCAAAGGAGAACAAAACCACAGTCTGTATAGCACAAAAATAACATATCAGTCGAGTTACGAGAAACCAAAAATTTGAACATTTTGATCAATAGTTTTACTTCTATTCCTTGCAAAGGACAGAAGAAGATTGTGGTCTCTACTGTGACATTAAGCTAAGAAAGGCAGTTCTACTTTGTAAACCTGGTGAACTGGAAACGGAACCTTTTGATGGCTGTACTGAAAAATGTAGAGCATCAGTCAGAGATACTAACCTCCAAACAGCAGCCATGAGTTCACGTCTTGCCAGATTTGGCCCAGAAAAATCCCTTTTTCCTGGTAGATTGATCCTCTGAAGGGGACTTAATGCCCTTTGATCCAAAAGAGAAGTGCTTCCACGGGAAAGGTCTGCCTAAGGAGTTTTTCGTGCTCGAACTGGAGGCTCTCCCTTCATGTCCACTACTTTTCAGACAATCAAATACTATAGGATCACCATCCATCTCACTATCAACAACCCGACTCCTAGATCTTTTGTTGATTTTAGCCTTAAAGTCTGTTTCTCCTTTAAATACTTTCTCAGCTAATTTATGCTTCTTCTCCCCCAAAGTACATATTGGGCAAGAAGGGTCATATTTGTCGTTTTCAGGGGTCATGTTTTCCAAACATTCAGCATGGTAAACATGCCCACAAGTTAGAACAGCAACAACGGAAAGCTCATTGCTAATAATAATCTTCTGACTGCTCCACAAAGATTTTTCCGATAACAGCTTTGAGCAAATGCCACAGATTTGCAGATCAACAGAGCGGGATGCTGAGATTTGGCCACTGGATTTGCTTATCTTTTCACAATGAGCATCATTATCAAAAGACCCCTCTTCCCTACGAGATGCAGCCACGAGTTCAGAATAGGCACACATAGACCAACAATCAGAGGAACCACCTTTAGAGCCCCCAGTTGATTCATTGCTCCATAAAGGCATCACTAGCCTTTCCTCACCAACTGAGTATCTATTAGGTGACTTCAAACCCAGAACCTGGTTATCAGATACTTGACGCAATATATGATGTCCAGGAGATCTGATAGGCGACTTTGTTGTAGTTGAACTGGTAGGATGAACATGACTCTGGGATGACAAAGGGGAAGTTGCCAAGGAGGAAGCTGATGGCAAAGGAAGCGATAAATTAGAGGGAGATGGGTATGAGGCTGCAGGGGATTCTACAGACTCATTCACCTGAAACACAATCCAAATTTCTCAAAAGGATGCCGTATTAAGGGGAAGTTATCACGGAGTTGGAAGCAGGCATGAAACTGCCTACAGGAAAGAGCTTTACCTGCTCTAAGTTCACATCAATAGAGATATTTCTTGAAATAGATTGATCTGCACAATACATGTAAAAGGATATTAGATAGAACAACTTCAAGAAGACACTTCTTCCAACATTTCATTAAGAGGATCTTTCTCAATGTAAAGGTTGGAAAACCAACAAAATGTTAAAATGACAGCCAATATTTAACAAATGACCTGTTTCTTTTTACCATGAGAATGACACAAACAAAAGAGACGAACAGTTGGAAATACTGTATTGCATTCTTTATAAAATTCCACATGACAAAAACAAACTGAATTAAGATAAAGCATTCACAGACTATTCGCACCGTTTGTGTAACATAAACAAGGTAGGGTCGGTCCATCCAAGAAGCAAAAGCTTGCTCAAAGGAGAACAAAGAAAGGCCAGAAGCATTGGCCTTATAAAGTTGATCGGCCCATGATTGTCAACCAGTACAGAATAATTCTGTTACGCATACAGCTCCTTTACTAAACAAGATTTGCCACATATTACCAAGTGATTTAAACTATGAAAATTACAGTAATAAAGGTCTGCATCGTGAAAAAGAGAATCAGAAATTTTCACTTTTTAACTGAATTTATACGTCATTGCTCCCCTCTGCAACATGTAAGAGCTTTAGCTTGGAAATGTTCTTATTTTTTGTCAGAAGCTCCTTTCTGTGTCTATATTCCTAGTACTATTTCATTCACTGCAAGTATCTATCTATCTATCTATCCATCCATCTATCTATCTATCTATCTACCGAACTGCATGTGGTAAAGGAATAAGAGCAAAATTAAACTGATATTCAAAGCTACCTTCAACATCACTGAATACAGTATAATTCACACTAAGACAAGCATCCCAGGAGTTTACCTGAAGCAGGAGTTTTCACTAGTCCAGCAGTTCCTTCTGAAGTTGGGGACTTTTGCGTCATACGAGACTGAAAACTCCCGGACAGACTTCCATCATCCGATGCACATGCAGATTCATATTTGATCTCTGATCCATCATTCCGACTAATCGCATCTGAAAACCAACTTAGAGAAGCGTCTTCACTGGCTACGTGCCCTTGATTATCCCAACGTAAAATACACGTCGGTGAATACCTTATATTCCCACGTATAATCTCGCTACCCGATTCATTTACTATAGTTTTGTCTCTAGCAGCAACACAACAAGCAGCCCCCATGATCCACCAAACCCCAAACTAATTCTCTAAACTGAATTCAAACAACCCTTGTTCACATTATCCGGAAAACGAACTCAACCAAAAATTGCCATCAACATTACTCTACAAGGAAAACCACAGCGTTAGATTCCTTTGCTTACTAACATTAAAAAAATAAAAAATCAAAGCATCGATAAGCTTATGATAAAATAGATGATAGAAAACAAAATACTGATAAAATTTGCACTTGACCATATACCTAACTCTAATCTTTAATTAAAATTTAAATTAGACGTCAAAGCAACAGAGAAAAAAAAAACCAAAACACCTGCAAATAAATTTATTTGGTTAAAACGAGCTTTAATCAGTTAAAAGCTACGTTGATAGACAAAGTGAGAGTTGGCAGGCTCAGAAGAACGCTCTCAGTATCCACACTGACTCACTCAAAACTCAAGAGAAAGCAATAACAGCTTAATATAAAAACAATTTACCAAAATATTTTTTAAAAAATGTGAGAAGAAGACCAAGCACCGCTCAATTTGCTGGACTCTAGGGACTGAATAAGAGTGAGTCCAAATGCAAATAAAAATAATTATTATTAATTGGCAAAAAAAAAATTAAAAAAAAAAACCCTAAATATAGTAAAACGAACAAAAATCGAAATCACGACAAATGTCAAAAAAGAGATCCAAAATAAATGCCTAAATAACAGTAAACTGGTCAAAATAACGAAAGAAAATATATATATATATATAATATTAAATCAAAATCTAGAACATGTATATTTCAGTAGCAAAAAAAAGAAAAAACGAAATTAAAATTAAAATTCTGAAAAAATAGTATAATAACAACACTTGATTTTCGGGAAATTTTGATAGCATGACTGCCAAACAAGTCTTCCAAATCGGAACAAGTAAAATCAAAACCGGAGATAATCGAGCGTTACCTTTGTTGAAGATAATGGAGCGTTACCTTTGTTGAGCTTTGAAATACGACGCCGTATTGAAAGTAGAGAGCCCGAGTGCTTTCAGAGAAAGGGGAGACTATGCTACCACTATGAGGCTGCTCTTTTTGTTTTGGAGAGGGAAGTAGTGGAGTCATTTTAGACGGCTTTTCTTAACGCCGTTAGAAACGGTTTGGCTTAAAAATCCTTAAGGCCGTCAGATCTTTTTTGACGGAATTTCGGCGCTCAACCGAAGTAATACTTTCAAAGCGAATCATTCCATCGCGCCGAGCGATTGATGGAGACCGGCAAGTGCTTCAATTTCATTTAAAAAAAAATTAATAAAAGGATTTTATATTTAATTTAATATATAAATTCATATATTATTTGTAAAATAAGTAAAATTATTTTATTTATTTTAAAAATATTTTAATAAAATAACTTCATTTAATTTATTAAAATAAAAATACACATACTATATCGAATATAAATATTTTAATAAATCTATTTTACACAAAAAAAAATAACTAATACATAATAAGTTGTACCAACCAATCATTAACTATTTAATTATACATTGATCATATTAATGAGGGGAGATAAGATTCATCAATTATGACCCTACATCAAATGCTTTAAATAAGATAAAATATTAAATCTATTTATAATTTAAGTTAAATCGTATTTTAAAAAATTAAAATTAAATTTTATATTTTAAATTTGATTTAATTTAATACGTAATTTGATTAACCGTTTAAAATCTATTTAAATATAAAAAAATTAATTTTATATATAAAAATATTTTTAAAATTAAATTTAAATAAAAATATTATTTTAATTAATAAATAATGAACAAATTTAAAACACAAAAAATAATATCTAAAATTAAATCAAAACCGGATCAAACACATTACTTATCGTTTAAATAGGTCTAACAGACATAATAAAAAAAGCACGAAATGAGAACACGTGGATATTGAATGAAGAAATACACTCATGCGATACATAATACAGTCATGTAAAAGAAATCGTATAAACGAAATTACGGAAACGTTGCACATTTTGATAAAATTCGATTTTTGAGACAGAAAATATTGATCACGTTGCGATTCCGTGCTTATATTAACGGAGGTTTTTTTTTTTTTTAAATCTTATTTCATGCAGTTAATTCATAACTTAGAACTTTCCTTTTAAAAAGAAGAAGAGCAAACAAACGGAAAACCGGTGCGTGCTTGTGAGGTACGCGGAGTGCGCAGTACGCATTCTCGTGCTTTTTTTTTTTTTTTCCGCCACGAAACCAATTTATTTAATTAATTATTTTTTAACTAAAAAAAGGATTATTTAAATTGTTATTCTCTTACCCATAAATCATAATTTCCAGATTCTTTCCCTCTCATTTGCATTGCATTTGCATTATTTTAGACAAAAACACACACTTTTCCTCTATTTTATTTAATTAATTAACGATAAAACATTAGACTCTTGGAATTGAAGTTGGGTTGTGGAAAACCCATTGATGGTTAGCAGCAATTTAAGCTAAAATATCCAAAAAAAAACCTTTAAATTTTATAAATTCATCTACTTAAATCATTATATTTTTATTGCGCCAAAATAAACTTTTAATATTTAATTTACACTTAAATAAATTTTTAATGTTTAATTTATATATAAATAAACCCTTAATCTCTATTTTTGATATAATTTGTGAGTTTTTTTTTAATAGTTTAGCCTAATAATTTATTATTCTCACCCGAAGCCCAAGTTTTTAACTTAAAATGGGCACAACTTGGCCCAATTCGGAGAGCTCAAAATCCGCTTTTTAGATTTTTAATTTATTTTTATTTTTATACTATAAATGCATTAAATAGAAATTATATATATATCATATGTTAAAATAAATAAATTTAGTTCAGCATATATTTATAAATTATTAGTACACTAAATATAAATTATATATATATCATATGTTAAAATAAGTAAATTTCAACTTTACAATATTTTTCTTCTACTTTGAAGTACCATTTTTTTTTTTAAAGAAAAGTTTGGGTAACGGAAGGGAGTCAATATGTTAATAAAAAAAATTCAACAACCATATATAGAAGAGAGAGAGAGTAGATATGAGGAAGCGCTTTTATCGATTGGTATTAGCAGCTTGATTTCAATTAGGTATGCGCTTGGAAGGGGGCTTGACAATAGCTGGAGATGGATCATATCTTCCATAGTCTTTGGTGCTTACTTTAAGCACCCTTTCATGGACACCATTTGCTTCTCCACCCATCTACAATAAAAAAAAAAAAATCATAAAATATGTAGTCAAGTTAAACCCTTCTTGGAAGGTAATTAAAAGAAAAACCTTTGAGTTTTTTCTACAAAAGTCTCAATCAATATATATATATATATATATATACACGACGATAAATATTAAAATTTAAATTTTAATATAAATTAAATTAAATTTTATTTTAAATTCGAGATTTACTTCAAAGATCAAAATTAAAAATTTAATATTTTACGTATGTTAGGTTTACTTGTCAAAGAAGAAAATATTAATTTACATTTTTATTTTACTGTGTATATGCGGACTTTGGCTGAAGGATTAGGTTTGATTTTCTGGTATTTTTCTTTTTCTTCCTTTCACACCAGACTAGCTATAGCTTTAGCAATAGCCTCGCAACCCTTGGGAGCTGGTTAAGCTTTCAAATCAAAGATCATAAAGGGAGTAGACAATGAGAAAGAGCTAGCAACCTAAACCACGTTTTTCCAACCACAATCAACTGGTGCAATGCCATAATTGACACTCCTAAATCATTTTCTGGTTAGCAATTCTTCAAGCAGAAGCAGAATTTTCGAAACTGTATGTTACTTGGATTGAGATCTAAGTGTGAGATACTGAAGTCTATATATATTTGATATAAATATATTTAAATTTTTATTAAAAATTTATTAAAAATCTTTATATTATATTGAATAAAGTATTTTCTTTCTTTTCTTATTAAAATTAATATTTTAATTTTTATATTTTTAGAATTATGGAAAATAAAAAAATAAATAAACGGTGTTAAAAAACTATATTTAAATACTAAATAAATACTGACGTGTCATGTATAAAATTTAA
>JBBYHK010000006.1:2213240-2225319 GCA_038382065.1 Adansonia grandidieri | reverse complement strand
TATTTAATTAATAAAAATATTTTTATCTAAATTTAATTATAAAAATATAAAAATATTAATATAAAAATATTTTTAATATTTTAATAAAAATTATTATGTTTCAAAACTTATATAATTAGAAAATATCTAAAAATTAATTATAACATAATAAAATATACGAACATGATATGAATATACGAATTTAATATTTTAATTAGATAATATTTTATTCAATTCTAATAAAACTACATGTTGTATGTAAATAACAAAGTCGGTGGGCCATTTAGACAAAATATAAAAATTTTGTTTACCTTAATAATTACTAAAAAAAAATTAAATTCTACATATATAATGTATTTAATAAAAAAATAAATCATTTTTTAAAAAATTATATTTAAATTTTTTAAAATAATATTTTACATAAATTCATTATAGTTTCAATAATGTGTTTTTATGTAACTTTTGTAATATTTGTACGTAATCTATTAATGTGCTTTTTGTAATTTGTTATATACAAACATTACTTTCGAGATTCTTTACAAAAAATACATTATCTATAACAATATTATATACGAACATTACCTACAATCTAATGATTTATGTGAATTGTAATAGTTATCTATAATTTTGGTAATATTTGATAGTAATTCTTTATACCTAACAAAAGAGTAAAAATTTTATTATAGTATAAAATTAATTTTTACTAATATAAGATATTTATTACTAATAATAAAATATATTAATTAAATAAAAATATATAATTTTTTAAAATTCAAAACTTACTAAAAAAATTTCCTACATATATAATATATTTCATAAAGAATAAAAAATAATTTAAAAAATTATGTTTAATTTTATTGAAATTATGTTTTACACAAATATATTATGGTTTCGATAATGTTTTATATAACTGTGTAATGTTTGTATATAATCCAGTAATATTTTTATATAATTTGTTGCATACATATATCATTTTTAAAGATTCTTTATACAAATATATTATCCATGAAAATATTACACACAAACACTACCTATATTTTAATCATTTATGTAAATTGTGATGTGTACATGTAATTTTGTTAATTCTTAGTTGTAATTTTTACAAACTAATAAAAGAATCTAAATTTTATTATAAAATTAATTTTTTATTACTAGAATTATTTATAGCTAATATTAAAATATATATTAATGAAACAAAATATATAAAATTATTTAAATTCAAAAATTACTATAAAAATAATTTCCTACAAATATAATATATTTAATAAAAAATAAAAAATAAATTGAAAAAAATATTTAATTTTTGTTGAAATAATGTTTTATATAAATACATTATAGTTTTCGTAATGTTTTATGTAACTTTGTAATATTTGTATATAATCTAATAATGTTTTTATATAATTTATTACATACAAACATTATCTTCAAATATTCTTTACAAAAATATATTTCCCATAACACATATTAAATATAAACATTACTTATACTCTAATGATTTATGTAAAACATAATGTGTGTATATAATTTTGATAATATTTAGCGATAATTCTTACCAACTAATAAAAAATCTAAATTTTATTACAAAATTAATTTTGTTATGAATATAATATGTTCATTACTAATATTAAAAAATATGTTAATGAAATAAAAATATATAAAATTTTCTAACTTACAAATTACTAAAAAAATTTCTGCATATATAATATATTTAATAAAAAATAAAAAATTATTTTTTAAAATTTTAATTTAATTTTCCTAAATAATGTTTTACATAAATAAATTATAGTTTTGATAATATTTTACATAACTTTGTAATATTTGTAAGTAATACGATAATGTTTTTATGTAATTTGTTACATATAAGTATTTCTTTTAATGATTTTTTACACAAATACATCACTGATAACTCATATTACATATAAATATTGTCTACACTTTAATGATTTATATAAATTATAATATTTACATGTAATTTTGTTAATCTTTATTAGTAATTATTTTTAACTAATAAAAAAGTAAATTTTATAAAATTAATTATATATATAATATAGTTATTACTATTATTAAAATATATATTAATAAAATAAAAATATAATCCTTTCACTTCAAATATTTTAGAAAATTAATTACATTTCTAGGTAATATTTTATGTAATTTTAGAATATTTGTATGTTTCCCAATAATGTTTTTATATAATTAGTTACATAAAAACAGTTCATTTAGATTTTTGACATAAATATATTATCGTATATATATTACATATTGCATACATATATTACCTATATTATAACAATGTATGTAATATATAATATATATGTATAATTATAATAAAAATATGTAATACATTTTTTTGTTATATATGATAATAAATTTATGGAATAAATAGTATAATTTATGTAAAAAGTAATATTTTATATAATATTATTTTTTATTATCTTTGCTAATATATTTATGTAACTTCAAAATTTTTTATATAAATATAATAAATTTATGCTTTACAGTTTTATTATCTTTTATCATATTTATGTAATATATAATGTAATATATAATGTACAAGTGTAACTATAAAAAAGATAATTAATAGTTATTTCTATTACCTATGAACATAAACTTACATAATTAAATAATATAATTTACGTATCTATTATATTTTTATAATATTATTTTTTATGACTTATTAATAATATATTTTTATAACTTATAAAATTTTTGTGTAAATATAAAAAATTTATATATTACAACTTTTATTATATTTTTATTATAATTTATATAAGTAAAAAAATAAATACACAATTATAATAAAAATATACAATATTAACTTATTTTACTAATAATAATAATTTATGAACTATAATACTTTTTCAATAATTTTAATTTTTAAATTTTAAAAATTCATGTAATTTATAATTATAATAATTTTATATATTATTATATAATAAAATATATTTAAAAAAAAAAACTTTGCAAACAGCAACAGCCGTAGGAGCTTGCCGGAAGGTCTGCATGAAAACGTACAGTAGACCCCCCCCCCTCCCCCACCAAACAACAAACATTATTGCACGGATGTTTCAATTTTTAAGGTATCTGGCAGGAGGTTCCATTTTCTTACGAAACGTACCTTTTCCCATCCAAAGTGACTGGTGCTCAAGACGCAAGATATCTACTTTCCTTCGTAATATCTTCTAATTTATCTTACTAATTTAAAAGAAAAATAGATCTATTAATATTTAATATATATATTATATAAATATAATATATAGAAGATTAAAAAAATATATGATACAATAAGATTTAAATATATTTTTAAAATTTATATAATATAATTTATTAATTTATTAAAATTAATATAAGTATAAAATATTTTAAACAATATTATAATGTAATAAAATATATGATTATAATATAAATACACTAATTAATAAATTTAAAAAATAAAACTTTTAAATTTTAAATTAAAAAAGATCACATATATTTTTTAAAAAATAATTAAAAAAACACATAATAATTTTTTTAATTTTATTTACAGAACTAAAAATTTTACCATTAGCTTTTAAAAAATAACCCTAATATAATTGAATTTAATCGGTTCTATTTTTGCAGGTGGTTGGTGAGCAAAGGTACTGATTTTCCTTGTTCCTTGAATTTAGTCGGGTTTGTTTATGCCATGTGCTGGTATGCAAATGTAATTTTTTTTTTTTTCTTTTTTGCTTCCTCCTCAACGTGATACTTGTCGTTTTCTCTATTATTTCTTTGGAGTTCACCTAAAGTGTTTATACTTAATAAATTAATAATATATAAAATCTTATATAATTTAACTATATAATATTATTTTATTAAATTTTTTTAAAAATAATATATAATTTTATTTTTAATAAAATAAAATAAAATAATATTTTTTTTCAATTTATCAAATATAATTTTTATATAAGTTCTTATAATTATTTGACCTGACTGATGAGCGCGATGTCATGCAATGGACCACTCAATGCAGCATCATGAAATCGACGTACGAGAAAGAAAAATAAAATAAAACAAAATCTTTGGTGAAGACATTGGAAGGGATTCGTAGTACGGAGCTTATGCATTTATCAATTTGAACACTCGAGGGGTAGGTAAAGTTTTAATGAAAGTGTTAGGTCTTGAATTAAATAAACGTGGGAGCTAATGCACCTCAATAAATTGATTTTATGAAAAGAGGATAATGATTTTATGATATTTGATATCAAAATTACGTTTTGATTGCTTGACTCTATGCTAAGTACTCTTAACAAAGATAAGTGTGGTGGGGGTAAGCAAGAGAAAGTACGAGTAAAGTGTCTAATACGAATAAATAAAATTTTTTAATTTTACATCAAAAAAATAAAGATCTTGATTCTTGAATTATGTATATGTGAACACTGCACACTTATATCTGATAACATATAAAGGCGAAAGAAAAAAAAAGAAAAAAATAAATTTTATATTATATATATATATATATGTACCATTTTCTTTGAGGGACAAAGAGAGATGTTAAAGGTAATCCTTTTTCCAACTACCTCTCGGAGTATAATTTTTATATCAAATTCGTATCATATTATATTAATATTATTATTATATTTTATTAAGTATTATATGTTTATATCCACGTTTTCTAGGTCCTTTTTTGTTCGAGCAGCCTTAGTATAAGTAGTTCTTCGCTTATATTATATTACGATATCACTCAATTAAAAAAAAAAATAATGAAAGGGTGTCAAACCTTTAAGATCAAATTTTTATCGCATTAAAATTATGTTTTAAGTTTAAAATTTTAAATTATTTTTAATCATAAAATGATATTATAAGATTAAAAAAAAAATTCATAAGTCGTACATCCAAATGAATAATTATTTTCTTCCACGAGAAATGTATTTAAAATATGAAATGTAATTGATATATATATATATATAGATAGGCTATTTTGACACAACTCATTTTCTTTTTTGAATAAATTTCATTGCTAGTTTTCGAATTTTCATATCTTGATTTTTTTTTTTTTAGTCAAAAAGCAAACAGCAATTATAATTTTTTTTTCTCATAGTTTTTCCTCAATCTTCATCATCATAGTTTGCTTCTCCATTCGTTTAATTAGTAGGGTTTTTTTTTTTTTTTTAATTATCCCAAACCAAATATATGAATAAAAAGATGTTAAAAGATTGAGTCAAAAAAGAAATTATTTTTCTCTCACCTCTTGTAATCTGCATCACCAAAATACTAAAATAATTATTTAAGCCATTATTTCTTAAAATGTTATCTTATGAATATTATGTCATTTGTAAAATTTAACAATTTTATTATCGTTAAATAAGATAATTTCTCTTTCTTATATATATATATATATAATATCAAATGAGTTGATTAAGTTGGGCTAAGGGATAAAATGATGACAGATCTCAATTGATATTTTTTTTTTGACTTTATTAAAAAGGCTGAGAATAAAAATCAAAATATTTGGCGGAAAATTGATTTGAGACTGACCAATTGCCGCCAGGGTTTGCAATAATTCATGCATGCGCTTGCCCACCAACCCTCATTATTAACCCAACTCACTATTAATTAATTAATTTATTTATGGAAGGAAAGAGCATTCTTGAAACTAATAAATGAAATGGAAAATTTTAACTTTATTCAATTAATTGACTAATTTTCTTTTATTTATTTATTTATTTTTACAAGTCATAAGTAGTTGTTGAAAACTTCGAGTTAAATCAAGTAGCTGATAATCCCGAATTATATATGTCTTCAATCTCCATGCGTTATTTTCAATTTGTCAAATCTCAAATTCAATTTCTCTTATCTATCCACATAAAGATTTTATCCAGCAGACTTTGTCTTTGGCATAGAATGATATAATTATTTTTTATATTCATCATTATTATTATTACATGCTAAATAAAATAATTAATTCTTTTAATTCTTTTAAAAAATTGATTCAATTGTTATGAATAAAAGCAAAATATTTTTATGTCAACATAATATTTTTAAAAAAATCAATCAAAATTACTTCGAAATTTGACTTTATTTTTTAACAGATTAATTGCTTAATTTTGTAAATTAAATTAACTTTATATCATATTTAATTCGTAATTCGAAGAATGGATAAAATTAAAAAACTATAATTCAGACAAGCACTGTAATAAAGGCGAACGCTGACAGCACGTGGTAAATTAAAGTCCAATTGATTAATTTAAGTGCAAGTATTCTTCGTTTCTTTTGAATTGTCTTCGTGAAAGAGGGAAAAAAAAAAAAGGGGCGCAGACAAAGGAAGAGCAATAAAAGGTATAGAACTTAACTCCGTTATATTATTCAACTTCAAGTAATCCTTGCTCGACATGTTATTCATGGCAGTCGCCGTTAATTTGCACGTTCATTAACTTTAAAAAAATATATATTGCCTTATCTTTGGATGCCTTCAAAAGCAAGGACTGTGACGGTGCAACTTATCAATCAAGGAAATTTATGTTAGCAGGGTTCCTGAATTTCCAGCCATGGAGCAAAAGAAATGGATCTTTACAGTTGGGTTGGCCTTCATCGTCGCAATGTTGCCTTTGAGTTTACGAATCCTGGAATCGCATCAAGCTCAGCATTTCCATGTGGGGTACTTAATTCATGCAAACTCTTTTTTTATCTTTTGCACATTCCTTTTCTTTCTCCTGTGTTCATTATTAAAATTTTATGACCATGACATCTGAAGCCGATATACGTTTGTATTTCTTTTTAGATCCTGTTGTTGACATGTATTGATTTTGATTTGTCCAGGGAACTAACAAACATGATTCTTGACAAGCTGAGAGGCTGGGGTTCTACTAACCATGACCTTAGCATCGACGAGGCTGCAAAGAATAAAGTTGTCGGACCAAACTTAACAGCATGCCATCCATCTTACGGTCGTCCAGATCTTCTTGTTTACTGTTGTCCTCCGGGATTTGAATCGCCGGTGCCCTTTGTCGATTTCCAGTTTCCTGATACTGAATCGCCCGTACGTGTGCGCAGGCCAGCTTACCTTCTGGACGAGAGCTACATCGCCAAATATAACAAGGCCTTGTCGATCATGAAGTCCCTGCCATACGATGACCCTCGAAGTTTTACCCGTCAAGCCAACTTGCACTGTCTCTTTTGCACCGGAGCCTATGACCAGCAAAACTCCGATACCCCTCTTAATATTCACAGAACGTGGTTATTCTTTCCCTGGCACCGCATGATGATCTACTTCCATGAACGCATCCTTGGCAGCCTGATCGGAGATGACACCTTTGCTTTGCCGGTTTGGACTTGGGACATCCCTGAAGGAATGATGATGCCGGATTTTTATGCCAACAAGAATTTATCTTTCTTTCATACAGAGCGTGACTTTTCACATTTTCCACCTCGGATAGCTGATTTAAACTATGCCCGTGACAGAAATTCAAGTCGTGAAGATGAGCAAGTAGATACAAACATGGCATTTATGTATAACCAAATGGTATCTGGTGCAAGGAAGACTGAATTGTTCATGGGATGCACATATAAAGCCAACGAAGGTTATTGTAATGGTCCTGGAACTATAGAGAGTGCCCCTCACAACACCTTGCACACATGGGTTGGGAGCAATTTAAACCCTGGAAGGGAAGATATGGGCAAGTTTTACTCAGCAGCAAAAGACCCCATTTTTTACACACATCATTCCAATATAGATCGTCTTTGGGAAGTTTGGAGGGAGATTCATGAACATCAATTGGATATCGAGGACTCAGATTGGCTTGACTCTTTATTTTTCTTCTATGATGAGAACTTGAAGCTGGTAAAGGTTAAGGTCCGCGATGTTCTTGATATCAACAAACTTGGTTATTCTTACGAGGAGGTTGATCGTCCTTGGTTGAATAAACGTCCCTCGCCTTCAGTTCCACCAAAACTAGCTCGTCAGATTTTAAAGTCGAAAGAGAATGAGAACCAATTTCAATCGTCAAGCCACAGTGTTTCATCCTCTGATTTCAGGCCTCATGGTCGAGCTCTAGATACTAGCTTGACAGTAAAGCTTGACAGATCTAAAGATCATTTGATCAAGAGGGAGAAAGAAGAGGAAGAGACCATAGTTGTGCATGGAATTGAAGTGAAAGGAGACGCATATGTTAAGTTTGATGTGTATGTAAATTTGATTGATCAGGCAATAATCAGTCCGAAGTTCAGGGAATTTGCAGGAACGTTTGCTCACATCCCTGGGGGTGGCGAGATGAAGATGAAGAAGATCAATCTGAAACTGGGAGTCTCAGAACTATTGAAAGATTTGGAAGCAGACAAAGATGAAAGCATCTGGGTAACATTGTTACCAAGGACAGCGAGCTGTAGTAATGCAACAATTAAAGGGATACAAATTGAGTACATCAAATAATTTATTTCTTGATTAGGAAATAAAATAAGAAATTTGTTTGAAGTCTCCTTTACTTTGGAGATCTCATTGTACCAAACTAAATAAAAGAGAGGAACATTTTATCTTTGATAATTGAATTTAAATGAAACTCTCATTCATGGGTTTATGCAATATTAGTTGATTATCTCTGGTATAATTGACATTTAAATGCATTTCGTATTTGTAACGTACAAGGTGGGACACGATAGAAGAATAATTAAAAATTTCAGGCCAAATCATTTATTTCACCCAAGAAGAATTTATTACACAATTCCAAGAATCTCATACAATTTTAATTATTTGCCTTCATATACATACATATATATATATATATATATATGAAAAATTATCCTCCAATTTAATTCCTGCTCTTTGCAGGAAAGACTCATAAGAAAAACAGTCAGTTTTTATCTATACTTTGGTGTCGAACAGGAACCGACTAACAAGGAGGAAGGTCCTTTGGAGGAGGCAAAATGGATTGATCTGGTCCCTTTCCATTCTCAACCACGAAAGCCGTCTTCAGACCCCAGCCTGTATGGAGCTCCAAATGACAGTGCATGAACCAAACTCCTGAAAAATGATAAGAATTTGGTTTAGAACTAGTTTTCGTGGTGTTAAATTGCATTCATTTTAATGCCATGTTTATGTCACCTGGATTATCAGCCCTGAACCTTATGGCGGTCCAACCACCGGTAGGTACTCCAACTGTATTTCTTTCGGGAGGATCAACCAGGTTAAATTTAGCAGGGTCTTTCGCGGGATCAAAGTTCCCGATTCCAGTCCCAACAATGAAGAAATTGTAACCATGAAGGTGGAATGGATGGGATTCAACAGTTAGAAGATTGGTATCCTGTAGTACTAACTCAACTGTTGAATTGAAAGCAATCTTGCTTAGCCGGGTGCCTAAGGTAGTACCAAGATTGGCAGTCAACGGTGCGCCGGTATAATTGAAAGGTTTCGGAGGGCGGTCAGGGAAATCTGTTCTAAATACTCCCTTGATGTTGAAATAATGAGCTTGAAGAAGGCCAATGTGTGGCATAACAAAGGTAATGTTGTTCAATGATGCTGTGAGTTGAGTTCCATTCAGGCAAGTTGGACATGGGTTAATTCCTAATCCAATTGTGTAGAAAAGATGTCTGTCAACTTTAAGGGGCACATTTGCTGGGTATAGCAGAGAGTTTAGACTCCTAAGTTTGGCATTATAGTTCAATGCAAAAGCAGTGTCATTGGGTAATGGTAGTTGAGGGAGGATTGGAAGGACAGTTTTTGGAACACCTTTGTATTGCAGTATAGCCGTGGCGGTTTTATTGTCTATGGTCAACGGTGCATCCATAAAAGGCCTAGCTGCCATAAAATATCTACCAGGTGCTTCGTTGGCTTGAACAAGAACATTAGTGGTCTGCCCTGGTGCAATCAAAATTGCTTGTGTTGTAAACTGTTTAGTATAAACAGCATCTACTTCGACTACCGTCATATTATGGCCAGCAATGGCAAAGAACAGTTCATCGTTGAGTGCAGCATTGATGATTCTCAACAGATAAGTTTTTCCTTGTTCTACCTCCATTGCAAATGTATCTGCACCAGAAAAGATAAAATAAAACTCTGCAAGGCTGTTGAATGTTGAATCCAAATGCTAATGCCTAATGGCTAAGCTTACGTTTCTCGGAACATGGGAATAATGGCCCTGGCTTTCCATTAATTGTGTGAGCATCTGATGTATTTGGTGGCAATCCCAACTTGTTCCCTTCTTTCACAATCTCTTCGACGTCGTCATTCCACCATTCACCTGCGCCAATTTACAGGAATTATAGAATTACATGAATTGTCAAATTAAAAATGGGGTTCAAACTCACCAGTATGGATCAATCATCAATTTATCCTACCTAAGATTATGTTGGTTTCTCTGTAAGGCTGAGGAAAAGGAAATGGGGTCCCCTGTTTTGGCATGATTACAATTGCACCATAAACTGTCGCTCTTAGCCATGAGATATGTGCATGCCACCAAAGGGTCCCTCTTTGACCTGTTACACTAAAATCATACATATAACTATGCCCTTTCTGGATAGGGCATTGTGTTATAAAAGCTGGTCCATCTGCCCATCCATTTCGAAATTGTTTAAGTCCATGCCTGCGCATGACAAACAATTGTATGAACAAAACCCAATATTTTGATATCATGACATGAGAATCACATTTTTTTTTTCAAATAAATGATGTCATTTCCTACCAATGAATTGACATGTTATATCGTGCATAGTTTGTGACATTAATGAGAACTCTATCGCCTTCCTTCGCGTATATTGTTGGCCCTGGAAACATCCCATTTACTGTAACAATAAGTTTAGCATGGCACAACCTGCTAATATTTTTCACTTGAATCTGAAAGAAACAGCAACCCAAAAAAATCATTACAATATAATGAAAGCTAAAAAATAAAATACAACATGCCACTCATATTAATACGCCTACATCAAACTGGTATCTTTTCACTTCTGCATCCGCAGGAATCGAAACGAAGCCAACAAGATAGAGGAAGAAAAGGAATGACCCCAAGCTGAAAATTTTGCCTACTGCCATTTTTGTAATCTTAACTCTTTGAATTTCTGATGAGACATTGTGAGTTCAGTTTTAAGGGTTTTTTATAGTCTGAAAAAGGTTAAGCAAGGCTATCAGTTTGTTAAAGGGGGAAGGGAAGGGAGATGGTACATTGTTGAATTAGGTAGAGGAAGACCAGGTTGAAGACGAACGCTTGTAAGCAAAATATGATGGGGACTTGGAAGGGAAGATGGTGATTAAAACCATATGTTATTGATAAAATAGTTTGATAAAAAATAAAAATGAGAGCTACGTAAAACCAAACATGGCCGCCCTTAGCTGGTGACCTTTGCCGTCAAGGAAAAGTGTTGAGATTTACTTCAGATTCCAGCTGCTGTTTGTTGTTCAAAATGCTCTTTTTTTTTTTTTTTTTAATTCACATGACAACAGTCGCATCTCTCACCGTGGGAAAAAAAAAACGGTAAGGTGCTTAAAGAACCTTCTTATTTAGTTGTTTTAATTGAATAAACATGATGGAAATGTTTAGCCAAAAGGAAAAAAAATGACGTCAATGAATGTATTGTAGACTACTATATCAATATGTTCTGTTAAATTTAATGCAATTATGAACCCAAAGCTCAACTTAAATGGTTGAGTTTCATCATGCGGCAACCAATGAATCCACTTAGAGGTATTAGTCCTAGGATTATAGCATTTATCTTCATTGTATTTGATACAACTACACTAATATAGTACAAAAAAAATAATTAAAATATAATATAAATATATTAATATTTAAAAATTTATATAATATAAATTATTAATGTATTAACATTTATACATGAATTATCAAGTTTAACTCATGGCAACCGCTTTGCCAGTCCCCTTGCAAATATGTTCCGCAGCCACAAAAATTCATTTCATTAGAATATGGAAGTAAATTAGCAAATTTAGGGATAATATCTCACTTTCATAACTCTGGTCATCCAAATAGCACATATCCATCTCTCAATAAAGATGGTTATGCTAAAATGGCTTCAATCTGAAGGCGGCAAAATACACAATCAATGGATTCCAAGGATTTTTTAATGAACTAAGCCGATCGGTAAGTCTAGTGACTTTAATCCTTACTAATGGAACCCAATTTACTTTTGCAAATTT
>JBBYHK010000006.1:2171108-2193558 GCA_038382065.1 Adansonia grandidieri | reverse complement strand
AAATATATCATATTTAAATTCGATATGAATCGGTGGCCTCTATGCATGTCTAACAAAGAATCTTAATTTTCCAATGTTTTTTTTTTCAACTATTGATGTAGGCATTGATAGCTCAACCTCTTGGTATTTGCAATTCAAATTCTCAACAGGAAAACATTGTTCTTGGAAACCGAAGTGAAAGGTATAGGGAGGAACAACAACGACATGTTCCTTCTATAATTAAGACAACTTTTTTAGCATAGAATCCCCTCTCAAGGGATAGGCAAAGCTTAACATTAAGGGAAAAAAAAAGGACAGGAAAGGGAATAGAACAACAGCTGCTTAGGGTTTTTTTTTTAGATTTATGAAAAAAAAAGCATTTTTGGTCGATAAGTGAGTAATTGAAATGTAAAAACTCAGTTAAAAGTAAATCTAGATTTAATCGATTAATTTATGCGATTATTTTTAAAAATAATATAAAATATATATGATTTTATATTTTAATATTTATAATTATTTTTTTCATTTCAAAATTATGACTTTTTTTTTTGTAAAAAAAGATAAAATCTTTGAAATTATTAGGAAACCAAAAGAAAAGAAAAAGAAAAATCAAATTATTATGATTAAGTGTTCTTTAAATATATATATATATTTTAATTTACTGCTATTATTATTTGTTAAATATATATAATAAAATTAAATTAAGCCAGATAGTAACGTCTTTACGTTAGACAAGGAGGAAAGGATCAAACAATGTCCAATGTGATATGGCCCTAAAAGTCATGTCATGTCAATTTCTAATAATTAATCAACAGTACTAAAGTTCTAATTCATAACAAAATTTGATGCAATTTCACTTTTTTTTTTAACCACGCATATATATATATATATATATATATATATAAGCAACAAAAATGGTTATTTAACGAAAAAGAAACAACAAATAAGGGAGATTATCTTACCAACAATTGAAAATGTTGTCAAACTTAGATTTTAATTGACAAGTCAATGTCCTAGCACTAGTGTGTGGAGAAAGTAATTATTACTTCCATATATATATATATATATATATTTAAATTTAAGATTTAATATAATTAGTTTTAGATTTGTTTAAAAATCGAACTATGAAATCAGTCCGAATTGAGTTTGTAAGAGAAATTAAATAAATTAGGTTTGCGATTTAACTTGATTTCTGAATAATTTTAATTAATTTATTTAATTATTTAAAAAATAAAATTTAATTGATTTAAAGTTCAAACTTTGTATCTATAACTATTTTTTTGTCTTCAAAATATGACATTTTTTTAATTAAATAAACTATATCGAAAAATGTTTAATACTTATTTAACTATAAGAAAAAACAAAGTTGAAAAATGCATATAATTCAACTTTTTTTCCTTGTTAAAATAAATCCATATTGGGTCAAAGAGTCTTTTTAAATATAATAAAAATTAATAAAAAATATGTATTTGGTTTAATAATATTGTTTTTAACATAAAATCAAGAAATTAAAAGTTTAAATTTTATTAATAAAAATAAAATTTATAAAAAAAACTAAATTGTTACTAGTTCAATCTAATTTTTTACCTGTTAAATCGATTTAATATCGGATCAATTATATTTGCTTTTAATATACTTACGAGACTAAATGAGTTATCGATTTTCAATTCACCCGATTTAATTTTTTTCATCGAATCTATTTTTTAATCAATGTATTTAAGAAGTGGGGTGGGGATGAAGTTGTAAAGTGGATTAATTCATCATAACAGAGCTTCAGAAGATGGCGGTTTGTGCACTGAGTCTGTAGTAATGGTCTTAAAATGTTTGGCAAAGGGAAAGCCTTTTTCTTTGGTGAACCAAAAGGAGAGTTCAACAACAACAGAACATTTGACTTCGTTCTGATTTTAAAAGCAAAGCTATTACTCTAGAAGCCAGTAAAGAGCTTTGTGGTCCTATTTATGCCCATCAACTTGTAAGAGAACAAAAAGAAATAAATAAATAAATAAATAATGGCAGACATAAAAGAGAAACTTAGGAACAGAGCAGCCACGGCAGGGTGTGTATATAAATATACCTGTGAAATTCATCTAACTCTCTTTAGATAAAGTTATTCGAATAATATAATTTTTTATAATTTAGATTAATTTATTTTGATTTAAATTATTATTTAATAAAAAATTTATTTAAATTTAATTCTAAAAAATTATATAAATATTAATATAAAAATAATTTTAATAATATATAAACAATAATTTAGGTTTTTCAACTGTGATCTGATCCGACCTATGAAAATCTCTACTTTTAAAGAATACATGGGATATATATGTAAATTACGTTCTCAAATATATTAAATTTAATTTTTTAATATTGATTGCATGAACAAATTGATTATGTAACATATATATATGTCTATTTGGCATAGGGAAAAGATTTGGTAAATACAGCTTAAACTATAATTGTGTGATATAATCTTTACTTAATTGAGAGAGACATTAAATTACTATAAATCATATTTGCAAATTATATTATTCTAAATCCACTGTCAAAACTCTTATAATGGTAAAGTTTTTAATGAACCTATTGAATGTTCAGAAAATCATCCAATAAATTACTAATTTCATTATTTTAATACATGCATCAATGTCTTTCTTTTCTTTTTTCTTTTTTTAAATTATATGCATAATTCAACAGCTTTTGTTAAAGAAAAATGACAAACTGAGTGAGATATCCCAATAAGATTCACATCAGTCAACAATCTTTCATTTTCATCTTTCTTTAAAAAAATAAAAAAAAAATAATAGTTTGAGGGATCCCAAGATAAATAAAAAAAAGGGTATTGCCCCATCAGTCCCTTATTTTTCAAGTTAAAAAATTTTGCAATTGAGATCCAACATTACATAATATTACTAAATTAATACACATTGTTTTTTACAACTTTCAAATTAAATATTAAAAAAGAAAAAGGAGATAAAGAGTTTGAATATGCATAAGCTCATTATCCCTTCATCATCAAATTTGATTAAAATAGTTAGGGATTTGAGAATTTTATTTTATTTTTCTTGATAGGATTAAATGTAGTAATTTGTATATTTAAATTGTATTCTGTAACAATCGTGTAAATATAAAAATAATGAAAATTATTAAATATGTTAAAAATTTTAAATATAAATATGATATATTATATTATATTATGTTGTCATCTTATTTATATTTAAATATATTATTTTTTTATTGAATATTAAAATTACCTACTCCCTCCATTAAGCTAATGGAGTCCCACATGAACCCATAAAAACAGACTTGAAAAAAAAAAATGCAAATATCTGTAATTTAAATGGCAAAAGAACAAATCTTTCAAGCTCTTTAAAAACTCTAAATCCAATAAATATTATAAAATTAAAAATTCTTTGAATCAATAAAAATTTCAAAATTTAATTTTTTAAAAAATTATTATATATAACAAGATTTAAATATTTGATCCCGTAGCATTTAACTAAATAGAGATTATTATTAAATATTTAGATATTATATTTATTTATTATTACAATTACTTGATTACTATTTAATTTTTTTAATATAACCCATCAATTCAACTTATTTAAAAAGATAGTATTAGACGGTATCAATTCTGATCGAATGCAAATTCGATCTAATTTGATTTTATAAAAAAAATAAAAAATAAAAAACCTATTAAAATAAATTTAAAATAATTAAAATAATTAACTTGAAATGATCATAAAACTCAAAATAATTAAATCTAATAAATATAATTGATTCAAACTGAATTAAATTAAATATTAAACTAAATTAAACTAAATTTTAAATAATTTAAATATACAAAAACTTAAAATTAAAATTAAATAATTTAAATTTAAAATGGGATAAAATCAAAACAATAAAACCTAAAAATAATTCTAAAATCAATTCAACCCATTTAACGGAGATGTCTAATAACATCAATCCAATCAATAAAAGAAAAAAAAAGTCTCATCGAAACGTTGATTTAACTTTTCTTAAAACCATTGAGTGACAGAAATTCACCCAAAAATCGAATTGCCTTTTTCCCCCCTTCCTAACAAAAACAGAACAAAACAACAGTTGGAAACATGGGAAGATCAGAAGACTATCTGACTACAAAACAGTGAAATGAAAGACAGCGAAAGTTGGATAAAGAGGAGTGTTAGTAGTTAACGTAATGTGTGTATATATATATATATATATGTATTTATTCTGAAGATTTGCTTAGCTGCTTTGGGCGGCGGGATTGCCGGTGGTCAAAACTGAAAACTGAACCAGCGCCGGACTTGGCTCTTTTGTCAGACCAAAATTACTGAACCAACGGTTCAGCGTCTTCAGACTTCACTGGTTCAGTCCCTTTATTAAGCCCTTCCTTCTTTTCTATTTAGGCTTTACCCTATTTTATTTTCTCTTTAAAAGATCAACTTTTTCTTCTTAAGTTGTTTTGTCAGAACTTAAAAAGATTAGTTTTACTGCTATTTTTTTATTATTATTTTTCAAAATTTCTTTTTTTTTTTAAATATCTCTCTACTTCTCTTTTGTCAGCTGAAGAAACTTGGAGGATTTAGAGAGAGAAAAGGTAAACCAAAAGAAAGAACAGAAGTTGATACAGATTGGTTACCAAGAATTTTGAAGAAATTAAAAAAAAAAAATAGAGTTTTAGAGTATCAAGGTAAGAGCTCTTTTGGGGTGTTGAGTCTACAAAAGAGAGAAAAAAAAAACCATGAGAATGTTTAGATGATTGGGGTTAGTCATTATTGTCAATGAGCCATGGTGGATCAGCGTGGCATAGGAATAGCTTTGTTATATCTCTTGTTGATGCTGTTATTTGAGTCTACATTTGAGCAACAAGTGCAGCAGCGACTGAGTTCGGGCATTGAGTTAACGGCTTTATTTGAACTCAGATCCTCTTTGGGGCTCAGAAGCAGGGATTGGCCTAGAAAAGTTGACCCTTGTTCGGGTTGGAACGGTATAAGATGCGAAAATGGTAGTGTTGTTGGGATTAACATTTCTGGGTTTAGAAGAACAAGGGTCGGCAAACAAAACCCACAGTTTGCTATTGATTCTCTTGTGAATTTCACGCATTTGGTTTCTTTTAACGCCTCTAGATTCTTGCTGCCTGGTTCTATCCCAGTTTGGTTTGGTCAAAGGATGTCGACACTGCAAGTGTTGGATCTCAGTTCTTGTAATGTCTCAGGTGTTATACCTTCGAATATTGGCAATTTGACTAAGTTAACTGGTCTGTTTTTGTCTGATAATAGACTCACTGGGCAAATTCCTTCAACTCTCGGTCAATTGTTAAGCCTTTCAGTTCTTGATCTTTCGAAGAATTCGCTTACTGGATCGATTCCACCATCATTTGTTTCACCAAGGAATTTAACAAGTCTTGACATTTCTTCGAACAGTTTAACGGGGTCAATTCATCCTGGCATTGGGGCCCTTTTGAAGCTACAAAGTCTGAATCTTTCAAGCAACAGCTTAACGTCTTCGATACCTCCGCAACTCGGTAACCTTACTAGCTTAGTTGACCTTGATCTCAGCAGCAATGGTTTGTCAGGGTCGATGCCACAAGATCTTAGAGGGCTAAGGAGTTTGCAGAGAATGATTTTAGGGAACAACGGTCTAGGTGGGTCGCTGCCGGTCGATTTGTTCCCGGCTCCAAGTCAGTTGCGGGTTGTAGTTCTGAGAAACAATAGTTTCACTGGTGACCTTCCTGAAGTTCTGTGGTCAATACCTGGGTTGAACCTGCTCGATATCTCTGAAAATAATTTCACTGGGAAGCTGCCGACTGCTTCGAATAATAATGCCACTGCTGCAGTTCTTGACATTTCTCAGAACAAGTTTTTTGGGGGTCTGACTACTGTACTCAAAAGGTTTAGTTCTACTAATTTGTCCGGAAACTATTTCGAAGGCAGGGTTCCTGACTACATCAACGATAATGTGTCTCTTAGTGGTAACTGTCTACAAAATGTGTCAAACCAGAGGACTTTGATGGAGTGTGTATCATTCTATGCTGAGAGGGGCCTGAGTTTCGATAATTTTGGGCGCCCGAATTCCACAGAAATTCCTGCGCCCAAAAGTGGGAAGAGCAACAAGAGGATAATTATAGTGGCTGCAGTTTTGGGAGGAGCTGGGCTTATTGTGCTTTTACTGTTGTTGCTTTTGCTGGTCCTATGTGTCCGTAGACGGAGTAGAACAAATCATAGAGGGATTGGTGTGGAACCAGTTCCTACCGTAGAAACAACTCCTTCACCTGGACTATCTATTAACTTTTCGAGCCTAGGTGATTTGTTTACGTATCAGCAACTGCTTCAAGCCACTGGTGATTTTAGTGATGCAAACCTCATCAAGCACGGTCATTCTGGCGATCTCTTCCGGGGTATCTTGGAAGGTGGGCTTCCCGTTGTCATCAAAAGGATCGATTTGCGGTCAATTAAAAAGGAAGCATACCTTTTGGAATTGGATTTCTTTAGTAAAGTTTCACATACACGAGTGGTACCCCTATTGGGACACTGCTTAGAGAAAGAGGATGAAAAATTCTTGGTTTACAAATATATGCCGAATGGGGACTTGTCAAGTTCCTTGTACAGGAAAAACAATTTGGAAGATGATAGTTTACAGTCATTAGATTGGATAACGAGATTGAAAATCGCTATAGGAGTTGCAGAAGGTCTATCTTATCTGCATCATGAATGCACGCCACCCTTTGTACACAGGTATTTTTGCATCTTCCTTTTCGTTATTTTAAACTTCCTTCAGTTTGCATGATTCCTTTTCTCATGCATATAATAACTTCTTGTAAACTGGAACGTAGAGAAACTGACTGGGAAAACTTCGGGTTCAACAATATGCGAGGAAGTCTAGTTGTTCTTTACCTAGGCAAAATTATCATATGATGAGGATTTTGTTACACAATAATCAGTTTTCTTTTTCCCCTTTAATTTTTGGTACTGTGTTGGTAAATCTGCTTACATCGACTACGGGATGATTATACAAAGCAAATGCATTACTTTGCTGGCTCAAGCGTATCTTTATTTCTTTTGGCTTTGCGATATATAATTTGTTGGCACTAAAAAAACTAGTATAAGCAGTGGCATGTTCACTTTTTTTCTTGAAGAGATATTCAAGCTAGCAGTATACTTCTTGATGATAAATTCGAAGTGCGACTGGGGAGCCTGAGTGAGGCCTGCACTCAAGAAGGCAATGGTCATCAAAGCAGAATTACAAGGTTACTTCGGTTGCCACAGTGAGTATTCTGTACAATTGTCTCTGCCTAGATGTTTTCAGATTGTAACTCTACATATATGAAACATTTTAGCTTGCATTAGATGTTTGTTGAACGTGGTTCTTGAGTATAGATTTTGTTATATCACTTATGCTATGTTTGGAAACATGAATTTGAAATTTGGATTTGGATTTCATTTGCTATATAAATTGTGAGAACGAAATGCTTACATTTTGTATAAATTAGTTAAGATTCAATATGAATATATATTTGAATAGTATAAAAACTGGTAGAACATGGTATTGTGAACCTCTGCAAAATTATGGCTGCCTGTAATCCTTATGCGCACCATGCTGTGATTTGCTTTATTCTAGTCCGCTGCATATTTTTCCTGGATGTAAACATGTTTGCTTGACTTGCAAGGATGTATCCAAGATTGGTTTTTAACGTTTGATGCAGTGGAGAGCCGGCAATTTACACGTTAAATAAATGTTATTTTGCTATTTTATCTACAATACATGCATAGACTTCAGATTTTTCAAAACCCGGAGCAATGCCAGAACTCGGTGTAAACTAGTAATTAGCGAATAGCATATTATATTTCCGCCTCTCTATTTTCTCTTTTTGATCTTATTGGTGTTTCAAACAAAATGTACCAAATTGTATCATTGTATTTATCTGCATGCTTATTTTATTTGATAAAGGTTGTCATGCGGTTTTTTCTTTGTCCCATGCAGGTCATCAGAACAAGGTTCTTCAGGTATGTTCACCTTTTATTCGTAAAATAGATAGGTCCAACATGTTTGTTGCGTCTCTTGTATGGTTGCAAGTATTATTAGATTATTTAGCAACCTTTGCATTCAAGCTTCACATTCGGATAGCATCAAATCCTAAACCATTTTCTGAAATATCTTTTTGATTATAAAATGGTTAGGTTCATCTACAGCATTATGCTCCTATGATGTTTACTGCTTTGGGAAGGTTTTGCTCGGGTTGGTAACCGGTAAGCTGGACATGACTGCATCCGGTGATACCCAGACGAAAGAATGGTTAGAACAGACACTGCCATATATTAGTATATATGACAAAGAACTCGTGACAAAAATTTTGGATCCGTCTCTTCTCGTGGATGAGGATCTTTTGGAGGAAGTCTGGGCCATGGCTATTGTTGCCAGGTCCTGTCTAAATCCGAAACCTTCTAGGCGGCCCCTAATGAGATATATTCTAAAAGCTTTGGAAAATCCTTGGAGGGTGGTAAGAGAAGATAATTCAAGCTCAGCAAGGCTTAGAGCAACTTCCTCGAGAGGATCTTGGAATGCTGCTCTTTTCGGGAGCTGGCGTCAAAGCTCATCGGATGTAGGAGTCACTCCAGCAGCCTCCGCTACTAGAGCAGAAGTCGGAAGTACTTTCAAACATTCAGTTATTCCAGCAGCCTCCACTACTAGAGCGGAAGGTGGAAGCAGTTTCAAACATTCAGGACCAACAGGTTCACAGGGAAGTGCTCATAATGGTGGCGGTGACAATTCATTCTCCCAGAGATGGCATTCAAATGAGATATTCCCAGAACCACCCGAAGGACAAGAAAGACAGGATCCAAACTAGCGTATAGAGGTTGAACTTGTTCCCAATTATTTCTTAATAACACAGCAGACTTCCCATTCGAGTGCCTGCTGATATTGGCACCTGATGAAGCTAATTTTTTCAGACGTTAATGAACTTTCAAGCTGATATTTGCCTTGAATCAGGAGGGCTTTCGAGATGGTACATATCTTTCATTTACATGTTCATTGACAAACCGAGTCTTTTGTCTGTCTCATGGACTGTGATGTTGGGCAAAATGAAAAGGGTGCTAATCTATATTGCCCACCATGATTCATATTTTTAGTTTGACAGCTTGTTTTCAGTTTGAAACAAGCCTACAATTTTTATCTGTAATTGATCTTTGTTTTTGTGGTTCTTTTGTGCTTATCCAAATTGTAATTTGTCGACTATTCCTTCATTCAGATCAGATTTTCAGCCATCTGAAAGACAGGCATGAAAATCAAGTAAGAAAAGAAATTATACTGATTTGCTTTTTTTTACTTAGTGCTTATAATATATATATATATATATATAGGTATTTCTGTATGTATCTATGTATCTATGTATGTATGTAGGTATCTATATGCATGCTAATTGGTAAAGCAGCTAATTTTCATTACTGACTTAAGAAGGCTATTTTTATGGCCTCTGGTCTCTTTCATAGGGTTTAGTAGTATTCGTTCTCTTTGCATTTGGTCATATAAAAATTTTGTAGCACGTTATTATATGATACAAATACGATATGAGAAAATAATTAAAGTACGATATAAAATATGATATGAATATGTAAATATTTCAAAATTTATATAATATTAGTTATTGTGTATAAAACTATAAATATGATTATAATAACCGAAAAGAATAACAATGATATAAATACATGATAGATTAACATGGATAAAAACAAGCATATACGCCATGGAATATATAAATATGCACCCACAACAGATGCTTCTATAATGATTAATGTTTACTTGAGAAAAATTTGTACTTTTCTATACAAAGATTAATGAAATCAGAATGTTAAAAGCAAAATTTAGGTTCCATCGAGATTTGAACTCGGGTTACTGGATTCAGAGTCCAATGTCCTGACCACTAGACCATGGAACCTGGGGTTATTGGCTTTTCTTCACCAGTGTTTTCATGTTATTTTATCCATTTTTCAATTCTAACCATAGCCAAAAAGAATAAAAAAAAGCTTTATTGCCCTCCTCCCTCTACCTCCATCTCCACCGTCCCCTCCTCCTAACCATCCCTCTACCACCGCAGCTGGCCCTGTCCTCCGTGCTTCAGCCATCAGTGCAAGAAAGTTTCACGTTGCCAGTCACCATGAACAAATTGAAAATCAGATCAGCGGGCGATAAAAAAACCCTTTTCCTTCAAACTAACACCTTTACCTTTTTCCTTTTGGTACATAAACCAAAAAGATTCTGGACGTCTGCATAGAACTCCAAGACATCCCTTCCTAACAATACCAACGTCACATTCCTAATATTAAGCTTCATAGCTAATATATGAAAGGATGCCTTTCCGTCACACCCTCGGTGGGAGCGGTTAACCTACTCAAACTTTATCTCAATTGGTTCATTTAATTATTTTTAAATAATAGTATTTAGTAAATTTTGTATTTATATTTTAATATTTATAAGATTTTTTTATTTTTTAAAAATACTTTTATCATATTTGACATATTTTAAAATATGAATAAGAAAATATAACTTTTTAACAATTTTTTAAATATATAAAAAAATTAAATATATTTATATATATAAGTGTGAATGATATAGTTTGACACCCTTTTTCTATGCTTTGGCCGCTGTGTATAAAAAAAATTGCATAGGATGTTTTAAGTCAAGATTAGGTTGAACTAACACGTCTCAAGAAAGTATCGTGCCCTAAAGTTAGACCAAATCATGGTGTGGGGGGGGGGGGCATCAAAATCTGCAAAGTTGTGATGATTTGTCATTTTCACAGCCACAAATTTTGAAGAAAAGAAATGCAAGTTACCATGTCATTTTCAGAGCACAAAAATTTGAAAGAAAAGAAAACCAAAAATGTCTCATATAACCATTGCTCGTGTGTGTGTGTGTGTGTCTATATATATATATATATATATATATATGCTGTAACAAGTACATGTGCAGTAGTGTATTGGTTCCATCCATGGTTCTGGAGACACTTAATGGCATTAACGACATCGTTGTGGTGGAGACCGTGTTTGGGTTGCGAACTGTCCTCAATCTGGGATCGCTTCGCGGGCTGGCCAAGTAATTAACCGTCGTAGTATTGCATCTTCCGCCCTGGATGCTTGGCTGCTCTCTTTTCAGCTTTCCGCTGTGCGTTTGGGGTTTTGGAGACTTCTGCTCTAACTAAACCTCACGCTGACTTGAATTGCATTGCGTCAAACAATTAGTCCAACTCCAATGGCACTGGCTAGAGCCGGGAGGGGCTCCCTCTGGGCTCTGTCCGTCCCATTTTCAGCTTGGGTTTCTAATTGCAATGATAAGCCTAATTCACCATTAAAATGGAATTTTTTTTCTTAATTATATATCATTTTATTGTAATCAAAGTATTAATTATATGGCCATTTGAGAATATTAGACTCAGAAGGGGCTAATTATGACCAAGAACCACAGCTCAAAAATATTGATTTCATTCCATCAATCTCTTAAAAAAGAAACAATACAAAAATCTTTCTATCATTTGGCTAACGTTTACAACTTGAAATTTGCTGTTAAATGTGGCAAACAAACAAAATAGGTCATCCACAAGTCACAATGGCCAAAATGCAATAGCATATATGTAAGAAGACCATGCATCTATAATTTTATTTTATTTTTTTTTTCAGCAACTAAGAACAGCAGCAGTCGCTGTCTGGACAAGGAGAAAATTAGAGCAACATCAACGATAAAGGCTTTCGAATCTGAGATTCTCTGCAATCTCAGTTTCCCATCTGTCACCATTGTTGAGCAGCTTCTCTTTGTCGTACAGTAGCTCCTGCAACATCGAGATTAGCTAATTTAATTCAAAACTAACAAGTGACGAAATATTTCAGTGACAAAAATGGACCAGGTTGATAACGCTCTATAAGCAGAAATGAAAGCTATTCTTTTTGACTTTTCGGTAGCTTTGGATCCCAATATGCAAAACTTGATATTGTAAAGTGATTCTTTACTAGCCATCCAGGAGATTAATAAACTGGAGCCACGTTTCTTGGAATGGGGTAGTTTAGTTTTTGACATACTGTATTTATAGATGGAATGTAATGGGTATCAATTCGTTCATGTTAGGAGAGATGACAATAGGTATGCTCATAATATTGCTAAGCAAGCTGCGAAATTGGGGAAAAGAGACTTGTGGTGGGACTCACTGCAGAACTGTTAATTTAATCCTGATTTATTTTAATATCATTCATTTCTTGTAATAAAAAATAAAAAAGCAAGCGACAATAGCCTTTTCTGATTGATTTAATTGAAAGGAAGGCAAACCTCATCAGTCTCGGTGGCAAATTCAAAATTGGGTCCTTCAACAATTGCATCTACAGGACATGCCTCTTGGCAAAGACCACAGTAGATACATTTAGTCATGTCAATGTCATACCTGTAAAGTTTAAACTAATGTAAGACAAGGAAGACAACAACAACAAAAGAAGAAGAATTTTTTTTTTCTTCTTTTAAAACAAGAGAGAGACAGATTCAACCTTGTAGTCCGACGACTTCCATCCTCTCGCTCCTCGGCCTTTATTGTTATTGCCCGTGCTGGGCATATCTGATAAACAACCATCATTTCATGAGAACTATATCATAATAGTAAATCCATATTTAATAAAGACAACAGAAGCGTAATCAGGATTTAATAATGGCAAGGATTAGTAAAATTCATCAGCAAACCGAAGCATATTTTGACAGGGTCCGACGTCTGACAGATTGCCTACTGCTCAAGATAAGCAATCTTCCTTTCTATAACTAGAGGGTATATTTGAGATGATATACACCAGTAAACCAATGTGTCATGCATATTACCAAGTGAATCAATTAAGCGACCATGATATCCATTTAGATGCCAGCATGTTAACCTAATACAAAAAAATACAGGCTCAAAGGTAAAGCCCTCAGGCACTCCCATTTCCAGTCAGGTGTCCACACCAGAAGGCAAGGGAGACTTTCTCCCCAGGCTGATAATTCGAATATTCAATCACTGCATGCTGGTTTCACTCCCACCAAATAAAAGTAATTTAGGTAAAGGGATAATGCTTAACTTACAGCTTCACAAAGTTTACAGGCAATGCAACGTTCCTCTCCAGTTGGATATCGACGGAGAGCATGTTCCCCTCGAAACCGTGGGCTCAATGGACCCTACTCAAATGGATAGTTAATCTGCATAAGGAAAGACATGTTTGCATCATGCATATGCTTCAATCTAAGCCCAAAGAAAAGAACCAGAAACACACTTACAGTAACTTTTCTTTCAAAGAAGTACTTGAGAGTCAGCATGAGTCCCCGAACCATTTCAGTTAGAAACAATGTATTTATGTTTCGCTCAAAAACTGCCATTTAGAAGAATATAAAAATCATGGACAGCCAAAAATAAAAACGAATTACTAACAAGTAATGGAAACAGAAACATTTCAGTGCACTATGTTACCAGAACTCCAGTCTGTAGAAATCTCCTTTGCAAGCTGCTCTCTTTCTTCATCATCTACAGTTTACGCACATGAAAACATACATGAGCCAAGACATTTAATATCAAGCAAAATTGCAGCCTTACAACAATGAAGTCCCATCAAACTCTGGGATTGATGGTTGCGCATGAAAAATAAAGTTGTTACAGACTCCCAATTAATAATAAAAAAACAATCCCTACCTATAATTCATATTCTTAACTTCGCATCCATCTTCCATAGGACTCTTAATACTTTTCCATTTCAAAAAACGAAGAACATAGACAGAGTAAGGCAAGATTTTTCTTGGGGCTGTAGGAGAGTACACCGAGTCGAAGCCCACAGCGTTGCGAACCCTGCAATGCTTGCCCCGACACAGCCTATAAACACATAACCAAGAAATTAGTAAAACGAGACCAAAGGATACACAAATCCTGGAAAAATCGATAACAACTCTGATAACAATGAATCAATGAGGTTCTGTTAATAGCTTTTCGGTTGATAAACAAAAGCAACTAAAACAGAAAAATGTGCTTGGTTTATGAAAATTGAAGTAAAATAAAAAACAAAAACAATATTATAAACATAGAAAGAAGTCTCTAAACCTAAATCTACCTATGGTGCCTTTGGCCTTTTCCATAATTTCATTTCTAAATTACATTATCAAGAGCCAGAAAATAACATTTTAATTTCCAGTCCATGAACAAACTCTAATCAAAAAATGATTATCAATTCCATGAAATTATAAATCTAGGGCATATATCAAAAGGAAATTAAGAAAAAAAAAGGCTAGCTTTGATGGAGAAGAGCAAAGTTAGTTCTAACGAGGTGTCGAGCTCGAAGAGCGTTAAAAGAGTTACAAGCGAAGATCGCAGCCATTGATTTTGATTGTTGGTGGCTGTAATCCGACGGATGAAAGCGATTTTGGTCTTCGCCGTTCGGAGCCGTAACCCTCCCCCGCCGGTCCCCCTTTCAGATTTTTTTTTTTTTAATTTTATTACTGACTATACCTTCGAGTCGGTTCATGAGTACGCCGTCGTTTTAGCAATTGCAATTACAAGCTTATTCCCCTTTTCAGATTTCTATACATATATATATATATATATATATATATGCATAGAACACACGCACACACACACACACACACTTACATGAACCTCTAAATGTGAGCTTGAGAAAGGTACGGCCCAGTTGTCCAAGCATAACATTCAATTTTGACGGCGTCGTTTTAGATATATCTAGAACGACACCGTTTTCAGCTCAAAATGTAAAACCTTTCATCCAAATTTTAGGGTTTAAGGAACAATGCATCCTCTTATTTGCTCAATCAGGCACTCTCCTGCTTCACCCGCTTCTCATACGAGGAAAGAAATGGCTTCCTTTTGCAGATCAGCAATAATGGCGGGTTCTAGGAACCTAGCTTCTCGATCTAAAACCCTAAATTTAAAGAGCCTAACCCCAAAACCCATGTCTTCTCCTTTCTCTTCTCCATCAACAGGAGCCCTCCCTCGCGCTTCAAGGTTTTTTTTTTTTTTTTGGTTTTTCCATCTAAATTTGTTATGAAATTCTGAACTTCTTTTTTTTTTTTTTTTTTGTATTTTGAAAGGATTGTATCGGCGTTGGGAGGAGTAGAATCGATGATGCCACTTCATAGTGCCATTGCATCTGCTCGGCTACAGTCAAGCATCGCCATCGATTCCTCCTGTTGGAGCTGGCTCTCTCACGGTTTTTTTTCTGTTCCCCCTTTTTATTTTATTTTATTTTATTTTATTTTTCTCAAATGTCTACGGGTGCATGCTCGTGTTCCTCTTGTAAGTTTTAAATTCAATATGGTTTTCCTTGTGAGTTTTGGATTTTATCAAGGTTTAGAAATGCAAAACTTGGAGCCCCATTTTGAGCTCTTGGTTGGAGAAAAAGAACGTGTAAAAAGTGAAGACAATAGCAATGCTTGGTGAATTGCTTAACAATGTTGCTTCAACTCTTCATTTTTCTTACCGTACTCATGTCCAACACATTTTTGGACATAGTTATAGGAATATTCCTCTAAATACATGAAAAAACCTAAACAAATTGAACATACCGCTATCCAACAAATATATACCTGCGCCTATGCTCGAGTTCGAGTAACATGAGTAACATGGTTGCTTAATGTTTTTTTTCCTTTAGCATTAATTGCTTGTCTCCTTTACTTCCCTAAGTTCCCTTGGACGTTCTTCCAGAGTCCAAAGTAGAAATCTTAGATAGAAATGATTTGCATTGCTCTTAGTTGTAATTGTTTGAGGAATTATATATAAAAAATATATACTAATTTGTAGTAAAAATATTCACCTTCTGAGACTACTCATGTAGTTGCCTCTTGCTTTATGTAAAACATACTTTGTTCTAACTTGCTTTTCTACTTCATGAAATAGGACTTGCAACACCATTGTGACAAGGCTGGATCCTTTCTGGGACAATAAAAGCCAATAAAAGCATAGGAATCTTTTTTAGAAATCTATGTCAAAAGGATAGCAAACTGTTTCAATTTTTTTTTCTTTGTATTTCTGAAATTCTGTGGTGCCTGCAGATTTTTTTTATTCGTCTTTTTCAGCTTTTTGGCGGATATGAACTTAGTTGTGTATGATTTCCTGACAAGTGAAACTTTTTTTAGCTCCAATGACGTAATCTCCTAGATTAGCTACCTTTCTTTTTCATTTTCCATTTGTTTCAAGCTTCTTTTTGAGGGTTTGAAAATGATGGAATCGCTTACTGTTGCTCAGGAATTCAAACCTTTGCAACGTATTGGGGTTTTTGTTGTTCTTGTGCGATGCATCTTATTTAGGCTTCCTTATATGCTTCTGAGGAATCACTGTTGAAAGCAAAATCCTTATATTTATTTGATGCGAATCAGTCTAGAGTCATTTACAAAGTGAACTTCTTAGACCTGGCTTGTTTCTAACCTAGAATGTTATGCAATGTATCCTTCCTGTCAACTTCTCCCCACAGATGAAAAACCGGACCCGTTGAACCTGTGACCCAGAGGTCTTACTGGTTTGACCTCCAGTCCGGGTTTTGAAACATTGCTTCTCCTTATATGCCACATTCTTTTACGACATTCTTTTCTCCTTCAACTTGTTTCATACTTATACTTCTAATCAGCAAACTTTTCACAACTTAATTTGGCTGAGCTTTTCCTTCTGCTGATTATCGTCCATATTTCTGCGTTGTTATATCCTAGATTTTGCAGTTCCTCGGTGACAAAGAGTAGGGGCTTCAATCATTCCAACCCTAATTGGTTTGCATTTCAGCAGTTTGTCTCACTTCAAATACCTTTTTCCCTTGTCGTATTGCCGGATCATTATCTACATTTGGCAGAAAATTATGTTTTCCTTAGACCACTTTGACTTGAACATTATATTTTGCTGACACTGTGAAGATAATAGTTTGATATTTCCGGACAGAAAAAGAAAAAACAGAGGTGGGAAAACAAATAAAATCCCTGCATTTAGGATGTTCTGTTGTGTTCGAATTTGTGTATTTTAGAAACTTTAGTATTTTCTGGTGGTGTTTGGAAGTTGGAAACATCTGGAATTTTAAACGAGTACTCGCAATTCTTTGATCTTCTTGTTTTCGAGCCCGCACATGAAATCTGGAATTGTTCTTTGCTACGGTAATCCAACTTTTCATGTTTCTTGAAGTATCCGTATTTGACATCTGTATGTGGCTTATATCTAGACATAGGTATAAGGTTATGATCCCACATGTTTCTTGAAGTACCTGTGTTTGACATTCGTATTTAGCGTATATCCGGACATGAGTACGGGGATATCATCCTCTAGAACTATCAAAATACATAGAAAAACTTGAAAAAAAAAATTGAATATACCGTGTTAGACATATACCCATATTCGACATTTACACCCTAATCCGGGTAACTTAGGTTGTTTGTTTTTTGAAATTTGGATGCTTCAGCTGATTTCCATTGATTATTAACAGAACAAGTGTTCATTGGTTTATGCTAGGCAATGCATTTTGGACCAATTTTCAGTTGAAAATTGAATGTTATGAATACAGATGACTAACCTCTAAAAAAGGCTTTTGAGAATCTAACTAGGCTAACTGTGGTTCATCTTTAGAAGTTACTTGGATTTTGTAAAAGAAAACAGTGTTGCTTGGATAAATGATGATCATACTTGATGTTGGCACGAGGAAGAAGTATTTATGAGTCAAGTTTTGGTTTTGATTTTTTAAAAAAGTTCTTTACCCAAGCTTGGTTCGAGTTTGTTCGATAACTCATATCACTATTTTAAAATAAATAGTAAAATATTATTTTATAATTAAATTTAAATAAAATAATTTTTTATTAATATATAATAATTTAAATCAAATTGAATCGATTGAATATGATTTACACTTATGAAAACCTTATCCATGGCCAGGTCAGGTCTACCACGAAGCACCTCGTAGAGCTTTACCTTGTGATATTATTCGAGTATTACCAACAAAAACCCTTAAGAGCAGTCGTAAATTATTGAATTTTCAAATGATTAAAACTTATTTATTATTTGATTATGATATAATTAATATTATTATTTGTATTTTATTTAATTTATAAAATAATAATGATATTTATATTTGATTATTTTATATTTAAAATTAAAAAAGTATATTATTTATTTAAATTTGTTTAGATTTATTTGTTTATTGTTCATAAACGAATTTCTAATTGTTTATGAACTTGTTCAATTATATCTTTATATACACATTCATTTAATGATAATAAATAAGTTTATTTAATTTAAACAAGCAAATCGGACATACGTAAATATTTGCCCATACCTAAATTTAAACAAGCCAAGCTTGATGTAATTTTGAAATTCTTAATGAATATAAACCAAAAAAAGAAAACCCTCAGAAATAGAGAAACGGAAATCTATCCATTTAAAGCTCAGTTTATTTACATCCCAAACATCCATAGTTACTAAATTGAACATGTTTATCTATTCAATTCCCAAAATCTTTATTTATTATATTGATAAAAAGATAGAATAAAACTAAAATACATCAATTAAGGGTTAATGTATATTTGACCTGAACTATAATCGACCCATATTCACAAATACTTTTGCTACTGTTCTTCTACTACTAGCGAAAAGTATGGCGTTCATATTGACCAAATCGGTTTTTAATTATATTAGTATTGATAATTTTTTATACCGTTTCGATTTTAGTATTAATTATACCGGTAAATATTGACCCCTTTTCATTACACCGGCCAAAAATGATTGCACTAACCCGTACATAACATAAACTTATAAAAATATTAGATTGATATTAAATTTTACTCTTAAATTTTAAACATAATTATTTATAAATTTGAATCATTAGTTTCAACTTTACTACTTAGATTAATATTGATCTTTTTATACTTGATGAAGTATTTTTTAAACACTATAAATAATTGATAAGTATTATATATATTAAATTTATTTAATCTCATTTATTGCATATTTAAAAATATTTTATATATATATATATATATATTAAAAATGTTTAAAATTTAACAAACTTGAAATGGCATACGGAAATAAACTGGTATCGGTAGCATTGGTACATCCAATACCAAACTAAAAATGATAAGCCCATTGGTATGGTACTAACCACTTTGAGTGAGTCTGGAACCGAAGTTGTTAAGCAAAATTCAACTATACAAAAGGCATATTTGACACCACACATAGGTTACAAGTAATGACAACAATTTCCATAGATCTAATCACCCTTTCAGACAACAAGACCTTTCACATAAAAATAAAGGTTGAACATAATCAAAAGCATTCGGATTTTGATTTTGATTCTGATACGTATATTTTGAAATAGGGGGAAATCCAGTTTTATGCACAAAGCAGTCAGTCTAACTCATCACTCATCAGTTTCACTATATGCACAAAAATCAACAGGGAAAACTAAATCTCCAGAACAAAGGCAGAACTATCCACCATTAGCAAATACCTTTTCTTTCTAATCAAGATTTTCCATTTGAGGAGGTTGCGTTGCCCTGCGAAACCAAGTATTGAAAGCTGTGACCAAGTGGGGGCAATCTTCAACATTCCTGGTTGAGAAGCTTAGACATTGTTGCAACAACACTTGTGCATCGGACATTGGCAGTGTCGAGATAATTCTCAGGAATGTCTCCTCCAATTCCAGGTATAGTGTTTTATGACTGGGCAACATAGGTGAGACATTGTCTTTGCATGCAATCAGCACAGGGAGCCAATCTTTGACAAGCTTCATTCTTACCTGAAATTTTACAGAGACTAAATTCATTTTAGCCACCAATGATGGGCAAGAAGATAAGAAATACTGAACTTCTCTAAAACTCAAGCATAACACATTCATTACAACCAAGCATTCAAATATATTTCGGTTTTTTTTAAAACAAACAAGAAGCAGCCGACCATTTCCCAATAGGAAATTGCTTTACCCTCTATTCTTGTAAGAATAAATAACTCTACACTTCAACACTCAGCAAATTATCATTCAACTCTGAAGTCAACACATGTTCAGAGCATACTTTTGCTTTAAAGAGAAATTTTAATCGGTTTTCAGAAAGATCCTATTCGAACTCTTGCGACCAAAAGTATTCATAGTTCGAGTACACTTGTTAAATCTTAATTGCATTCAGTTAACTAATTTTTGACGGATGAAATCATAAAGGTCTCAGTTGATATGACCATAGTGAACAAAATACTAGAATAAATGATTCTCATTGATTTAAAAAACTACCCTGAGTATCCATATGAGCATATCAATCTAATGATTCGATCACCCAAAGACAATGCATAGGATACGTTTGCTCTTTTAAACATGAAGACAACAGACCACATTTACTAGTCCCCATTTTATAAAAGCAAATCACATGTATTAACAGGTGGCCAGAAAGAGTGATCAAGGCCTGAAACAAAACAATTGCCCTAACTTAACATTCCAACGAAATTATCAAAGACTCGAGCCAAATTTCTTAGGGTTCATGATCTTTCAGGATCACTTTTACAGCTGCACATAAAAACGATCTGACTAACTATATGTTGGCATATCATATAGGTAATCCATACTCCATGGCCACCTAGAAACACAACTAATAAGCTTACTTCAACTTCCGAATTTATCCATCATAAGTTTTAATCAAAATCAAATTATTCCTCCGAGCTATTAGTTCCCATAACTTAACAAATAGTTTACATACCTAATGAGCAGACCTCACCAGGACTTCATTAGAAGTACCAGCAAAGTCTTATAGAATCCAGAACATACCTTCACATTTATCTATTTATTAGAAATTGTTTAATAAACACCAGCATGTTCATAGAGCCAAACAACCTGCGCCAAAAACAATACCTGTCTGGCAGCTAATATTGTTCCAGCAGCAACTGCATTGGCAAGCTTACAAGTACAGCGGAGCACAACAGCAGGGAGCCCCGGAACAATATTCCTCCAAGCATCATCCCTAAACGCTCTCTGCAAATCCGCTGTAAAAGCAGCCTGCTCACTCCATTGCTTTACAGCCGAATCTGCCACCTTCAACTCAATCATCCTCTCAACCAACCACAACAAATGCCTCCCATTAGTCATCGCTGTGTGCAAATTCAACCTCTGTATCGCCTCTGTTTCATTATGATCCCCTCTAAAGTCAGGGCTCGAATACTCCTCCAAACTCTCCTTCACGATCTTCAAACTCGTATCGAACGCCCTCTCCAAAACCCTCCTAGCTGATTCCCGGGAGGAAAAATCCCTCAGCAGCTTGGCGACAAAAGCTTTAACAAACGCCATATTAGGATGGTTATGAATAGCCGCTAAAATCAATCCATGCAACATTTCTTCACAAGAATCATCTTTCCCCGGTAAAACTCTGGCAAGAAGTTCCTTTGATTCTTCTTCACGCAAGAAAGGGATCAAGCTTAAAACTCTCTTCTCCTCTTCCTCACTCCATGGCACGGCTTCTAAGAATTTCACGCATGATTTTACGCAATCTTCGAAGAGTAATTCAAGAGCCACGGGGAGGATTTCGAGTGCGGTTGAAGCTGAGTCGATGATGGTTGCGAAATCGTTCGTGTAAAGCAATTGAAGCACGGTTAGATGGACGCTTATGGAGTTTGGATCGTCGCGAACGCCGAGATTTAAACGAAAAATGTTATTATTACCATTACCGTTGCTTCTAGAATCTTCGGTGGCATTGTCTTTGTTTGCGTCGGTGATCGTTTGGCGTTGCCAACGATCAGATAAAAGTGCCGCGAAATATTTGGCGCGGCTGATGACACGGGAGTGGAGATAGATCTGGATGTCGGAATGTTGGGCGGAATCAGAAGGGGTGGCAGAATCAAAAGGAGAATTGTCGACGAATAAGCGGAGGATGACGTCAGCGGTGGAGGGGTCGTTGAAGGAGGAGGTAATGGTGTTAGGAATGCCGGAGATGGCCGTGCCGGTGGCCAAGGAGGAAGAGGCACGGCGGAGCTTCTGGGAGGATTCCGAGATGGTTTTGAGGGGAAAGGTTTCGATGATTGCGGCGGAAGGGTGGTGATGGTGAGGCACGCGCTGACGCTTTCGGGAGCCGTTTGGTATCATCGGGGAGTTTCCAGAGGAAATTACTAATTTTGGTTTTGGATAAGGATGAAACGAATTGAATAGGGAAAATGAAGATTTGGGAGCAAATTGGGAGGGGATTTTTGTGTTTGAGTTTTAGAGGACAGGTGGGCTACCAAAAAGGCGAGTTTGTTGTTACCAATAGACGCGATATGGAGGGGACATGATTTTTTCGTGAAAAGATATTATTTGGAAGTGTGGCAGTCTGGAAATTTTTAATTTAATTTAATTTGATTTAAAAATATAAATAATAAAAAGTTGAAAAATATTTTTATATTAAACTAAATTTTCTTATTGAGCCAGCCTAATGGAGTTGTCAGGTAGCCCAAACCCAATTGTTTCCCTTTGGTACATCAGCCCAAAATACTCTT
>JBBYHK010000006.1:2138295-2162287 GCA_038382065.1 Adansonia grandidieri | reverse complement strand
GCTACTAACAGCCAATTAGACAGTTAATGGATTGGTTAGTTAGCGTCTTAATCTCCCGAGTGGCCCCAACCAAAAACAAACACTGTTTAATTAAATATTAACTAACTCAACTTTATTTAATTTAATTTAATTTTTAATTTCACGGTCTTAATCTCTTGATTAGTTCCACCTCGAAGCGAATCTCGCGCCAATAAAATCCGCGTTCGCAGATAATAAAAAAAAAATCAAACCCTACACTCTCCTAAACTGTGAGTAATTTTGATTTCCTTTTTCCCTTGATTCAATCTTTCTATTTTTTATTTTTATTTTTTTATGTTAGCTCATCATTTGGTTTGAATCTTTTCCACTTGTTTTGTGTGTTTGTTTTCTGGAGACGATTTGGAGGTTTTTTGTAGCTATTTATATTGTAATTAGAACTTTGTTTTGACAGTGTTCTGCTATCGATTTTAATTAAATGTAATTATTTTTTGATTTTATGTTTAGTTAACTGGAATTCGAATAAAACTTTAATGAAATAGTTATTTTTGAGATTGAAATAGAATTGGAATAGAATGAAATAGTTATAGCAGTAGTTTGGTTCAGTGGAGTAAAATATTATGGGATTCGAAGATTTGACAAAGGAAATTCGAATCTCTTGAAGTAATTTTGTATTACGTCCAAGGCTGGAATAATTATTCAATGGAGCATTCCAAGACTTTGTGAAATAAGATTAGAATTGGCTATTTCGTGGAGCAGATATTTAACATACCAAATGGTCATTATAGCGCGCTGAATCTACTCATAGTGAAATAACTCTACTAATGAAATGTGAAATGTGAAAGGTGCTCGTAACTACATATAGTTAGCTTGCACTCGCAGTTATTTCAGTCCGTAGAATTAGGGGTGAGCAATAGAGTTATTTATGAATTGTTTCGGAGGGATAGATTTTGATCAAATTTAGTATAATTTTATGATTTAATATATAATTTATGATTTAAGTATTTTACGATTTTAACATTTTTAAGATGATAGATGATTCTACATGTATATCTATTTATCTTGAATTAAAATCTGGATTATAGAATTAAATCGTAAAATTAAACTTCTAACTTCAAAATTACGTGAGGATTTTTTTTCATTTATGGAATTCGAGTTAAATTTGTTGACTGTTCTACTGAAAAAAGGCTAAAGTTTTTTTTTTCCTTTTACATCGATTTTTTATAACAAAAATTAACGAGTACGTAGGACTGGTATAATTAATCCTACACAAGGCTTTGATAGTTTTTTTCTATGGATTTCGCCATAGGGATCCATTGTCGTCCAGTGGTTAGGATATCTGGCTTTCACCCAGGAGACCCGGGTTCAATTCCCGGCAATGGAAAAATTTTATAAACTTTTGTCCTTTCGGACATATAGTGTTCTTTTTTATTTTGTCGGTCAATGGAAAATTTTATAAATTTTTTGTCCTCTTGGACATGGAGTGTTCTTTTTTATTTTGACGGTCAGTCAAACTCAAACAATCCTATATAATTTTTTCTACATAAACATTTGGAAATGGCAAAGACTAAAAAGTGAGATCGGCGCTGCTGCAATATCTGGTCTGATAATTAGGGCAATGGGAAGGAAATGTTAGATTTGATAACTAATTTGCGGCAGCCTCGCCCAGGCCATGCCTATCCCCTTTCAAAGCATAAATTATATGTTTAACATGGAGAAGGGTTAAAAACATATTTAATTTATAGTTTATTTTGATTTACAGTTTGATATTTAAAAAAAAAATTAATTAATTTAATATTTGAACTTTTATTTCGTCAACCATATTAGTACCTAAGACTAACACTGTTAGTTAAAATTGAGATAGCAATCAAACAATAAATGAGGACTTGACACATAGTAAAAAAATGCCATATCATTAAAAATTTCAAAAAATAAAATTAAAAAATTAAAGAAAAATTTTATGCTGACATAACATATGATGATATAGTATTTTTGCCGGATATCAAACTTTCGTTAATTATTTGACTATCACATCAGCTTTACTAATGGTATTAGATTCAAGTACCAACATACTTAACAAAACTAAAATTCAAGTATTGAATTCACAAAAAAAAAAATTTTGATATAAAACTAAGAATCAAGCTAAACTACAAAGATGAAATCATTATTTAACCCTATAAATTGACAATCTCAATTGTCAAGTCGACTCATTAGTTCATTATTATTATTATTATTTTTTAATAATCCCATGGATCAATGGAAGAAGGAGAAGAAGGCTGCTCCTCCCCTCTAGAGTTAGGGGTTGGCTTTCAAACAATCTTTTTTCTTCAAACACATATTTTTAAGCTCATTTCTGAAATCAAAACCTAGATCAAATTACTGGCAGATTTGGGGATTTGGGGGGCACAGAAGGGGGTGATTTGAGTCCTGATACACCCATTCCCATACGGCAAGGTCCTCTCCATCTCAGGCACGTTCTTCCCTAAAGCAGTCCTTCCCGCACTATCCCTATGTAGAGGATAAATCGCTTGTCTTCCAATCATGTTCTGGTTCGGGAAACCCTAATCTTGCACGTCGTCTCGAATAGCCAACTTGGGTAGTGCATAAAGAAGGATAAAATGTAAAGTTGCTTGAGAACTTGTAATTAGCTTGGCCTCAATGAATGTCTTTCATTTTTTTCCATAGTAACAACCAATTAATTACAATTCAAGGTCCATTCTAATTTGGCATAGTATCGTATTATTTTATGTATAATTAATGGTATTACAAAATTATCAAAAGTTCCTTATGACAAAAAAAAAAACACTTCAAAATTCATGATTAATAGAATTAAGCAGAGCTTGATGAATCCTATTCTTAATCCCACAAAAGAGTTTTCCTAAAAAAGAGAAAAAATTCCTCCTATGGGCCTGACTTGCATGATACAGCGATTATTATTGCAAGATCAATCTTTTTTTTTTTTAGCCATCTGCCTCCTATCTTATATGAAACCACAAAAGAAAAAAAAAAGTATAGAAGCCAGGAAAGAAAAAAAAACACAAACCTTGGACAACCCTAGCCGCTAGCTACAATCTCATGAATGGCGTCGCTAACAGCTTCGTCCTCAGATCTAACAGCAAGTTTCATTGCCACGTCCTTTGCACCGTCGATTCCAAATTGCAACCGCACAAGCACCTTCACATTGCCTATGTACACTCCCGATAGTAGACAAGTGTGTGACCTTGCATTGTTAGGTACAACCTCTGTGCCCTGGACGACACCACAAAAATATATAAATAAATAAATTGCAAAATCTCAGTGGAATTTTAGTGAAAAAAATGACAAGACTGTACTTGAAGGCATAGGCGTTCATGGACTGAATTAAAAAATGTTATTAACACCATTAATGCTTGGCAAAATCTAACCCAGTTTAAAATATAAGCTTCAAATTCTATTTGACCCTTCTATATTTGTATATTTGTAAATAAATAATCCACATGCTTTTAGATCCGTTTATATTTTTTTTCTATTATTTTAAAATATGTTTTCCTTTTTAATTTAAACTTTAGTAAATTTTAGAATATAGATAACATTTTTTTTTTAATTTTTTACATATATTTATTTTTTATATAATACAAACATAACATATATAAGTATAAAAAAAATCTGTATTTATAAAATTGAAAAATGGGCCATTCTAGGTCAAAATCAGGTCTTGAATGTTAAGAGTAAAGACATAGCTTATTTTTTTAAACATGTCTTATTTTTTCTCCAATTCCATTTTTTACACTTAATATTTTAGTTCAAATCCTCTCAAATATTGGACAAACCTTCACCTCTACTTGACAGTGGCTTTCAATGCAAGGCAATCTAAGTATTATTAAAGGTAAAATGCATATTCGTAAAAACAGCATAGAGCAAAACAATAGAAAAATAAAGTGCAGTTACCTCACAGGGTTGCATGCCAAGAAGATTTACGACGGCGTTAACAGCTTCAGCCAGGTTATCCCTTGGGCCAAGGCCATATTCATCTACATGCTCGCAATCTGAACCCATGCTTTCCCATGCATTCCTGAAATTGGAGACACCAACCTTCAACATGTAATCAGCTGCAACAACTTCAAGATCCTCTAGTTGGTACTCATCCTCCACTCCACCATCCTCAGCCTCACCAGTACTCAGATCAACCTAACAGAATCAATGCACGCATGAACATATGAAAACCACCAAAAATGTCCAGCTGTTACGTGAACTCAGAAGTGTGTTCAATACGAGTATGTTTAATTTTTTCTCTGTGTCTCCATGAATTTAGAGTTCCTTCAAGTGTCATATCCCCATATCCATATCCAAAAATATGCCGGATACGGGCACTTCAAGAAAAAAATGAAAGAGTCAAAGCAGCATAACTCATTTATGGAAAACAAACTCGATAAAGTTAAAAACTCCCTCAAGTCATGCCAAAAGGCTATAGATAGATGCATAGATAGAGACAGAGAGAGGGAGATGCAAATGAGATTTCTTCACAAACATGTTACCATTTAGAACCAATTTAAACCTATATGTAGTATTTGCATTACGTGTTATCATTCAGAACGAATTTCAAATTGATTCATGGCTGTAACACAATTCAAATAAAGGCGCATTATATTGAAGGCCGCAAATTCTGCTAAAGCCAAAAAAGGAAGAATCCATACCTCTTTTACGATGAACCTCAGCATATTTGAAAACTTTCCAACAGCAGGGACCCCCTCTGGCTTCTCAAATGCTACAAAGGTCTGTCCAGGTGAATCATATGGAAGTGATCTCAACGGTTTTGAAGCTACTTCAGCAAATTCCTCAGCCTCTGAAGCATCCACAATAACAGTGACCTGGACAGAAGCAGATTAAGTTATCAAGATAGTCTATCATAGGTTTTGAGTAATTTATAGATGCTTCGTGTAATTCGATCTTTACATTCTCCAATAATTGCTCCGGAATAGTATTGGTGCAGTTGTACTGAAACACAACATGACCATCAAAAATATGTTTGACAACGTTAACTGCATATTCTGTTTCCGCTTCTGTCAGCTCCACAGGTGAAGAGGACTGGCCAATAAAAAGTAGAAACAAAGTTTAAAAAATGCATAAAACATTATATGCATGGAGCACACGAGGCAAAGTCAACGGAAGTACCTTGAAAAGCTTGCCAAAGTTTGCAAACTCGGGAATCGATGAAAGCAGCTTCTCGTAAGCATCAACAGTTGATGGAGGGCAAGTAGGAGGACCACCAAGGCCAGTTGGCTTTTTACCAGGAGCTTTCTTCTCAGCAACTGGCTGCGTCTTGACCTCCTTTGGCACAGAATTAATGTCAAAAGACTCTTCGGATGGCTCCTACACCCAAATTAAAAACAGGTGAGATCATGACCCGAAAAGCAGGAAAAGTGTAACAGAAATTTAGAAACTTACATATTTTTTCAAACTGTTCTCCAAGTTCACTAGAGGGATATCTAGCGAACCAAAGAGAAACTCCTTTACATCTTCACCAGTTTCAACAACTGCACCATCGCCACCAAGTGTATTAAGATAGAGTGTAGCCCTGTCACGAACCTACCAAAACAATTTAAAAATCCTCAAATTATTTGAATATTAAAAACAAAAGAGCAAATTTGACTTCCCAAAGCTTGGGATTAGGAATGCAACCAGCTCGAATAATATATTAAGGGACAATAATGCATGCATGCATCAGCATGGAATACGACCGTGCAAATACAAACAAAAATTGCATGCACAAACAGTAAAAAATTGGCATTAATTGTTACCTCATCATCATTGTCAAAGAGACAGCGTCTTAAGAGAACAAATATGCGGGGCTGCAAATAAGAGCACAAGATTTTCAAGCTTAATTACATGAGCAATGAGTCGCGCGTTGAGATTATTTCATAAAAGCAAAAGTGAAAAATTAAGATTTCACACCTTCAATGCATCAACCATAGCACCAAATTTTGCTAGGGTGCTGACCGCAGCAGCCCGGACAGTAGCATTCTCAAGATGTACACGGTTATAAATGTATCGTATATATTTGCTTGCATCTGAAGTTTTTGGGCCTTCAATCCCCAGAAAATGAAGTATCTGTGATACAATAATGAGAAAATTTTAATAGAAGTTAGAGATGGGAGAAAATGGAAACAAAAGGCATAAAGAGCATGACAGAGGTGATGCCAAATAATAGATGAAAATACTACCTGTGTGGAAAGATATGTGAATTCACAATCTTCAATGAACTCACACAAATGAAGCAATCCAGTTTCCTTTGCTTCAGGTATATCTCTGATGAGAATCACAATTGAATCTACAATGGCCTTTTTGTATTCAAATCCACCTTCTTCTCTTAGAATATTGCTTAAGAAGTTCATCCTGAAGATAACAATGGATAAAGAGAACTTTAAGGCACTAGAAAAGAAGTATCTACTGAAGCCCACCGACCAATAATACAAAGCCAAGTATCCCTTACAAAGATCTGTGCTTCAATGGAAACTTTAAGCATAGTGATCTTATGGCTTCAACAACAACAATTTTGAATTCATCAGCAATATCTGACATAAAATTAGTTATCTGCTTCATCAGGCGATCCACACTTGACTCATTTCCAGTCTTGAGAAGGGTGGTGATTGCAAGTGTGGCAATGCTTCTGTTTTGGTCAGAAATTAAACTCTCCATGTCAATATTGCAGTTAGTGACAGCAATAGGATGAGTCATTGCAACCTGAAAAGAAATGAATTCACAGTCGGAAATCAGAATGCACAGAGAATACATGCATCCGAACTAGAATGAAACAACAATCATTTAGGATCAAAAAATGATCATATGTTCTTTTGAACAATATAGTAACAAACTTCCGACAAGCTCCAAAAGTGTGTTTAAACTTCTGAAATTTCCAGAAGAAACCATCCTAGCCCCTCTCACTTAAGTGCTTGCCTTTCATTTTAATTGAACCAACAAAATAGATATCTGTACGATGGCATGAAATGGTACTGAGCAAAGGAAAATAAATCCACCTTGTTCAAAGTACGAACTGCAGCAAATCTCAGCACCGGCTTAGAAGAGCTTAAAAAGAGCTGAAGTACTGTAATTGCTGGCGTCAATTCTCTGCTTGTCACACCATTAAGCTCTGTGATTGCTCTAGCAGCCTCAAAAATCACCATCTCAGCCTTATGGCGCAGACAGCCCTCGAGAAAATCATAGAAAGGGCGATCCCCTGTTTGAGTGTTATTGGCAGACTCACGAATAACCTGCAGATTCACCAATTACTTCATGATGTTTATGAACAAAAACATTGGCATGAGGGCCGATATTTTAGAGATGGTGAGTACCTGACTAGTATAACGTATCAATAGGCATTGGGCTAAAGGTGAGCGGACACTTCCCCTAGTCAAACTACTAACCAGCTTATTAACAGCCAGTCGATCGTTTTGCCGTATCTGCAAGTACGAAATCACACACATTCATCATAGATGTGATTCAATTTCATGCAAACTGAAAAGCTCCAATTTAATGATCATCATCCCCAAATCCAACCATGCTTACAAGCACAGATGCTAGCATGCAAAACTACTGTCAGTTCTACTGCATGAAAATACTCTCTTTCCTTCATTACATACAATTTTGCTACCACCTGCAGCAGATAAACCTATAATTACTGTTCTAACTTGGATAATGAGCCAAGCATGCAATGTCTTAAAATCCAGTAAAAATAAACCCAGCAAGGCTGCTAAAATCAATCAGAAGATAAGAGAAACCTAGAACACAGCGTATTTTCAATTATCTTCATGGACATGAGACAAGCAATTAACATGTTGGGCCTGGATCTGGCAGCTGACTTCAACTAGCAAATAAAACCCCAAAAATGTCCAACCAAGGAATGTATCATACCTGGTGGAGCAATGCCAGAGCATGAAACTGCACAAGAGCTGCTCTTGATTGAACAGCTTCCTGAACCTCATTACTCCATCGTTTCACAATCTCAGGGTTTGTCTGCCAAAATATTAATAACATGTTAAGAAGTCATCAGAGTTTTGATGACTAATTAAAAAACATATGAAAAAAACAAACCCCAACAAAAAAGGCAGTACCTGAAGCAAGTGGATACCACTTACTAAGGCTGCACTTGCAACAACCGGGTTTTTGTCAACAATTGCTTGTTTCAAGTATCTCTCAATCTGGGTTAGAAGAGTCCCATCTGTTATCTGACAAAGCACACGAATAGCATTTGCTCGATACATATCAGTCTTGCTAGTCATGTCCTTCATAAGAGAGCTTGTGACAATAATAACCTATTCTCAACAGGAATGAGGATTAATTAGTATGTAAATTTGGACAGATGCACGCACACACCAAACTTTATTCAAGAAACATGGAAAATTCAAGATACATAACCTCATCTGCTGATGGAGATAGCTCCTTTATCATCACATAGACCATTCTCCTCAAACCTATATCCCTTGATTGAAAGAGTTTTGTCACAGCGAAGAAAACTTCAGTGGCTTCTATCTGTTCATACAACACAAGAACATAGTGATTCAACAATGGAAATTTTCATGACTATGAAGCACATTTCCTTCAATATATACAATTGCTACAGCTTACAGTATAAATCCATAAAGTAAACTGAAAATAAATAAATAAATAAATAAATAAATAAATAAAGAATAGACCTAATCCTGTCTGGCACTATTAAAACGAAAACAGACCTTAGTAAATGTTTCTCCTTGGTTCAGTAGATAAAGAAGCTTTGTGATAACCTACATAAAAAATATTTGTAATGATTCACTCACTGCAAAATGAAAAGAACAAAAGACAAATACACCTAGTAGAATACCAAGATTGCTTAAAAAGCATAAACCTGAGAGCATCTTCGTGGATCAAGCTGAGGATTATTGAAAACCCTAGCTTCTTGAAGAACCGCACCCTTCTCAATCCCCAAAAATGGAGAGTAGTCCGCTGTTTAAAAAAATTACAAAATTAACAATAAAAAACTTATCCGAACACCTAAAAAGCCAGAAGAACACAAGAACACTATAAACAGAACTCAGTTTAACGGATACGTAAAGCCGCAAGATCCACATCAAATCACCTAAAATTAAACGCATCAATTGAAACTAACAAGCTACATTGCCCTTTCAAGAACATAAATCAGGTGGAGCAAGAATATAGATCAGTGATCATATCAACTAGAAGTTAACGAAATTCAACTAAAACTAAAGCGTAAACCCTCGAAATAAGATCTATAAATCACGAAATGCATCGATAAATCAATAGAAACGAATCAATACCGCACAGATCTAGAAGCTAGTAACTGCCCTAACTACTCGCAAACCTAAGATTTACAATTAATTAGACGAAGTCAACAATCATTTCCGAATTTAAAATAAAAAAAAAAAGGAAGAGAAAATTAATGGAAAACAGTGGACAGAAGAGGAATCGAAGAAAATTAGAATTGAATTTACCTTCATCGTCGCGATCATCGTCTTTCTTCACCAAAGGCTGTGACATCGTTTAATAGAAATTTGAATCTTTGAGATCTAAGGCGACCTAGTATATCTTCTTTTATATATATTCAGGCCAGTGAGTCTATTTTCCTTTTTTTTTTTTTTTTTATCTCGTCTCTCGCTTGTTCAGTTCTGCGCTTTTTTAATGCATTGGTATTTTTAAAGAGGGGGGGGGGCTTATGACCGAAGAATCGAATTACAAAACGGGTGGAGATCTGGTGGATCCGGTAATATTTACACATCACTGTTGATGTTTTTCGACCAATATAAAGATTGACTATCTCACTGACATCTAGGCAGTCCGGTAAGGATCATTGAATAGAGACATTTGTTTTGAGTCGTCAGATAAGGAATATTGGACATTTTCTTAACAAAATTCAGGTCGGTTTATAGGGTCATTGTATCCAAAAGATAATCAAATTGGCAATTACGCCGATTAGACAACAGACAAAGAGGGCAGTAGCACGAGTTCTTCACACGCACCTGGATATTATGAGGTGCAAGGTAAATATGAGACAATGATTGGCTTCTCCTTTGCTTCCTATTCTTTTCCCTGCAAATGGGCTCTTAATTAATTTTAATTATTGAAATGATCTTAAAATCATAATTTTGATATCTTTTTAATTTACGTCAGCGTTGGTTTTGCTACGCATTCTCCATCTCTATCTTAAAAAAGGCATCAACAAAATTAAAATGAATGAGTATAGTATATTATTTATATTTTCATTATACTACTTTTTAATTAAGGCTTTATTTGCATAACAATTAAATTAATTTTGATAAAATTAAAAATAATGACCACAATGAAATCAATTATTATAGTATTGAAATTAGAATCAGAGATGTTATTTGAATGCAAATGTTAGGGTGAAAGTGATATAAGAATAAAAAAATATCATTAAAAATATTAATATAATGGTATGTTAATAAATTTATTATATATTTTAATAATGTTTAAAATTTTAATGCATATTGTTTTAAATATTTACTTAAATACTTTAATAATTTTAAAAATTATTTATTATATTAAATATATATTTAAGTAATTTAAAACTTTTAAAATAAAAATAAAAAACAAAGGTGAAACCCATTGGCCTCTAATAGAAATTAGAATTTTCATTGGAGTTTTAACGCATAAATTTGATTAGGAAATGCAATTTAAATAATGGACGGTTTCCAAACTATTCCTTCCCCACTTTTCCCTTTTTCTTTCCTTTCCATTACCTACCATTTATCTACTTTAAAATTATATAATATATATGATAAAATTTATTTTTCGGCAGAGTATTTTATTTTAAAATTTAATTCCAATGAAAAATTTTTTGATTTAAATATTTTTTATTAAAATAAATTCTTTTATAAAGTCTTATAAGATTTCGATAGAGTTCAAAGCATTGGATAAGCTTTGAATTTTAGATTTTTTTTATAATTGGAATTATAAAGATTTAATTTTAATTATTAAAATTAAAAATTTAATATTTTAATCAATAAATTATACAATTATTAGTGAATATTAAATATCGATTTAATTAAAAAATAAAAAAAATGAAAAAGAAAAACCTGACTAGTACTTACATAAAATATAATAAAAATTAGTACGTAATGACTTTGTAATTCTGTTGTAATTCGAAAATTTGAATTGACGTTACAAAACTTCCTACGTAAGAATTATTTTTTTGGGGGGGCTGATTCCATAATTTGACCAAAAAAAAAAACCTAGAAAGTTCTGCCAATTTTCCGTCCGAATTTGCTCTGTCAGACAAACAGTCCGCGAGCCCCTTATTGACTCCCTCTCTCTTTCTGGATATAGAAAAATTTCGCTTTCTTTTTCCTTTTTTTTTTTTAATCTATAGATCCGTCGATTTCCTTAGCATTCCGTTACGATGCCGTCTCGTCGTAGAACGCTCTTGAAGGTCATCATCCTCGGCGACAGTGGGTTAGTTCTCTTTATAAAATATAAATACGCATGTATTTGTCTTTTTTTTTTGGGAAAATTCATTTCTAGGGTTTTTAGTACGGATCTTTCGACTCAAAATCACTGTTCTTGTCGTCGTTAATTTCCCCTGCGATTTTCTTTAGAATTTTTTTAAAAAATACTGTTTATGATTGTGATTGATCTGTGATTTGCAGGGTAGGGAAGACGTCCTTGATGAATCAGTATCCTTCAGCAGTCGTTTTTTAATTATTAAAAAGAAATCGAAGTCGTATTTAATTATTAATTGATAATAATAATTATGCGATGAGTTATGGTATTATTTGCCTTTAAATTTTAATTTTAGATATGTCAATAAGAAGTTTAGCAATCAATATAAAGCGACAATCGGGGCCGATTTTTTGACAAAGGAAATGCAGTTGGAGGATAGGCTTTTCACCTTACAGGTTAGATTTTGTTACTGAGCTCTGTATTTGATTTAGTATACAGTTCATATCCTTTTCCTTGTGCTTGAAAGCAAGCATTTAACAAATATTTGTTTTATGTACTTGCTTCAGCTGTTGCATTTGTTTTTTGGGATCTTAGTTTCGAGTCGAGTGATGTCTTTTCAATGAAGAAAGGCTTGATTTGATCTCGAGCTCATGAATCAAGCTTGGGTTTGACCGTCTATTGAAATAGAGTTAAATGAGGATTTCTTAATTACACTTAAGATCCGAAGCAAATGCATATTGCTTTGCACTATGGTCTCATTAATTCGAAACTGCCAGTGCACCCCTTTTTCATTTATTGAAAATCTCGTCAAAAGTTTCTTTTTCTCTAGTTATATTGTTGAGAAGGAGCAATTTTCCAATGATTTAGGATGCGATGATTGACTAGGTCACTCGATGAATGTTGTCTTTATCAAGAAGGTTCCGTAATTTGGCATCAGACAACCTTAGGGACCAGGATCACCATCAAGTGTTTATCTAGCAAATTTTAGCATTACATTCTAAGTTAGGTTTGTATTATTTGAGTCGGCCCTGTGCTAAAAAATCCATCATGTTATTTTGTTTTCCTAGATCTGGGACACTGCTGGCCAGGAAAGATTCCAGAGCTTAGGTGTTGCTTTCTACCGTGGTGCTGATTGCTGTGTTCTGGTATATGATGTCAACTCGATGAAATCATTTGAAAACCTTAACAACTGGAGTGAAGAATTTCTTATTCAGGTATATATTCTGAACTTCTGTGACTTCAACCGTAAATCATTAAACCAACTCTCTGGAATATATTCACTGAAGAAATGATGATCTGAGAACCTCTTGCAGGCCAGCCCTTCAGATCCGGAGAATTTCCCGTTTGTTGTTTTGGGAAACAAAATCGATGTCGATGGTGGAAACAGTAGAGTGGTATGTACTTATGTGAATTTTTTTCTACCTCTAGTAGCATTATATACTCTCTCTTTCTAGCTCTCCAAAGATACAATTATCTGCTTCTTGCGGACTCTCTAGGTGTCCGAGAAAAAGGCTCGAGCATGGTGTGCCTCAAAAGGAAATATCCCATATTTTGAGACCTCTGCCAAGGAGGGAGTTAATGTGGAAGAAGCTTTCCAATGCATAGTGAAGAATGCCCTAAAGAGCGGGGAGGAGGAAGAAATGTAAGTTAAATCGTGACCAGCACACGCATATACATTCCAATTTCCTATGTAATTTTGAATTATGGGAAAAACTTAAGCTTTAAGTTAGTAAGGTCGGCTGTATCACTATCAGTTTCTGCATATAGATTATGCAATACCACACTTGAATGAACAAACTTGAGTGGCATCAGCTAAATTTACTACCGTGTCTTAAATTTGCTCTGAAATTTTGGCTTATTCCATGTTCAATTATCGTTCTATGTAATAGTTCATCGCAACTTATGGAGTGAATTTTCTTTTCAGTGACAGTACTTGCATGGTATATCTATTTTGAGGACCCATTTTTGCAGATCGAAAGTTGTTTAACAGCTTAGATTCTGAATTTATTTTTGAATAGTTCTATTTCATTTGACTTCAATTTCTTTCTTATTATCTCATGTTCCACTTGTGGATAATTCCATTTCGTATAGATACTTGCCTGACACCATTGACGTCACAAGCAGCAGCAGCAGCCGGCCAAGGTCAACTGGATGCGAATGTTGAAATATATCATGTGATTTTTCGGGCGGTAAGTGTTACGAATGATTTTGGCCATACCATACCGACCATTGTTATAGATTCAAATGTGGGGATTTACACTGTAAATTAGTGTTTTGTGTGGGGAACAATATAGTCACTTGTTAATTCTCTGTGCGCCTTTGTAATTTCATCATTTGTTTCAACATTCTTGGTTTACCCAAAGTATTGTTTTGCAAGTAGCGTTGGATTTCTTGGAACTAAAATAGTGAAATCTACTATATAAATTTTCATGGATTCTGCATGTTTGGCGCATTTCAGCGGAGCTACGCTCTGGTTGCTGAGAATTTCAGACATCAATATTTGCAGTGAGTTGTTGGATTGACTTGCATTAGTATTTATATTAATCTCCTCTGAGGGAGCAGAAATACAGAACATAATCATCAGCGCCAGGGATGATAACAGTATGCTAATTAGTAAATCCAGTAATTTTAAACACGATAGAAACATAACATATTGAATAAACACAAAATAACATAATAAACACGGTGTAGCATTTGTAAGCAAGATGTGGATAGAAAATCTTAAGAGAACAGATAAGATTCAATTATATTTGATAAGTACTCTCAGCTAAATAGATCTTATAATTTGTGTATGCCTGTTTTGTTTTGTGTGTTTTAATCAACAATGTTAAAATAAATATAATAAACATGATTAAAAATTATTAAATGTATTAAAATTTTATCTATATGTCAAATAAGGTTTAGATATTTCATTTTATTGCAATCATTATTATACACTAACAAAGCTATTACAAGTAAATTAGAAGTTCAGTTCAATTAATTTATACAATCAGTTGGCAATCAATAAATTTATAATTTAAATCATAGTATTTATAATTTTTTCCTCCTCTACGAATCTACAATTTTCTTTGAGAGAGAAAAAAAAAAGGCCATTACAAGTCACGGTCCAAAGTAAATGAATCCGGGAAGCCAAATATTTTATGTGAGGAAAGGCTGAGAGAAGGCAACTTCAATCCAAATATTTATGTAATTTATAACGTTAGAACATTTCTATCCATTCATAAATAGAATACTTCTGTTACATCTGCTACACTTTGCACATTGAGATTCCCAAAAGGATAGACTGCCAACTAGCCTTGACAAAATACAAACAACAAAGAAGAAAATTCTACTTAAGAGGCTCTCAACCTTATTTTTCTCAAATTTAATTTTATATTTGATATTTATATACTATATGTATTTAAATATAAATATAAAATATAATTCTTTAAATATATAATTTTTTTATAAAAAAATAAAAATCATATCGAACACGCACGTTCACGTCTTGATAACATAGCTCTCAACCATTTTGACTTGAATAGGATTCAAGGGAGATGATACCGTATGCTTCTTCCTCTTACGATGATGAGATTTCAGCTGTTAGCGCAGGCAGTGGTTTAAGGGACTCACAAAGTAGTCCCCAAAATACTTGCGTAAGCGCATTTCCCTTTCAATGCTTCGCGGTTCGCTCTTTTCAACGACGATACTTCCCAAGGCCAAGCCGCCCCAACCTGCAGCTTTTCTCTCTAAAATTCAATTCCAAATTGATTCTTCCCAACCAAAATGCACGACTTCAAAGCCCTTTCCCTACACTTCAACCTTGCAAACTCTCTTAGAACCTATTTCAGACCAAAATCAACCTCACCATTTATCCTATGCACCCCTTTTCCAGTTCTTAACTGGCCAGAACTTCTTAAAGTTAGGGCAACAAATCCATGCCCGCATGACCCTTAATGGGGTGCAACCCAATGCTTTTCTTGGCGCCAAAATGGTTGCCATGTATGCAAGTTCAGGTGATCTTGAATCAGCTGTAACAGTTTTCGGTAAAATAAAAAACCCAACTTCTTTATTGTATAATTCAATTATCAGAGCTTATACAAATAATGGGTATCCTTTAAAAACTATAGATATTTATTGTGAAATGCATTCTTTAGGACTTAAGGGTGACAATTTTACGTTTCCTTTTGTGCTTAAATCATGTGCGAGTGTATTGGATGTTTGGATGGGAGAATGTGTTCATGGACAAAGTTTGAGATTTGGGGTGGAGTTAGATGCTTATGTTGGGACGTCTTTGATGGATTTTTATGTAAAAATAGGTAAATTATGGGATGCAAAGAACGTGTTTGATCTAATGACTGTGAGAGCTGTGTCGTCTTGGAATGCTTTGATTGCAGGGTATATGAAAGAAGGGGAGATTCGGGTAGCTGAGGACTTGTTTGCGAGAATGCCCTGTAGGAATATAGTTTCTTGGACAGCTATGATCTCAGGTTACACGCAAAACGGGTTGGCTGAGGAGGCATTGAGTTTGTTTGATGAGATGTTGAAAGAAGATTCTGAGGTTAAGCCCAATTGGGTAACAATAATGAGCGTGTTGCCTGCTTGTGCGCATTCAGCTTCTCTTGAACGCGGGAAACGGATTAATGAATATGTTAATCGGATTGGTTTGGAGTCAAATCCTTCGGTGCAAACTGCACTTATCGCTATGTATGCTAAATGTGGCAGCCTTGTTGATGCTCGTTGTTCTTTTGACAGAATACGGGAAAACCAAAAAAATTTGTGTGCTTGGAATACAATGATTACTGCTTATGCTTCTCATGGTCAGGGGTTGGAATCCGTGTCAACTTTTGAGAACATGGTTAGAGCCGGGGTATACCCTGATGCTATCACATTCACGGGGTTGTTATCTGGGTGCAGTCATTCTGGTCTTGTCGAGTTTGGATTAAGGTACTTTAATTCTATGCAGACAATATACTCTGTCGAACCAAGACACGAGCATTATGCTTGTGTTGTTGATCTTTTGGCACGTGCTGGAAGATTGATTGAAGCTAAGGAGTTTATTGATAAGATTCCAATGCAACCAGGACCTAGCATTTGGGGTGCATTGTTAGCTGCTTGTAGGAAAAGTAGAAATTTAGAGATTGCCAAAATGGCGGCAGAAGAGCTGTTTGTTTTAGAACCAGAAAACAGTTGTAACTTCATTCTGCTTTCAAATTTGTATGCTGAAGCTGGCATGTGGAAGGAGGTGGATAAATTGAGAGCTCGATTAAAATGTCAAGGCGTCAAGAAGAACCCGGGATGCAGTTGGATTGAGATCGATGGAAAAGCGCACTTGTTCCTTGGCGGTGATCAATCTCATCCTCAGACAAAGGAAATATATAACCTGTTGGAAGCGTTGCCGGAAAAACTCAAGGCAGCCGGTTATGTACCTAATACCAGTTTTGTGTTGCATGACATAAGTGAAGAAGAGAAAGAATATAACCTCATTACTCACAGTGAAAAGCTGGCCATTGCATTCGGGCTACTTAACACAACCCCAGAAGTAGTCCTTCGTGTGACTAAAAACCTCCAAATCTGTGGGGATTGTCACACGGTTATCAAGTTCATATCGAAAATCTATGGACGAGAAATAGTTGTGAGAGACGTGAATCGTTTCCATCACTTCAGAGACGGTACTTGTTCTTGCGGGGACTATTGGTAATTAGGAATAGCTTTAAGATTGTGAAACATGAGAGTTTCGGACTCTTTCTATGGCAGTGTGGCCTGCACTTTGAAAGCAAGTTTCGAAGCAATAAGCTTTAAAAATTTTGACTGCTCCTCAAGGCTAATGCTACTTTGGACTTGGGAGTGCCATTATTTTAGTAGACATTCAAGGTCATAGAAGTTCAAAACCATGAGTGGCATTGCTAGGATGGTTTTATGTCAAGTGCTTTAGCCCCGGACAAGCTCCTGGAGGAAGTGCTCTATATTAAAGCTATCGTTCTTTTACTTGTTATGCTGATCTGAGAGCTGTATCTTGAAAATTAACTTTGCTTGCTGTCAGCTGCCTATCGTAACAAAATTCTTAGAACTAAACCGTCGATAGACTTATTCAAAGGTTGGGTTTTTTGCACGTTAAACTTATATAAATCGATTTTTGGAATAGGTTTTGTAAGTTCTGATTGCTTGGAGTAAATTACTTTTCAATAATAAAATTTTATTTTTAATTAAATTTAATTAAAAAGTAATATTATTAATATAAAATTATTTTAATAATATAATGTATAGTAAAAATGGGTCTCCGGACCAGTTTGAGTGGAGCTTGGGCAAATGGTTCTCAAAATTTTAGGCCACGGCCAGTTGTAACTCTAGCCCAAGTTTCATCTGCCATCACTATGTTTATTTTATTATTAATCTTGCCAAGTATTAATTTAACCTTGCTGAAGTGACGACATGAAATATGGACAGGTGTAATTTAATCTTGCTAAAGTTTGGTTTTCACAAATTATCTCTCAATTTTTAATAGATCTGACAATTTTTCTTAAATCAAGGTCATGGCTTAAACTTTGTGTCTTTCGCCTGCGAATATTGTTACTGGAAAAAAAAATACGACGATCTAACGCATAATGTTGATTTAAGAAAAATGAAAAAGCTCTTGGGGTGAGAGAGGCTCGAACTCTCGACCTCAGGATAACTCAGAAGCTATGAGACCTACGCGCTAGCCAACTGCGCCACCACCCCTGGTTGGTGCTCGGATCAATACAAAAAACTAGTAGACTTGTTTTTGTAAATTTTTTTTTTTTAATTTAAAATATACAATTGTCTCTAATTTTCTATCACTTTTAATATTTTTAAATAATTTTATTAATTGAATTATGTCTAATATATCAACTCATGCAACCATTTCAATATAATATAGATAATTTTTTATTTTATTTTATTTTACGATACTCCCGAATTCAATGTACATTTAACCGGTTTTATTTGAATGATGATTTAGTATACATATTAGATTATTAAGGCACCATTAGCTCACTTTACTCTTTCCAAATATTTTACACATTTTTGTTGGAAAATATTATTCAAAGTTTTAATTAAATATTTTTAAATGTCAGTGCCTTATAATTTTCCTCTTCCATAAATTATTAATATATACAGACATTGTTGAAAAGTCATATGCGTACTTTTAGTGCAAGACAAAATTCTCAACGTTAAGTACTAATAATTTTAAAAGAAGACTAAATATCACTAAGTTTTTAACCATACATTGGGCAAAAAAACTAGAAGAGATATATAGAAGTATAGCTCTTTCATTGGATGATGAACGAATGGTTAAGAGTCAATTGTCCCTTTTTTTTTCTTAAAATCTATATTAAAAATAAAAATAAGAAACCAATAGTACCCCTTTGCCGGCCTCAAATAATACAACATATAATTCTTTAGCTTTGTCCATTTAAAAAATAATAATAATAATTCTCAAAAATTTTATTTTCCTTAATTTGCTTCTCGTTCTTTAATCTTTAGTACTAAGACTTGTTCTTGGGTTTTATGGTCTGATTTTTTATTCTTTTGTTTATGTTCGAGTTAAGCTAAATTTGAGATGATCCAACGACTTAATTTATTATTTAAAAAATAATAAAATATTAAAAAAATTTATTTTATATTAATATTTTTATATTTTATAATTAAATTTAAATAATTTTTATCTATGAAATAATAATTTGGATTGGACCTGTTTGAATTAACAAAAATTTATCCAAAGCTCAGCTCGTATAGGTGAGATTTATTTAAATAATTTAATCTTTGGACAAATCTATCTAGCAGTATAATAAATGAATTATTTCTTTCATTGGTGCAAATAGTATGAGGGAAATTTTAAGAAATATTTAGGGGTATTAGTTAAGAATAAATAATTTTTTATAATTTAATTAAAATAATATAATAAATGAAAGTTTTAAAATGATGTTTAAGTAATAGGGTTCATGCAAAAAAAACATTTTTATTACTTAATTTTAACGAAATTTCCATCACATGGTTGGCCCTTTGCGTTGAAAAGTCGAGCAATAGGGAAGGAAATGGCTATGAAATCTAAGGTTATTAATTAATAAATTCCTAGACGAATCCGACAAAATGAATATGATTAAGTTCGGCAGTGGGGACTTTGCCGCTTTGGACTGATGTGTTTTTCCTGGAAATAACGAACCCACCTAATCCCAATCTCACGCTGCAAAACATGAAAAAAAAAATGAAAAACAACAGTGACGTTTGCACTCTGTCAGCAATGAACCCTTGTACCTCACGTTGCAATCAATGACATGTAATGAACGCTCCAATCAAGCCCTCTTCTGCTTTATATTATTTAAAGTGAAGATGTATTTATTAGATATAAATATATATTAAATATATATATGTTATATTTTTAAAGATATTTTATATATTTAAAAGATTTTTAAAAAATTATATTTATATGTTTATAATTAAAAATGTGTTTAATATAAATATCAAATTTAGATATTTCATTAAAATTAAAGGGTAGGAAAGCTTTCTACTACTAATGTGAGTGGACACGCGCCCTGGATGAAAGTGGAACGAAGCTTAGAAGCCAAAGGAGATTGATACGGAGAGCGGTTTGACTAAGTGCTGATTCGCTCAATCCCCTCAACTTCTGGTTGTCATCATCACCCATATCTTTTCCTTTGCCTGAAAAACCAAACCCCAGACGAGAAATTCTAGCAATCTTGGACAAAAAAGTTAAGAAGATGCATAGAAAGAACATGAAGATTAGATTTGAGCTTGCCTGTCTTCTTTTCATAACTGCTCTTTCCTTTACCTTAGCTGATTCACCTCCTGCGGCTTCAACAAACACATCAGCAACATGTCCAATGGACCTCAACTATGTGACAAGGATCCCATGGAACTCATCTGTTTGTCGAAATTTCCACCCTAACTCAACCGCCAAAGCTGAAATTTCAGGACAAAACTGTTGCATGTCTCTATTATTAGTCTTTGGTATTGGACTTGCCCAACATCTCAACGAGACCTCCCTCTTTCAGCTACCAAATTTGCCCACTTCAATCTCGTGCCTTCATGATTACCAGTCAAGGCTTAACGCTCTTTCCCTTCCTAGTAATCTCGTTTCCCTTTGTTTTGATCCTGCTCAGTTTGTGATTACACCTACACTCTGCGCCAACATACAAACGACCCAAGATTGGGTTGCCAAGCTAGGGGCATCCACCGCACTCGACCAGGGTTGCAGGTCCGATCTCAGTGATCTAACAGCTTGTGATACTTGTCTCCGTGCTGCTAACCAAGTTCAAACTGAGCTGGTCGCCATTGATGGTAACAAAACTCACGGTACTTATTGTTTCTATTTCACTGTTCTTTATGCTGCCGGGATTGTTAATAGGCTTGGACCGGAAAGTAATGGAGTTGTGACATGTGCTTTCTCATTAACTTTGACTGAACCATCTAGTTCAGCCAGTAAAAAACATTCAGTCCTTGTTTTTAGCCTGACTGGAGCTGGGGTTGCGGTTTTTGTAACATTTACTTTATTGGGGTTATACTTTTGGTATGAGAAGAGATTTACAAAGAAACAAGTTGGTGATTTAGAAGAGCAAGTTTCTAGGCCAAATTTGAGGCCAAATACTGGTTCGATTTGGTTCAAACTTCATGATCTTGAGAAGGCGACTGATAATTTTTCCCAGAAGAATTTTATAGGGAGAGGTGGGTTTGGTTTTGTTTACAAAGGGGTTTTACCAGATGGGACAGTGGTTGCTGTTAAGAGGATTATAGAATCAGAGTTTCAGGGACATGAAGAGTTTTGCAATGAGGTTGAGATTATTAGCAACTTGAAGCATCGGAATCTTGTGCCGCTTAGAGGCTGCTGCATGATCAATGGCGACGAAAACTATGATGAGAAAGGGTATCAAAGGTATCTTGTTTACGATTATATGCCGAATGGAAACCTTGATGACCATTTGTTCCAATCAAAAACGGGAAGTAAACCATTGAGTTGGCCTCAAAGGAAGAACATAATCTTGGATGTGGCAAAGGGCTTAGCTTATTTGCACTACGGAGTGAAGCCTGCAATATATCATAGAGATATCAAGGCTACAAATATACTGCTTGATGCTGATATGAGAGCAAGGGTAGCGGATTTTGGGTTGGCGAAGCAGAGTAGGGAAGGCCAATCTCACCTCACGACTAGAGTGGCTGGAACTCACGGGTACTTGGCTCCTGAATATGCTCTTTACGGGCAGCTGACTGAGAGAAGTGATGTGTATAGTTTTGGAGTGGTTATTTTGGAGATAATGTGTGGGAGAAAAGCTCTTGATTTGTCATCATCAGGCTCACCGCGCGCATTTTTGATAACTGATTGGGCTTGGTCACTGGTGAAGGCAGGAAAAGTAGAGGAGGCTTTGGATCGATCCTTGATTAACGATGGGGATTCTTCGAATTCGAATCCAAAGGCTATAATGGAGAGATTTGTGCAGGTTGGGATTTTATGTGCCCATGTAATGGTAGCTTTAAGGCCTACCATTTTGGATGCATTGAAAATGTTAGAAGGTGATATCGAAGTTCCCCACATTCCAGATCGACCTGTGCCTTTTGGGTACCCTTCATTGTACGGCGATGGCAAATCTTGCAGCACCTCACCAGCATTAAACGGGCCACAACTGCATACAGGAGACATGCTTCGGTAGTCTGCAATGTTTGTAGTTTCCAAAACTGTTTTTAGCTGACTAAACGAACGTGGAGACCTGTCGTGGGTGCAGACTGTGACACTTCCTTGTGCTGTAGGCTTTTCCTACAAGACGTCTGGAACATGATCTGAAATTTGCTCTTAAAAGCTCAAGCTCTCTTTTTCCCTCTTATGTCTTTTTTTCTTTCTTTTGTTGGTAAAACAATGAATTGCATTGGAGTTTCTGCATGACGTCATGAAAAATCAAGTTGCAGTTAGAATCTTGCTTCACTTCAATGCCTTGAAATGTAAATATATTGAGTTCATAAATGTTCTTTGTCCAAAACCAGACAAATCCTGCTTATTTTGATTTGAAACATTTCATTTTTTTTTTGTGATGCTCTCCATTTTGTGTATAAGTTTAGTATAATCATTGAATACTAGCTTAAGCTTGTATCCTTGTACTGATTTTTGGGTATATTTCAGTTTATGAAAGCCTTAATATTTCTTTGATATTGTCTGTTTTTCTCTTTAAAAATGACTGGAAACCCTTTTCATATCTGTAAAAACATACTTGTACAAATGATGTAGAGCAAGCCCAATAGCTTAAGAGAGAGGCGTGTGGGAAATTAAGAGCACTACACACAACCTCTTAACAAGGTTGAAGCCTATGACGCTGGCTCTTTATTTTTTTAAAAATATTTATATTAAATTTTTTTTGATATAAATATAGAAGTGTGACCTTTTGAAGAGTCTCAAAATATATTAAAAATTTTAAAAAAATAAACATATTTATGTCAAATATGTAATCATATTCGATACTCATATTTGAGCCTTCACGAGTGAAAGTTGAGGAAATAGTAAAGCTTGGCTTATGTGATGGTTTCTGAGAGGCATATTTCAGTATGGATCTATTGTATTCACTGAGACATCTTTGGTATATAAAAGCGGACTCTATCATCCATCCAGTGACGCATTATTCATTTTGATTAATTAAATATCACGATTTTATCCCAAAAAAAAAAAAGAGAAGTCTCATGATTTAAATATTTATATATCCGACCGAATTCTAATGCAGAGTAAAGATCACCACTCGTGCTAAATAATTTGGTCTAGCAATTCAAAGATGTTGCTCTGTTTGATCTTTGCTGATATTTTCCAGAATCACTGTTCTGTTTTTTATGACTAATTTCCGCAATTAAGAAATTTTTACTTAGTTAAAAATAAATAAATAAATAAATACCCTTACCTAATTAACTAACAATTGCAAATTAGGGTGTTTCGTAGTAAAACAGCCGAAACAAAATTGACAATAATAAAAAAAAAAAAAAATCCTGATATTATTCGGTGCGTTTTGATTTAGAAGTTATGTATAGGGCAGCTGATTCTTGAACATATGGCCGTTATTTGGCTCGCTTCTCTTATCGCTTTCTTCAATTTTATTTTTCGTTTGGCTCCATCATCGTTACTAAAATTTCTTCCAAAACCCTAAAACCAAAGCTAAGCTTCTTGTCTAAGAACACGAATATCTGTTCGGAAGGGTACGAAAAGTGCTTTTGTAATTGAAATAAATAGCGATTTCAACGAGTAATGCGGCCATTTAGCGTTTAGAATTGGTTTCAGAATCAAAGACGGATTCAATTTCTTCTAGTGTCACAGTTCAGATATCCCTTCTTCCAGATAAGTGAGAATCGGTTGGTTTTGCATCTTTGTTTCCCGTAATTAACCGTTTAGGAAATCCAATGCCATAGCACCACGTCATGTAATTAACTATTCGTCTCAATCCGTAAAACCTAGATTTCCCAAATTTTGCTTTGGTCTTTCAAAGACGACAATGCCATTAAAAAAACCACAGCCTTTTTCCCTTCTCGTGATAATCGTTGAAAAGCTATCAGTTTCCGAGATACGATTTCTAATTACCCGTCGGGTTTCTTTGAATCCAAAATTCTG
>JBBYHK010000006.1:2100272-2114132 GCA_038382065.1 Adansonia grandidieri | reverse complement strand
TTAACAATTATTTTATTATCATTTAAAAATTATACAAATTATAAGTTTTTTTCATATTTATTATTTTAATCTGCATCATTAGATATTAATTAATATTTTGCTAATTATAATTATTGTACTTTTAAAACTTTATGTCATTGGGGAACATACGAATTCCTCCCGTTAATTTTGTCTCAATAGTTTTTATGATAATTATTTAAGATAAATCACACATTTTGTTCATAAATCAATTGAATTTTGACTCAATTTAAAATAAATATATCTAATTAAATAAATTTAAATAATTTAATTCTTATTTTTAATATAATTTAAAATTTAAAAATAAAATTTAATTCAAGTCAAATTTTTAATTTCAAATTTGGAGTCCAATTAAATTTCTTATGACTTACCACAATTTCAGCTTGACTGCATTCTGATTAAATCATGTGCAGGCTGACAATAGAGTTAACGGAAAAACCAAGCAAGCAAGCTGGGCCGCCCATAGTGAGCCCATAATCCGAGAGGCTCGGTTCTCTGGTTCACTACAGGCCCATCCAAACGGTATCATAGTCGCCCTGGCTGTTTACTTAGCATAATAGCAACAGCACTAGCACTAGCAGTAAACTAATTAATGAGAGTTACTAAATTATAATAACGGAACAACTTAGAGGGGAGTGCGATCACTGTCTGACGGATCGAAGCAGAGGAGAAAAAGAGCTGGTTCATGTAAGTTAAACGAAAAAAAGACTTTCGAGAAATCAGACTCAGGACCATAGTGTTCTTCTCAAATCGGCCTCCGGACCTTCAGATCCGAGCATCGTTGGGCGACGGCCATGTTTTCCTCGGTGTTTTCTACCGTCCGATCCTTCTCTCTTTTCGCCTTCATTTTCTTCTTCTCCTCTCTGGCTTTCGCTTCCGAGTCAGATCACAAGGTAAATCTCTCTCCTTCTCCTTCTTCTTCTGCTTCTTGTTCTCTTTTCCACTTTTCTCAGCCCTAACCCTAATAGTCACGGTTTAGATCTTGTCATTTTTTTGTGTAATTCTTCCTCCGTTTTGACTCAGATCTGCAGACCTTTTTTGTTTGATTTAATTGTCGCCTTTGACTTGTGCACAATCCTGATTTACGTGTTGTTTGGGGCCTTTGTTATACGAAAATTTTGTTACTATGTTGCCATTATCAGGTTTAAGATATGGATCTCTGATGGATAGTCTCTTAATGTAAATTATATATGAAATGGTTGAAATTGTTTACATGCATGTCTATATATATGTATGTAATGTAAAGATTGGTATGCACGCTTGAGTTTGTAGCATTTCACGGTTACGTTTGATGGTTAAGTTACAGTTTTGGTAAGTCTGATTGTTTCGAAGCTGGCATGGAGATGTTTTGCCCAATTTCATTCCTTTATGTACTAAATATAGATCTCATCATTTCCGGCTTTTTGTTTGTTGGATTAATTATTGCAGTGTACTTTTTAACATTTGTTTCCAATTGGATCTGATGGTTTTCATTGGATCTTGTTGAAAGAGTTAGTCAGGGTTCATTGGAAGAGTTCTGGAAACTCGAGGATGTCTTTGCATTTGTGCAATCGATATTCTATCCTTTGCCATTGTAATTGTAAGAGGGTGTATGTTGAGTATTAGGCTGTCTTAGTTGACTTTTTATAATACCTGGCAAAATGTTTCGGCTGGGAATGATGCAAGAGAATATTATAATAATTGAAGTGCTCTTTTTTTTTTTTTTTTTCTCTTTTTTCTTGGGTCTCTCTCTTCATGCTTGGGTTGCAAGATGGGCATTCTTGACTAAGCTAAGTTCAGGAATTCCTTCAATACTCTGGGAGAGTACTTTGAAAATTTGTTACACAATTCTGATGATTGATATTGAGTCAACAAACATTCTGGAGCTTAACTTAGGAATCTGATCTGCAGTATTGAACTGACTTGTCAGCCTAAAGGCTGGGTTAGACATACTTTGCAGCCAACAGAAATCAGTCTATCCTGCGTTGAATTGACTTGACAGCTAAAATTTTGTTGCCAGATATATTGTCTTACAGCCTTATCTTCATTTATATACTTTCGGTGAGTGGTAAGCTGAGTATTTGAATTTAATGCTTGTTGCGGTCTAGGCTTTACAGGCTTTCTCAAACTATCATTCTGAATGCCAATCCTGTTTGTGATCAATGTTACATCATCCTATCTTGTGGCTTTCCTTGTATTCAAATCTCATTTCTTCGCCATGAGAACTTAAGATTATAGTTGTTCTTCTAATGTGTGTTTGATATTTAGGTTTTCTTTTCTTGTTAGATTTCTGTAATATTTTTTATCTTGCTCCTCGATTTCTATAGCTTTGGGTAACTTTTATCAACTCTCCTCTTGTTTTTCCTTGCAGTACCAACCAGATGATCCAGTTACCCTATGGGTAAATAAAGTTGGACCATACAACAATCCACAAGAAACTTATAACTATTACAGCCTTCCATTTTGTCATCTGGGTAGCAATCCTGCACACAAATGGGGTGGTCTTGGTGAGGTCCTTGGTGGAAATGAACTGATTGATAGCCAGATTGATATAAAGTTCCAAAGTACGTGCTTTTTCACCCTTCTTAGACTCTTAATTTGGTTTCTGTAATTTCCTTTATAATTATTCCATGTGTTTGACTTTTATATTCCTTCTTTTTCTCTTTTTTATTCTTCAACAGAGAATGTGGACAAAGGTACCATTTGCCAACTGGAACTTGATGAAGCCAAGGTCAGACAGTTCAAGGATGCAATCGAGAACAGTTATTGGTTTGAATTCTTTGTGGGTATGTTTAGCTTTTCTTTCTTTTATATAAAAGTAGCAAGTGTGTACAAACAGAGCTACAAAGATATTGATACATGACAGCTCACTTGAGTACTGACAATCCCAGGAGCTGAAAGCATTGGAAGCTTGGATCTCTTGATAGAATAGTAGGTGTGTTGCTTTTGAGGATTGTTGGCAGTGTAAAATCTGATGCCATGTATGCCATTGGGCTCAGCACTCTTGATAATGACATAATAAAATGTTCTATGCGTGTTGGGATTTCAAGGAAATTCATGGGGACACGGTAGATGCTGGGTGTCCATAAGTTTCATCTACATTTCATCCATTGATTTATGTCGTAGATGAAAATCCTTTTATGCTCGCTTGGGTTTAGTAAAATTGGCCTGGAAGGTTTCTCTGCCCTTTGATATATATATATATATATATATATATATATATATATATCTTAATAAATACTGTTATCAATCACCAAGTTCTCGCATAATGATCACCTGATTACCTAGTGTGTTTTTTTTGGTTGCTTAATTAACGACAACAAAGGCTTCTTATCTGCACTATAAAAGTGTTCACCGAACGTACCAAGTTCACATTCTTTATTGCATGCATGCTTATGGTTGCCGCATTATGCGAGTTAGATCTATATTTGAACTCATTTATGTAGATCTGGAGAGTGCCGATACAGCACCCATTGTATTTTATGTTTTCTTGCAGGGTTTAAGTGATTGTTTTGTCTATATTTATTACTTTGTTGAAGTACTTACTCTCTTTCTTCCTTGCCTTTTTCTTGATTCCATGTTGGTGCTCTTTGCGATGCCGAAATTTCAGATGATCTGCCTTTGTGGGGTATGAATTAATCTACTAACCGTTCATTTTATGTGGTCTACCAGTCCTTTTATAGCTTATTTATTAATGAAGAATTTATCTTTTAACTTTTCAGGTTTTGTTGGTGAGGTGCATCCCGATAAGAACAGTGATAATGGCAAGCATGTGCTCTACACGCATAAGAATATCCTTATTAAATACAATAAGGATCAGGTTTGTGGTTCCTGACATATATACAACTTCCATTTTGTATATTGGAATATGCTGTTGTTATTGAGCACACTTTTATCCTCGCAGATTATTCATGTCAATCTCACTCAGGGAAGTCCAAAACCCCTGGAAGCAGGGAGAGTGTTGGACATGACATACTCTGTCAGATGGGTTCCAACTAATGTCACTTTTGCTCGTCGCTTTGATGTTTATTTGGACTATCCTTTCTTTGAGCACCAAGTATGGTGATAGTTTCCCCCTTCATGAGATTCTTTTTTGTTACTTATGCAACAAATATTTTATTTATCTTAACAAGTCTTGCGTTAGTTCTGTTTTATTTTATTTTTCTAAGAGCTTTAAATACATTGGCAATATGCAGATCCATTGGTTCTCTGTTTTCAACTCATTCATGATGGTTATCTTCCTCACTGGTTTGGTTTCAATGATCTTGATGCGAACCCTGAGAAATGACTATGCAAAGTATGCTCGGGAAGATGATGATTTGGAAACATTGGTGATAACATCTGGACCTTTTCTTTTTCCTCTTCTTTAAGGAAAGTTCTCTTTTCTGAAAATTCATCTTCTCTTTGCTGTTTCACCTATGTTCTCAGGAAAGGGATGTAAGTGAAGAGTCTGGTTGGAAACTTGTCCATGGTGATGTTTTCCGGCCTCCTCGCAGTTTGGTTCTGCTTTCTGCTGTTGTCGGCACAGGTGCTCAGCTGGCGTTGCTTGTTCTTCTTGTCATCTTATTGGCAATTGTGGGAACTTTGTACGTCGGGTATGTTGAGAAGCTAGTTGAAATTCAAAATTCATGAGGGCTGTGAATATATACATATATATACACACATTATACACTGCTGCCTATCGTAGACACCATGTTTATGCATATAAAGTCAAGCATAAACGTATGGAGCTCTTCATGGGATCTCCCCCTTTTTGATTACTTCTATTTTATGAGCTTCTTTTTTGTAAAACATTGTCAATTTTGGCTATAGTGTTTTATCTTTCCCCTTATTTGTACTTCATATTGGTGGAGATATTGGTAGTTGGTTTTGGCATTTCATCTTTCTGCTTTTTGACTAATAATCTCATCTACTATTTATTCTGTTCAGGAGAGGAGCAATTGTTACTACTTTTATACTGTGTTATGCTTTTACATCATTCATTTCCGGTTATGTGAGTGGTGGAATGTACTCGCGCAATGGTGGTATGTGCTTTTACGGTTTTACGCTTTAGCCATTCTTGCTTGCATTTGACTCCTTTCCTTGTGGATCTTGCATTCTAAATGGCTCGTTCTGTTGTTCTCTTATTTTTTTAGGTAAAAGCTGGATAAAGTCAATGATCCTTACAGCGTCTCTGTTCCCATTTATGTGTTTTGGGATTGGTTTCATCTTGAACACAATTGCTATATTTTATGGATCCCTAGCAGCTATTCCTTTTGGAACAATGGTCGTTGTTTTTGTAATTTGGGCTTTCATTTCATTCCCCCTGGCTCTTCTTGGTACAGTTGTTGGGAGAAACTGGAGTGGTGCTCCAAATAATCCATGCCGTGTGAAGACGATTCCTCGCCCAATTCCAGAGAAGAAATGGTATCTTACACCGTCCGTGGTCTCTATGATGGGAGGGCTTCTGCCATTTGGCAGCATATTCATTGAAATGTATTTTGTCTTCACATCCTTCTGGAATTACAAGGTGAAATCTTTTTCCTAGGTTTTAATTGCTTGATAATCTAGAGCATACAAGTTTGCAATTCTTTATACCAAATACTTTGGTTGGTAATTTGACTGGTTGTGGGAGTCGTAAGTTATTTGGATGTATGTCATTTAATAACGTATAGGAGTTGCTCTGACTCCTTAAAGCTAGGTTCGTTTAAACCTTATGACTCACTGTGTGAGACAGACATAATGCATAAAAATACATCGAATGTGTGTGCCAAGTGCCAGTTGTGTTAGCTGAAAAAAAAATGGAAAAATATAGACAAACTCAAACTGGTGTAGCAGTTTTTCACTCTTTCTTGTGTTGTACAACGAGGAAATAACCAAATGTTATGCCCGTAATGCCAAGAGGATGTAACTGAATGTCATTTTATTTTTTTATGTGCTGGTGACTGCTAGAACATGTTCTTCATTTCTTTTCTATGACTTGGAAATTGTGTCCATAACCTTCTTTGTGTTTTTCAGGTTTATTACGTCTATGGATTTATGCTGCTGGTCTTCCTGATTCTCATCATTGTAACAGTCTGTGTGACAATCGTAGGGACATATTTCTTGCTAAATGCTGAGAATTATCACTGGCAGTGGACATCATTCTTCTCTGCTGCCTCAACAGCAGTCTATGTGTATTTGTACTCTATATACTACTACTATGTGAAAACCAAGATGTCAGGCTTCTTCCAGACCAGCTTCTACTTTGGATACACTTTGATGTTTTGTCTTGGTTTGGGCATCCTTTGCGGTGAGTTTTGAGATTTATAAATAATCTATCATATTTTTTAAGAAGGTTATCCGTTCTTTTTTATGTGCTCATTCCAAATCACATTTTCTCTCATGACTTTTTCAGCAAAATATGGCGTCCTTACTCTTGTAATGCTTGCATAATTGGGTTCTTGCTGAAAATATTCTGGATTGTTTTCCTTGGTTGAAATTTTGGACGTATTTGCTGAATTAGTCAGGATGTGATAAAATTTCAGTAGATTATACAGGATTTTGCAGAATGGCGAACATTTTTCCTCTTTCATTTTAATGGTGTTGGCTGGTTTTTTTTGTTTTCGATGCATGGTTGCTTGACTATTTTCCTCTGCTTTTGTTTAGGACTGTTTGTTTCTGGCAGATAGTACTGGAATTTATGGCACGATTTACTTCTGCTTCATGTGAGTTTTGATTATTTCCCCTTTCGATATGTAGGAGCTGTTGGTTATCTCGGTTCTAATTTGTTCGTAAGGAGGATCTACCGAAACATCAAGTGTGATTAGAACTTTGCTGTTGAAAAAGTAGAACCGTCTGTGCTTCTGCAATCAATTTTAGTTGTCAAGGCAATAAACATCGAGAGGAAGCTTCTTGTCAGGTACGAGGAACCCAGCAAAGCCTTAAGATGAAGAAATCACAGGGTTTGACGGTAAGGAAGCCCCGAGATTTTTGTTTTGCCCCCGCTTTTTTTTTTTTTTTCTTTTAATATTTTACCTGGCTGTAATTGGAAGCCCTGATTTAGAATTCAAAAGGTAGCTAAAATATCAGACTGCTGTTTTGATATACCTTTTTTACACTTTTGTCCTTGATCCCTTTGCATATAGATGTGTCTTATCCATGTAAGAACTAATGGCTAAATTCCCTTTGGATTTGTTTAGATTTTGCCCTTTATTTTTTAGGGGATAAGGAACTTATAAAGAATATCATTAAATGTGTGTTTTTGGTTTTTTTATTTTTATAATAATTATATGCATATACTTGTTTGATGTTTTCTCATTGCTTATTTTGCTACATGTGTCGTTCAATCTTTTCCAAATTTGGGTTTTTATTATGCATTTGGAATATTTCTATAAAAATTATTAACGCTTTAAATTTTATTTAAATATAATTATAATAAGCCCGAATTGTCAATTTTATTATGTACCCATGATTTGTCCTGAAAAAAAGGAAACCACGAGAAATAGCGTTAGAGGATTGTGGCTACCACGTTTTCCAACTAATTGATGAAACTTTTGTGGTGATGGTATGGCAAAAAAAAAAAAAAAAAGGATAATTCAAGCAACCGTTGTTTGCCACGTGGCAGATAGATCCATGCCACGTCTTCCTTTTCTCTGTCGTAGCCACTCATTTACCGCAATACGCCCCGTTTTCAACATGGTTGCTCTTCCCCAATTCCCTTTAGCCAACCTGCATGGGCATGTGGCCCCTTAATGCTCGCTACTTCCCCCGTTACGTTACACTGAAAATGGCCTCCACTGCCGGTCTCTCCATGGTTAGCAACTCCTTTGTGCACCGCCAGCCGGTCACGAAGCCTCTATTCCCTCCCTAACATTAGGCAGGCGGCTCTTTTCCGCCTAAAACCCCAGAGAGGTGGCCGACTTACCATGATTGCAGGCAAAGTAACGCTGGTCGCTCCTGAAAGGAACTCAAAGAATTTGAGTGCCCAAAGGTGCGGAAGAGGGCATTGATCTTCCAGACTCGTGCTGGGCTGGTTCTTGCTCTTCATGTGCTGGAGTAGTTAAAGCAGGCAGTATCGATCAGTCTGATGCTAGCTTACTCGACGATGACCAGATAGCAGACGGTTTCGTTCTCACTTGCGTCGCTTGCCCTACCAGCGCCATCATCTCGAGACTCACAAGGAAGGAAGAACTCACTGGTTAAAATAAAAAACTGGTTTTAACTACAATATGATCTTTTCTTTCGCTTAACTAGAATATGATCTTGTTTTTCTTTCTTTTTTGTTCTATTTGTCTGTTGCTTCCATTGGTTTAATTTTGTGATGTCAATGGATGTTAGGATTTAAATAGTAACCTATGATATTTATAATCGATATTTATCGTGATTGATCGTAATAGTATTCAATAACTGCGATAAATGCAACACAACTCTAAATATAAGTTGCATGTTTTTAGGTTTTTGTTAATTTATATTCACAAGTGAAATTTATTGTAACTCGTTTTTATTATATGCAAAAGCGAAGAGCGTACGTAAATTACATTTGTGAAGCAATACAATAAAGTGAAAGATAACAATGGAGAACAAGGGCAGAGTGCTTCCAAATTTAGTTAGACAAGCTATGAAATTTTACATAAAAGAGATGCATGTAATCGAATTGAGCCTAGCTTAAGTTGAAAGAGGATTGAGCTCGATTCGAAATTTAAAACTCATAATTCGGCTTGAGTTTGATGTAGTTTTACTTTTAAAATTTAAGCTTGTTTTGAAATTAAAATTTAAATGCTTGAACTTCCTCTATTAACTCATTTATCTAGTAAAAAAGAGCTTAATTCTTATGTTTGATTTAAAACTGGATTATTTATATTTAAACTCAAGTTTAAATTGAGATTTTTTTTTTAAAATCTTAATTAACTATAATATATATATATATAGTAAAAATAAAAAAAAGTTGGATTAAGCTTTAGAGCTACTTGAATTCATCTCGTTCAATAACTCAAGTTCGACAATAACCAAATTAAATTCAATTCTTTTTAAACCGAACCCAAATAAATTACAAAGACAGATATCTTAACTTTTTACCATATCAATGCACTAAGGAATCCGTTCCAAGTTACTTGTCAGATTCGTACAACCAAACATGAAGATGAGTGGTGCAATGTAATTAAGAACGAAAATTGTGTTTTCCATTCAAAGGCAAGTGACAGAGCTCACCCCAGAACTGAAAATTAACCTTGCATTTACCTAAATTAAAACCACATTATATGATTATAGCTAATATATTTTAAGATTTGTTTAACTTAAAAAAGTTATGAATGGTATATATACTCCAAAGAAAACATACTAAAAAATCTATCAAAAAATATATATATCGTCAATGCATCAAATATAAATTATTTTATATGTATATATTTCATAATTATAAATCTTTATATTTATAATAAAAATTTTACTATATATTGTTTATTTTTTTCATTCTTTATTATTTTTGCTTCCTATAAAAGCTCTAAATAAAAATAGTGAAATATATCAAATAAATGGAGTTAATTTTTTTTCCTTCGTCTATTTGGCCTTAAATAATTTTTATATTTTTGTATTTTTTCATGCAAAATGGTTTAACCATGAAATGAATTTCGGGTCAATGAAAAATCAATCAATTTTTTTTTGTTGAAAATGCATTCTGCTTTTGCAAAGTATGAAACACCAAAGCTTGAAAAAAGTTAAAAGCATTCGACTGTCACAGTATGAACGCAAAAGTTTTGAATTTCTTTCGTTTTCTTAAAAAAAGTCAAATAATAAAAAATATTTTACGTTAAATCATTCGAGCAATGAAAAATTTTAGGTTTTTAAAAAATAAACTTATTTTAGAAAGAAATAATTTTTTCGGTAATCATTCTTCGTTAAATAAATGGACTTGATAGGTTATTTGGTCATTTTGGGCTTTTGAACATATTTAGGACTTAATTGCATTATTGACAATAGGCCTGGGGCCTTGCTTAAAATAAGAAAAAAATGAACCCTAAACTGATATTTGTCGAAATAAATCAGTATTTATACTTCACATTTCGCTTCGTTGTATTTCGCCTCCACGACACTCTCAACAGACTCTCTCTGGAAAGTTCCCTAAACCCTGCTAAACCCTAGCGATGGCGCTGAACCTACTTCGTCTTCGTCGAACCCTAACCGCCCTGAGCACCCTTCACCGCACTCTCGCCGTTCCCAACGCCGGGTTCCCTCCAATTATAGCCCCCATTTCCAATTCCAACCGTGCGCCACCTGCATCATCGTCAACACCATCTTTCGGCATCTTGCAAACTCGGTGGTTCAGATCATCGGGCGGCCCACTCTTATCACCGAGACAGTACAAACTGTACAAGGAAGGGGATGAGATCACCGAAGACACGGTTCTATTTGAAGGCTGTGATTACAATCATTGGCTCATTGTAGTCGATTTCCCCAAAGATAATAAACCTGCACCTGAAGAAATGATTCGTACTTACGAGAATATCTGTGCTCAAGGCCTCGGCATCAGGTATTCTTTATCTCTCTCTTTTCTAAGTTTCTTCCAATTATCGGAAAGAAGTTTATAGCAATTTATTACTTGAACATATGTTTAATTGTTTAACCTGGGGTAGCCTTGAACTTGTGTTGAAATCTTTAGTTTTTAGTGGGTTGTGATGGTTTTGCTGATTCTGGGTTAATTTGTTTCAGTGTGGAGGAGGCGAAAAAAAGAATATATGCATGTAGCACAACTACTTATGAAGGTTTTCAGGTTCTAATGTCTGAAGAAGAGTCTGAAAAGTTTAATGGTAATTGTTTTACATCTTATTTTATCATATTACACCCCAAAAATTTGTGTTTTAATGTTTCTGGTCTCTTTGTGGCTGAGAGAAAATTTTTAAAGATTCTGACTTTTGAAGGTTTTGCATTAAACAGATATACCTGGGGTGGTTTTTGTATTGCCGGACTCTTACATCGATCCAGTAAAGAAGGAGTATGGAGGTTAGGAGTTTTTGTATTCTGAAACGCCATCCTATTTTTACCACTTATTGGCTCATTTTATTTAAATGTTACTGCATTGAGATAGTATTTGAATTGACCCTGGAGTTGAATATTTTGATGTGATTGCCAGGAGACAAGTATGAGAATGGTGTTATCACACCGAGACCACCTCCTATTCAGTATAGCAGAAACCAAGGTGGGAAGTTCCGTCAACATAACAGAAATCCTGACCAACCAAGATATGATCGACAAGGAAATACAATGCTGAACCAGCAAGGGAATATGCCATACAATCAGCAGGGGTTTGCACAAGGTGACGGAAGGAACTATAGGCCTCCACAAAATTATCCACCTCAACAAAATTACGGTCAGCAGCCACCAATGAACAACAGAGATTATGCTCCTAGGGGAAGTGATTCTTCATACCAGGGCAGTTACAACCAAGGAGGGCCGGGAAATTACAATTCCCAAGAACGAAGGGACTTTGTTCAAGGAGAGCAGAGGAATTATATGCCTCCTGAGCAGAGGGATTTCAGGGGAGATCATAGGAACTATGCTTCCTCACAAGGTGGGAATTATGGGCAGGGACCAAGTTCTGGCTATGGACAGAATTTTGGGCAAGGGGCAAATCCTGGCTATGGGCAGAATTTTGGGCAAAGGGCAAATCCTGGCTATGGGCAGAATTACGAGCAAGGAGCAAATCCTGGCTATGGGCAGAGTTTGCAGCAAGGATCAAATCCTGGATCTGATCAGAAATATGGACCAGGAGCAACTGCTGGCTTTGGGCAGAGAGCAAATCCTGGGTATGGACAGACTTACCCAGGGCATGGCGCTGGTCAAGGGTTCTCACAAGCAGAGCAGAGAAATGTGCAAGGAGAGCCAACTGGATCAACGGGGCAAGGAGGGATACAACAAGTAAGACATTCCTCTTTAATTAATTTGAACTTTTGGATAGAATCTTATAAATTGATGTTGAACCTCCTTTCACAAGTTGCTGTTTCTATTGAGTGATATCAGGTGCTCGGGCAACATTTTCTAATCGTAGTTGTTTGTTTCTGCAGGGAAGATACTAAAGATTTGAAGTGGTTCTTTGAGATGATTGAGAGAATGAACATGCAAAGGAGTCATGGTGTCTTTTCTTTCTCTTTGTAAACTTTTTTTCATGAGGGTTACATGTAGCAGTTTCTGGTATCTGTCATAGTAAATAGTTGACTGTTTTGTCTTTCATTTAAATGACCTCGAGCTTGTAGCATTGGTTCAGAGCTTGCACTAGAAATTCTGCCGCTGCATAATAGTACAAACATTTTAGCAACAAATTGAAATCTGATATTGGCTTTGGTTTCTTCCTTTTCTTCATCAAAATATAGGAATTTCTCTTATCATCCTATATCGTATCTATCTTCTCTTTGAAGGAAATTATGCATGGAGGTTGCTATAGATTTCTATCTGGAGATTTTTTTAATACATCCCTATGATATGGCATTCACCAGTGTAATTGATTCTGATTATACTATAGATTTTGTAGTTTCCAGTAATAATTTAAGTGACAGATAATTGTTAAGCAAACAAACAATAAGGAGAATCGAAAGGGTGAAAACCACATTAACAAGAAAGTTCGATAACTATAGTTGTAGTACCAGTGGTGCGGCAGAGCTCGTGAAAGATTTCATTTTTTGAATTTGACTCAGGCAGCAACATCTGGCTTAATATTCTCAACATCGACCTAAAGCTCGACCTTCATCACCCTGCCTGAAAGTTTGAAGGGTGCTTAGTCTTTTCTCCGTGCTCCATTTCTGGATCTGGTTTTTCTTTTCAGACCCTTTGCTCGAACATTTGCAGCAGGCCAACCAGAAGAAAGAACCGGCTTGGGGTAGAGGGGGTGGCGAGCTTTGCTCCGTTTGGAGAGACCAATTTCCATGATTTTCCATGCTATCTGTAACTTCAAATTCAACCTTACCTTCTTCCTTCGGGGAATTCAAAAGCGTTTTGAACCTTCATTGGAAAGGATTTTATTGATTTTTTGGGGGGTTGGGTTTTCCAAAAAAACTGTCGTAAAGTTTTCCAAGAATATTTGCGACTGAAGTTCCATGACATTGAGTCTACCGATTTGAAACCTCGTAAATTTGATCACAGTTTCATCGCAAAAGGATAGAATCTCACTTCGTGATCCTTTGTAGAAGCTTCGAAGCAAGCTTGAAACTTATCCTTCGTCTTTTCCAACTTCGAGAAAATTCTTGTCATAGCCTATTATAATTCGTTGTAATATTTTAGAAAGTGTTTAGAGAAATCGACATATAAGCTTTTAATTCGGGTAAGCAAAGGGTGTAAGTTAGTTAGGGAGAATGGGTTCCTTCCAAGTTCCAATTAAAGCCATTCGTTGCCTCATATTTCTCCCACACATTCGCTTCAATTCTCTCTCTCAAACGATACTCCAAGGAAAATTGTGGGTAAAACAATCTACCTTTTTCACTATGTTCTTCTCTCCTCTACTTTTCTTCTTCTTTTGGTGGTTCTCTTTACCTTCTTTTCTTTAACCCCAAAAACACGAAATAGATAATCTTGCTATTCTTTTTCAAGAATCATACTAAAGCTAATGGAAAACTATATGTGGGTTTTGTTCCATTTATTCGTTTTTAATTTTGAATTCTGCTGCCTTTGATTTTGCTGGTTCTGATATTGACAAAATATTGCCATTAAAGATTTTTTGTAATATATATGATATATATTTTTTTCATACTTTGATACGGTGATTGGTGATGGTGATATTACTTTGTAATTTTGCCCGTGACATGATGAACTCTTTATTTATTTATTTATTTATGACGATGCTTCATACTAAAGCTAATGGAAAACTATATGTGGGTTTTGTTCCATTTATTCGTTTTTAATTTTGAATTCTGCTGCCTT
>JBBYHK010000006.1:2083693-2094449 GCA_038382065.1 Adansonia grandidieri | reverse complement strand
AGAGAGAGAGAGAGAGGAAGTTTCCTATATATATACCGTGGTTGATCTCTGGGTCCATACTTTTCTGCATGGAAATATTTAGATCACATGCTCCCTTGAATTGACCTGTAGCTGTTGAGCTATATGTTCATGTCTGGTTCATTTTGCTTGAACTCATATCCTTTGTTTGCAAATGCAAGACTGATGTCCGAATTTTCTTGAATTATGTTTCGGAGAGAGTGTCTTTTGGACATGGAAATCATGCTTACAAAGCCTTTATTTAAAGGCTGTGCACTTCACTTGTCCGAGGGGAAAAAGGTTAAACCTACAATATTAAAGTATACGGATTGCTAATTTAGTTGTTTGTAGTAGCCTGCAATATAGACTCATAAGGACCTCTAAATTATTTACGGTTCCAGTGTCACAAAGTTCTTTTCTAAAGAAGACAACTTAAACAGGTTTTATCCATTCTCAGTGTGTTCTTTTCTTCATTGCGTTGTTGAGGATCTAAGAATTACAGAATCTACTTCTTGAGTTGATGCAAAGATAGAATCCAGAAGGTTGCAACCAGAAAAAGCCTGATGACTAGGCACTATGCTGTTGATTTCCTGACATGATTGGTGCATAGAATTACTGAGAAGAAAATGAAAAATATAGTATGAGATAGTTTTAGATTCTTATGATACTCGGACTCGGTATGAGTGTTGGATATGAGAATGTGACTAACATGGGTATATGCAGTTTTTTTCTAAGTTTTTTTTTTTTTTTCATGTATTTAGAGGATCTTTCGAGGGTCATAGACTCATTCTCATGTCTGAATATATGTCGGACATGGGTATCGGAGATGGGTATATAAAAAAAAAATAAAGAGTTCGAGCAACATAGTTATGGATTCCTTGAGGCAAGGAGGGAAAAAAGAGTTATGGCTTTCATTAAGCTTTTATGTGCATATTATTGACAAATTGCATTTCTGCATTTTTTTTTCTATCCATGTTGAAAACTTTTGTATAATATGCTGGCAAGTTATCACGGTAATGTTTATGCTTATTTGATGTTTGAATGCACATAGGGACAAACAGTGGCCATGATGTACTCAATCATTGCACAAGAACTTGAAAAATCAGGCCTTTCAGATCAATATCATCCACAAGATTATTTGAACTTCTATTGCCTTGGTAAACGTGATGCTCCATCTTCAGAAAGTTCATCTCAACTAAATCCGCAAAAGGAAAACCGTGAACCGGTATAAGCTTTCTTATCTACTCCGACAATTATACGCATGGTGGCTGTTACGTGGATCATATATGATGAATTTATTTTGTGTTTGAAGTTCAAAATGTGCATTATATTTCCTGGCAATCAAAGAATAATAGCTTCCAAAATGATAATGCAATTACTTAGCCAATGCATTATGTTAACCGAAGCTAGTTATTTTATGCATAGAATTAGCTGTGTATTTGATGTGAACTTGCCTTGTAATTCAAGCAAGAGTGTCCTTGTATTGCGTATTAGCACCTTTTGTTTGACGGATAGATTTTTTTTACTTTGATGTGTTATATCAGATTAACTCTAGAAATTTCTTTGTATTTTGGCAGGCATTGGCTCAAAAGTACCGCAGATTCATGATATATGTCCATGCCAAAGGGATGATAGTGGATGATGAGTATGTTATAATGGGATCAGCAAACATTAACCAGAGATCCTTAGAAGGCTCAAGGGACACCGAAATAGCTATGGGTGCTTACCAACCAAATTACACATGGGCTGGAAAGAAATCCTACCCACATGGCCAGGTTTGAAACTCTGGGTTCTGTTCGATTTTTATATATTCGATAGTTGAGAGAAGATGCCATCAAACGCAGACAATAACTTATCTACTGTTTAGATTTGTAAGCTGCACCGGTATTGTTGGATGTAGGTTTATGGTTATCGGATGTCTCTCTGGGCTGAACACCTTGGCAAACTGGATGATAAATTCCGGGAACCACAAAGCCTGGAATGTGTAAAACTCGTTAACAAGATCGCGAAACATAACTGGAAATTATTTGTGGACGATGATTACAGAGAAATGAGTGGACACTTGATGCTGTATCCATATAAGATCAGAAGAAATGGGGAAGTTGGTCCGATCCAAGGCTACGAAACATTTCCTGACGTTGGTGGTAGAGTTCTCGGAGCACCAACCAATCTTCCTGATGTTCTAACAACTTAACAGACATGTTTGTCAACCCGCAACCTCCAATAAGTTCAGTAAACCTCATATACTTCCCACCCAAAACCACAAATTGAGGGATGTATCATTAAAGAACAGTTAAGAGATGATATAAAGTTAAAACATTTCATTAGAAATACACATTTGTTTAGTATTAGCAGCAATTGTGCTGAAATTTTCTTTTAACTTTTTTTTTTTTTTTTGGTTGTATGTCCTTTTCTTGTAAACAATTTGTACAAATAGAATTCTTGGCTCTCTTGTCTTGGTATTTAATAGTTTGATTCCTAACAATTTTAGATCAGGAATGACTGCCATCGCCAATGTTTTGATAATAGTTTTCTAGTTACTAATGAAGTTTTTAAGATATCTATTTGATTAGATTAAAGGATTAAAAGTAACCAAAATATTGGAATTTTTACATCCATCTGCCGGACAAACCTTAATCTATCAAAAGATTTCATTTTTTTCTTAAGTATTCATTAGCCATGCTTATTTATACATAAATGTAGAGTATTATTCTTCAAAAAAAAAAAATTGAACATATCTATATTGAGCATGTATCAACATCCGAGTTGTTTACAAATGAAATGAGTACTAACCAAAAAATTGAATATATTCATGTTAATTATACATAAATGCAAAAAATTAAGTATGCTTATATTCAATATGCGTCTATGTTTGAGTGACTGATAAGTATTTGGGATGATAAGAATATTCCCCCTTCACTCAAGACCGCATAGCGCAGTGGATTAGCGCGTCTGACTTCGGATCAGAAGGTCGTGGGTTCGACTCCCACTGTGGTCGTTCGTTATTTTATTTAGGTTCTTTTTTGTTCTCCAAATTTTAATCCAAAGGAGTTAGGGTTTGGGTTCTAATTTCAAATCTTCTGTATCCTTATCACCCCGGCTTTCACTTCCTTGGTATCGGATTTGGATCCCCCTTCCTTACTCTATTAATTAACGTTTTAGGGCCCTTTAACATTGCAAACTCTCTCTCATAGTTTACTTCGAACTTTGTAATCAAGCAATCAAGCAAAGTCTTTTTCTCTGTTGTAAAATTAAACAAATTTTGCTTTTCATAGCGAAACCTCTCTTCGAGAGTAAGTTCTTTCACTTTGAAAAATGGCTTCAACAGGGCAGCCACCGTCACGTAAAAGGACAGATGCACCATTAACAAGAGAAGGAGATCAGCTTAGTATAACCCTTTTAGGCGCTGGCAATGAAGTTGGTCGTTCTTGTGTTTACGTGTTTTACAAAAACAAAACTATACTGGTATGCTTGCTAGTTCCTTTAATTTTACTTTTACTCCTGGGATTTTGATATTAACTTATTTGATTGTACTATTTTCTAATATTTTTTGTCTTTATTTTAAATGATAGTTTGATTGTGGAATTCATACCGCTTACTCGGTTATGGCTGCTTTGCCGTATTTCGATGAGATTGATCCTTAAACAATTGATGTCCTACTTATCACCCAGTATGGCTTTTGTTTCTCGCCTATTTTTGCTTTAATTTTGTGTTCTTTTTTCTCCCTTCAAATTTGCTTCAGTAACCATGTATGGTTACTCGGATTCAGTTGCGAGTTTATGACGCCGGTAGTTCAATTTTTTTTTTGTAGATTTTCATGTATTTGAAGGATTATATTTCCATATCCATGTCTGGATATGTGTTTGAGAAACATAGCTCGATCAACTTAAGTGTTATATTTCATTTGCTTTTGGCATTTGTGCAGCTTTCACTAGGATCATGCTGCGTCCCTACCATATGTTCTAGAGAAGTTTTGTTTTGTTCAAAGTGAATTATCATATGATTTTAGCATTTGGTAATGTTTAAGGACTAACTAATGTATTTATGGTTTCAACCAGACCACCTTCTGAGGTCGAGTTTTCATGACTCATGCAACAAAAGCTAGCTATAAGCTCCTTACTGATTATGTAAAATTGAGCAAATTTTCAGTTGAAGACATGTTATTCGATGAACAGGACATTAATCGTTTGATGGATAAAATTGAGGCTTATATTCCTAGTTTCCACTTTTCGTAATGTTTAATGTCCATCTGGTCTAGGGCTGTATTTTACAGATAATCTGGTTCCAGTGTTGTCATATTTGCTATGAAGTTATTTCAAAAGTACCTCCGAGCTTTTTAGCAATTAACCAATTGGAAATTTTTTTTTCCGATATGTGCTTGTCTGCAGGTTATTGATTTCCACCAAACCTTGGAAGTGAATGGCATTAAGTTCTAGCGCTATACTGCTGGTCATGTTCTTAGTGCTGCCGTGTTTATGGTTGACATAGCTGGTGTTCGAGTCCTCTAAACTGGAGACTATTCTCGAGAAGAAGACCGTCATCTCTGTGCTGCTGAGCTTCCACAGTTCTCTCGTGCTGAGCTTCCAGCTCCATCAACCATGGTACATTAGGGAGAAGCGACTCACTGATGTTATCCTTCTACTATTTCTCAAGGGGGTCATGTTCTATTTCCAGCATTTGTCCTTGGTCGTGCCCATGAACTTCTATTGATTCTTGATTAGTATTGGTCAAGCCACCCTGAGCTTCACAACATTCCTATATATTATGCTTCTCCAGTTGCAAAAAAGTCTATGGCTCTTTATCGAACATACATACATTCCAAGAACGAAAGAATTTGCAGCCAGTTTGCGAACTCGAATCCCTTCAAGTTCAAACACATATCTCCATTAAACAGCATTGATGATTTTACTGATGTAGGTCCATCTGTTGTAATGGCAAGTTCTAGTGGACTTCAGAGTGGCCTGTCGCGCCAACTCTTCGACATGGGGTGTTCTGATAAAAAAAAATGCATGTGTTATACCTGGTTATATTGTCTAAGGGACACTGGCAAAAATGATTATCAATGAGCCGAAAGAAGTCTCATGAATGGTCTCACTGCGCCTCTCAACATGCAGGTTCATTACAATTCATTCTTAGCCCATGCAGACCATGCTTAGATGAGTACATTTTTGAAAGAGCTCTTGCCTCCCAACATAATTCTTGTTCATGGTGAAGCAAATGAGATGGGAAGACTCAAACAGAAGCTTATCACTGAGTTTACCAACGGCAATGCCAGAATCACTACCCCTAAAAATTGTCAGTTTGTTGAGATGTATCTTAACTCCGAGAAAATGGCAAAGACCATTGGAAGATTGGCTGAAAAGACCCCAGAAGTAGGTGAAACTGAAGTAGTGTTCTGGTAAAGAAAGGCTTCACATACCAGATAATTTCTCCTGATGATCTCCATATCTTCTCTCAGCTATCAACGGCAAATATCACTCAAAGGATTACAATCCCATTTGCTGGTGCCTTTGGTGTGATAAAGCATCGAGTCGAGCCAATATATGAGAGTGTGGAATCTTCAACAGATGAAGAATCCGGAGTTCCTACATTGCGAGTGCATGATAGAGTGACCGTGTAGCAGGAATCAGTTAAGCATATCTCACTGCACTGGACATCAGATCCCATAAGTGACATGGTGTCCGATTCCACTGTGGCGTTGCTTCAGGGCATTAGCCAGGAGATCCCTAGGATAGTAATTGAATCTTAGGCAGTAAAAATGGAGGAAGAAAACGGGAAGAAGGCAGAAAAGGTTATTCATGTGCTCCTAGTTTTACTCTTTGGCAATGTAACATTGGGAGAAAATGGAAAGCTTGTGATCAGTGTCGACAGGAATGTAGCTCATCTTGATAAGCTGAGTGGGAATGTTGAGAGTAAAAGTGAAGGTCTGAAGGAGAGAGTAAAGACAGCTTTTCGACGAATCCGAAGTGCAGTATAGCCGATACCTCTCTCTGCTTCTTAGGATTTTAGCATTATCTTTTGATTTATTGATTCCCCTGTTAATGAGCTTGACTCTTAGGATAAATTTTGGATTTGCCAATTAGGTAAGGCATATTTAAGTTGGTTCCATACTTATCACCAAGTACTAATTCCTAATCTTGTACAGCTTATCACTGAAGGAGATCATAATATTGTGGCTGTTCATCTTTTTGCTCTGTTCTTATTCTTCTTCAAGATTTCATCATCACTTTTTATTCTAATAATTTGATATGGTAAGATTCATGGTTTTCTGTCGTTTTATTTTTAAAATAGGGTATATTAATAGCCATTATAGCTTTTTTTTACGATGACTAATGATTATAGTTTATGGTACTTGAAATTGGGTGCGAGTGTTGGATGCAGATATGTTTATTTTTTTTTTTAGTTTTTTTATGTATGTGGAAAGACCTGGAAGAGTAATATCTCTATATCTACATCCGAATATATGTTGTAAACAGATGTCTGATACGGATATTTAAAAAAAAAAAAGATAAAGAGTCGAAGCAACATAAATTATAGTACGTTAATAAGATTTATGGATATTCCTGACGGAAGAAGCTGCTTGGTTCTTAAAGTCATTCTCATCGTCAACCACAGCTGTGCTTTAATTAATTCAGATCTATAAAATATATTAGCTTATTTGCAGACTCCAGCATTGCCGTTGAAGTGTATACGGAGCACAAGGACCAGTATCCCAAGTTTTGTGATTGTTTCAAGGCTACAAGGTATAATAGCATTGCTTGAGGTTTGGAAAGTGAAAGGTTCCAGATGTTTAATGTTTCCTTTCCCTACTGTCAGATCTACAGAAGATAGAAAATTTGTCACCCGACTCTCTGTTATAATCTTTTAAATATACGAAAAAAATTAAAAATATATTTATATTAAACTCGTATATAATATTCAATACTTACTTTAAGTTCAAGTAACATTCCCTAAGTCTAGGTAATATAGATATAAATTTGCATATTGAACATTGATTGCTTGTCAGCATATATTCTGTTTCTTTTCTTTTTTTCTTTGAATGATTCTGCACAAATCAAACGGTTTGCCAATAATTTTGGAATGGAAAGCACGGCGTTTGTTATTTTCTGTGCTGAAAATGCTTGCATTCCTGTCTCAACTATACATTACATGCACGGCGCAAAAAAATTATACGATATGACATAAAAAATAATACAAATATAATATAAATACGTAAATATTTTAAAATTTATATAATATAAATTAATAAAGTATCAAACTTTATATTATAAAATAATTATAAAATAATTATAAAATATTAAAATATATAACATTATGTAAATTCATGAATTATTGAATTTAATTTCAATCGAATTATTGCTACTAACATTCTCTGGCCACCCTTGTTTGACAGCCTATCTCACCTTAATTGCTGCTTTATGTAAAATTCAGGGTTTTGTACCAGAAATTGGTTATTTTTTACTCCATTTATGGCGTGTTAAATATCTCAGACAATTTTTTTTTCCAAAGCCGCAAATTAAAAATTAAAAAAAAATATTTTAAGCTTTAAATTTTATATTTATTAAATATTATTTTTTTATAAATAATTACACAAATAAATTCAATTAAATCATTCTATCAAATAATTTGAACAATGAATTATTAATATTTAATGCATCTAGAAGTATTTTAAATTGTGAATTTAATTCAACATTAATTACTACAATAAATATTAATTTTTTTAAAAAATAATATTTTTAGAATATATGTACTAACAAGCAAAAGAAAAACCGATTCAAATCGAATTCATGAATGGATGTTTAAAACCAAATCCCATAATCCAAATTTCAATCTTTCAAACTGGAAACAAAATCCCTAATCCAAATTTGTGTTTAAGATTTAAAAGATAAAGCTTAGTGTTTAAAATTGGATTAACAAAAGTGAATATAATTCGTATTAATTATATAAATCTAAACATAACCCAAATTATTATTAAATAAAATTAGTTAGTAAAATGACACGTATTTTTTAAAATATATAAAAAATAATAAGTAAAATATAAAATTATTTTATTTAATTTTCAGTATATTATATAATTATTTAATTTTTAAATAAAAATATTATATGAATATTAAATTTATAAAATCATGTTTAAATTTGTTGTTCCGTATGTTCGGTTCATAATTGCTATGACAACGCAGAGACAGAAAAGAAAAATAGAAAGAGAGAAGATTGCATAATGGTGAAACCGAAAACACCCAAAAAAATAGGGGAAAAAGAAGAAAAGAGAAGAAAGGAAAACAATAATAAATAGTTTGCTTCCGATTTAGAAACATAGAAGAATTGCATTTCGAGTTCTCAATTCTTTCAATCCCCGAAAGGTAAGCTTTTCAATTGTTTTTGTTTCCTCAATTTATTTATTTATTTATTTTCCTTAGATTCCAAAACGAATCTTTTTTATTTTATTTTTATTTTACCAAATCGAATTTAATTCATTCTTCATCATTCACATTGTAACATTTCTTTTTATCGAACACCTAATGTTCATTTCTTAAGCTTTTTTTTTTTAATTTTAATGAGCTGTGTTTTCGTTTTTATTTATCTGATAGCTTTTTTTTCTGATTGCTGAGGAAATGTGCAAAAACAATAAGAAATCAAAAGCTTTCGGTATTTGGATTTTCATTATTCTATGCCTTTTGTTTAGCTTAGTTGATGTTTATTTATTTATTTATTTATTCAGAACACAATTTAATTTAGGATTTTATAACATTGCTTTTATGTTAGGAAAAAGAAACTATAAACAGTGCCGTAATCACTGTTCTAAATTCATATGAATATGCTAATTTTGAGAGATTTTGGTCTCCATTTTCCAGTTTTGTCACAATAAATTGGAAGATTTTTCATTTAAGGTAAGGAGTTGGGTATTTGGAGATTGTTTGTGAATTGTGAGGCTTGTCTTGGTCTATTTCCTATGAACGAGTTATCCGCGGCAATTTTCTTGGCGAGAGATATGCATTTTTTTTTGGTGGGGTTGTTCCTGCTCTTTTCTTCTTTTACATTGTTGTTTTCTGATCTGATTCTGTAATCTGTTGGAAGTCTGAGCCATGGAACTGTGGGGTTTTAGTCGTTGCTTTCCTGGGTTTTTGTTAATAGGTCTTTGCTACATCGCGCTGAGAGACTTTACTACATAGGCAATAGTTAACAATTTTCAAGAAGATATGAATATGATTACATCAGAAAGTTCGTTCCCACAAGAGTGTTTGATGGAGATATGGGGAATGGAGACGTTATTTTATGATTTCAGTGCTATGTAATAATATTTATGACATTCTTTTATGAGCGGTTTCAAACTAAAACAAAGCAAAATACAGATCATTATGAAAAATGTTGGGTAATGTTTCAATCTTCTACCTAGAGAGATGGTGCAGATAATTCTGTTATGTATGATTCACAAGCTTTTCTTTTATCCTTTTCCGTGATCTTTCCATTTGGATTGTGAATATTTGCCGGCATGTCTCTCTTTTATGCATACCCGGTGTACTGGGCACGAATGTTTTTTATGTTTAGATCATTATCTGCCATAAAATGATAGGTTTAATGCATGATAAAATCTATTGTTTTTCTGATTTTATTTGTTGAATGGACTTTTTGTCTCTTGGTTCGTGGACTGCAAACATAGCTGCAACCCTTTTCTCTCAGACTTTTGTATTTGCCTTTATTCTTATCATAATTGATGTATTTAATTATCTGTCTCTCCTTTGCTCTTTGCAGGAACTGTTGTTCTTTGCCATGGCGAATTCCAAGGGGTCAACAAGCATAAGAGATTTGATCTTCGCTGGAAAGCATCCTTTACTTCCTCCAAAAAGTCCATTTCCTACAGTCTATACTGATTATGTCCCCAACAATGTGATTAGATCAGTCCAAAATCCTAGAGAGGGAAATACGCACCACCTCCGCACTTCCTCTGAAAGCTTTCTGATAGAGGAACAACCCTCTTGGCTTGATGATCTCCTTAATGAGCCAGAGACTCCTGTGCGCAGAGGAGGTCATCGACGTTCATCGAGTGACTCTTTTGCGTACATTGATGTATCTAATGCTCGTAACCTAGATTATGCAGCTCAGGATGAGTATAGATATAAAAAAATGATTTCTGAACCTTCTTGGGCATCTCAGGAATATGATTATCATAGTCACAAAGATGCTCGGCTTACTTCTTTCTACACTGATGTGAACTTGTCAAAGCAAAAGAATAGGGCCTGGGATTCATCTTTAAATGCTGTGACTCATCCCATTGGGCTTCCTTCTCTGAGAGAAAACACCATTCTTCAGGGTTTAGGATCATCATGTGCTCTGCAAGAAGTAGAGGGTGCTCCATCAACAAGAGAAAAACAAGATTCTTCTGAATCTGCCACTCTTGATGAGAAAGCATCTTCTGAGAAAAAGGATAATTCTCATGCTAAGTCTCTTGCATATGACAGTGATACAAAACGTGCTAAGCAGTGAGTAGCCTATTTTACTGTTCCAGTTGTTGGGGGTATAGTACTATTATAGTGGAGTAACACATAACAAATCTATATATCTATCTATACATATATTTTCTGCATGTGCGTGCATTAAGCCAAATCCCATACTGTTGTTAATATCTTTTAAAAGTTACATTTTATGAGCTCAAGGAATGTGGTTGCTTATAATGCTACTAATTTTGTTAGTAATTAATTACTGTCTTCTTATAATGACCAAATTGACAAGGAGCTTGTTGATTACTTTCCAATGGGATTTC
>JBBYHK010000006.1:1945368-1962504 GCA_038382065.1 Adansonia grandidieri | reverse complement strand
GGTAAGCAGAAATGGTGTGTTGGCTAGAGTTTTATCATTGTAAGAAATTTTAAGAGTTACTGTTTTTGAGAAACTATAATCATTTTCAGAGGAGTGCATTGAAGAGTTTCAGGTTGATTTGCCAAGGTAAGAAGTTTGTAAGAAAACCTAAGGTACAGATAACCAGTAATGCGGGTAAAGATATAAACTAAGAGAAAACAAAAACATGAATCACTTATAGTTTACCTATAAGAAATATGAGAATTAAAAATATACAACATTTAATAGTTTAACATCAGAATTCATACCAGCACATAATTAGTTTAACTCACCACTGCCATCGCGATTTCTATGGCAACCACCATAAGAATCTATCTTGATATTCGCCTTTTCAAGCCCAACAAGTGCTTGCAAACGAAAATTGCGAGCAGCACAGTTAGAAATGAAAGCAGCTGCAATGGCCTTCTCAGTCTTTGGCATAACTGGTGCCATGATATCATACTCAGCCCATGAAAAATATCCAACAGGGACATCTGACGAGAGGCTAGTTGTCATTACAATATCATAACCCTTCCTATTTCCAAAGGAAAAGAAAACGAAACCGTTAGTTTTATAATGACTTCCCACTAGCTCTGCAGGGACTTATCCAATGAAACTATTGGCACATATCCAACGGATTGGGGGGAAATAATCAGGTTCATTTGTACCCAACAATTCCCCAAGAGAAGCCAGCTTAATTACCATAAGAAGCTAGTAGAAGTACTAAAATTTCTTTGCCAGAGATCTTACATACTGTTATTAATAATATAAACATACTAGAAGTATGCGTTAAATCTTATGGGGACAAATGTATAGCCGTGTCAATGTGCAGAGATTCTTGGAAGCATGTTTGTGTTGAAGCATCACGCTAGTGCTGGTGTCCTCAGATCATAGCTACTAAGAGAAATTCGCAGAAAATATCTTATTTAATAGTATTAAATTCACTTCAATAAAGGAGGCAAAAGTTTGTTAAAAAAGAGTATTGGGAAGAAAAATATTAATTAATTGAGCATCACAGAAGTCCCACAATATTCAGGGCAAAATCTGTGTTTGTTTCAAATGCAACCAAGTCATTATAGACTGTGCTTACCCACCGTCGCGCCTGCGCAATATTATTCTCTGAATAGTAGGAAGCCGATTCCATAGAGCGCAGCACACTAGCTACTCCAGATGGTTGAGGCAAACCAAAGCCTGCGTCAGGTTTCTCACTCGAATCAAGTCCAAATGAACAACCCACAGAACAATTTTTCCACTCCTAAATACCATGAAGAGGAATTCAGTAATACACAAGGAGACATAATTAAACCTAAAACCACTTAACTGGATCCCTAAAGCCAACTAAGAAGTTCAACTTGTAAACAACAACAAAGCTGGGAAGAATATTATGCAAATTGACATGAAAAGCATCAGTATCATTTTAACTAATGTGCCAGGTTAGAGAAAATAGAGTTGTCTAGGATATCAGACACACACAGACACATACATATTTCTCAGACTTCCAAGTGAAGACATGATCTTCACTCAAAAAGCAATAATACATGAACACTATGTTATCTGCGTTTCCTATATGATTTCAGTCAAATTGTGATAAAATGAGCAAATAATACTTATTAATAACCACACAATTTCACAGACAAATCATTCTGAAAAATTCACATCACAATCTTAAAAGCTAAAGGTTCATATTCGAAACAGAAGATCAGCATAGTGTCCAATACGCTAAATTATCTGAAGAACTTGCAAAGACAAAATAAAAAAAAAAAAAAAACTTTGATCATGATATCATTTTAACCCCAAAAGGGGTAAACAATAATAACAATAATAATAAAGAAGAAGAAGAAATAGTGAAGAAACCTGCACAGCGCCAGAAATCGAGATGGGATCCTTGCTAAAATCCCTTGAATAAACCACGTAATCTTCTCTCTCAAGCCACTCCTCACAACTATCAACGACTGAGTTCTGATCACCACCCAAGGCAGCAATATCAAACTTTTCAACACCGTCAACCTCTGCTCCACCATAAGAGTGTGATTTATAGAACATATCAGGCCACGAATCAAAAAAGGCAGCGTTTTTAGACATGTCAAGACGACCCAGAAACGCGATTTCAGCTACGACAACAAGGGCCACAACTAAAGGCATCAAATTGGACCATTTTTTCTTGTTGGAAAACGATGCAGAAGATGACAACCCATCAGAAACGGGCAACCCTTCTTGGGTTCTTGGTCCTCTTAGATTTTGCACAATACCCATCGATCAAAAACAGAGTCCTAGTCTCTATTTCTCTCAATGTAGCTCTAAGTTTTAAGGGAACGAAAACACAAAACAAACAGAGAAACAAAGGTTACAGTTAAAACTGCATTTTTTTTTTTTTCTAATCTTAAGACACTAATGGAATGAAATTTGAAGCTTGAAAGAAGATAAATTTGGTTCTTTTCTAAGATTTTATTCGTTCAAGTTTCTAGGTAAAAAAATGTCCAAGAAATAATAGAAAAAAAAATTAATAACTTGTGAGTTAAGAGAAGGACGTAGACTTTCCCCGCTTAAAAGGTCTACGCTGCTGGGGTTGGGGTCTAGGGGGCGTTGGACTTCCGCTTTGAGTCGAATATCCTGGGTTCTGGTAGCGACGCCAACTAGTGTAGCATAGAAGGCATTTAGGTATGGGCGAGAGGAGTAAATAAACATTAAAGATACTCTTGTTTCCTACGAATATTTGAATATACGAATTACGGGTCGATGAATCAAATACTTTTTAGGTTTGAATTAATTTGAAGTCTGTACTAATATATAAATTTTGTAAATTTATTGGGTTAGAAAAATTATCATAAATATAAAATATATTAAATTTTTTTATAATATAAATTATTAGTATATTATAAATTTATATAAAAATTAATATAAATATAATATAAATAAATAAATTATAGTTAGAGGTTACATTTATACTTTTAAGGGAAAATAGTATTAAAATATTTTTTTTAAATGTTATTTATTTTTAATTAATATAAAGTCTATTGAAGTTATGCTAAAAATGTACGGTCGAATATTATCTTAGTGCTATGAATATTAAATATAGCGCTGACATATTGAGTGATTAAAAAAGAGCCATACACATTAAATATAAATAATTTTGTTTGGCATTGCTGGGAATTTGTAGTTTGCCTACGCTACTCGTCGCGTCCGCCACTCAGATAAACCAAGTATCTTGCTCAGTTTTGTCCATGGTCGAGCGAGCATCTAATCCGTTCCAACTCCTGCTTCAAATATAACTTTTATTAATTTGATTCTGTTTAATTTAAATTAATATTTAATAATTAAAATAAAATTTTTAATTATAAAATATATGAATATTAATATATAAAAATTTTAATTTTTTTATTGATTATGAATAATATATAAGTAATGTAAGAGGGTATAAACAAATAAAATTTAAATTTGAACAAAAAATTTAAAATTTTTTAAATTACAATTTAATCCGTGAATTCTTCTACCAGCAAACTCTTAATAATTTTTTTTTCAGTTTGAAGAACAGAGATTTGAATTTTTAAATGTATTAAAATAAATGTTAAGCAAATAATGATTTTTAAGTCTTTGCGTTACTTTTTAACCAATTTATTAATAATAAATTCATTTACTATAAAAAAATTTATCAATATATGATTAGTCTGTATATCTAAGAGTCTTGCCAAAATCCCTTTATTTAGGATTGTTTGAAACCAACTTCATATGTTTGCACTATAAAAATATGTATTTTTAGTTGAAAGTAAAAGCCAATGGCAGATTTAATGATTTAACAATAATAGATCATAGGAATTTCACTTGATCAGGCAAAGTTAAGGTTGCATTTTGTTTATATTTACAACACCTCATCATTCACAACTCAGAAACACCCCCTTCCCATCAGTTGTGACATTCCTCGTCTCCTATCTATGTTATTCGGTTGCTTGAACTCAGACTTTGAAGAATAGATATGGACATATATATTGAATAGATATGTTATTTTTTAAAAATTTCCTTATATTTGAAAGAAAAAATTTTAAAATGATTATATTCTTATATCTATGTTTGGACATGCAAGGGAATTGAGTGCTGGACAGAGGTACTTGAGACAAAATGAAGAGTCGGAATAACTTAATCTTCTACCTAAATTCCGTTGTGCCTGTCTGAAGTATAAACAGATCTCCGATAGCAGCCGGCTGACTTATTATCGAAAACTTCGGATTAACTAGCAGAAGTAACTTAGCATGCAAGTTAAGTATAAAAGCAAATTGCAGCGCGGATCCAACAATAAGAGGACAAAAAGAACAGAAGAATTCTAACTTAAATCTATGCCAAATCTTCTAACTGCACGCTCACCATGTTGTGTAGCTATTAACAAGGCCATCACCAGCAATCAGTTCCTGGTACTGCATTCTCTCCCAGCATTTGTCCGCAAACAAGCACCGAGTGAGAACTTGCCGAATTTGTCCCGTACCTCTGGGGCCAATAGTATACTTTTTGGTTCATATTAGCAATTAACTCTCCCTCAGAAAGTATTTTGTGTCAGACTTTCGGCAGGTGAAGCTCTCAGGGTGTTCTGACAGCAATTTTTTTTCCTCTTTCTGCAGATGTATTACCAAAGATTGAGTCATCTACTGAATTTAATTTTCTGAGTGCCCAAACCTTAACAAGAGTTTCATGGATAATAAAAATAAGATTACCAAACATGGAAGTGGTAACATCATCTCAAACAATTTAGATCTTGTAAAGAAGTGTCAGACACAGTTAAATTTTAATCTTACTTTGACTGTTGCTTGAACCATCCAGCATTGGCATCATCTTCAAGCGTTTTGCCCCTGACACACAGCTGGTTTTTTTTCTTTGGTCTTCATCTGCAAAATTCTGACCCGAGACCTCTATAAAAGACCAAATACTTGAGTTAAACAAAAAATACGAAGTTCCTCTACAACAAATAACCCAATCCAACAATGCAAGTCCTTTCTCCAGAGTTCATCGTTATCTCCAGTGGCAACAAACAACAAAATTCACGCATATATGAAAAGGCTGTATATTCCCTGTGAAATTCGGAAGCACCACTGAACAATGGCAACTGCTTACAAGACTTAAACATCAGTAATATCAAGTGGCTTTCACCAATCATGTGAAGTTCGGGGAAAAAGAGAGTCAAAACTGATAGTCCATCAGTGGTGTTAAAAACAAATTCAATAACCCAACAGGCTCTTTCAAAAAAATTTCCATCAAAACCATACGAGGAGAGGAAAACATGTTTGTTGCAAAAATCTTCGTGAAAATAATTCATGTTCATTGGAAAGTGCAATGCATACGTTAAAAGTATACACCAGTTAGCATGGAATAGGGAAACTCATAACAGAAATCAATAAAGGCAACAAGAAGAAGAAAATATGCCGGCCGATTGATGCTATATTTACCAGTGGTGCAGCCCCCTGAGTTTGTATTACTTCTCAAGTAGATTCTATCATCACAAACCACAGTTTCTCTTGGATCAGGAAATGTAGCTGAGCTGCTTTTGCCTGCAGACGTAAAATTTTGTAAACATGGACTTCCCAGGATAGAATCAGCAGTGCTGTCCAACAAAGGGTCATTGCTCTTCTGGTAGAAATCATCTTGGAGAACCGAAAACTGAAATGATAATCAGGATAACTTATTGAAGCAAGGCAATTAATTGAGGTAGCACCATAAGACGAAGATGACAAGAAGGTTAAGTCTCTGACCTGATTAGGAGAATCATGTCCTTTAGCAGACAGTTGTGGGGTTGGACATGGATCCCACATTTCATCTAGTGGATGACAGCCATGCAAACTCATAGAACAATGTAACTGCTTAACAAATGAGGCTTCTAAGAACTGAAGATACGAATCGTGCTTCTCATTTGTCCAAACCATAGTTTGACCCTGCTAAGTTAAAAATTAAAATAACAGTGAAGTGCATTATGGCAGCACATGCGATGAAAACATAAAGAGATAAACTGAACACCATATATTGCAGGGGAAAAAACTCAACCATTTACATAAGACTAACTAAAAAGAAAGAAGAGTTTCCTCAATAAAAGGACATTCTTTAACTTACCATTCAATCCACAGTGACTTCAAATAGCTGAAGGGTCATTCTGCTAGGTTCTACCCAATTGTCCCACCTTTTTGAATTTCTCGGATAAAATTTATCATAGGCAAACAGAAGGGAAAGGTGCTCAACAAATAATTAAGCTAGGTTGGAAGAACCAGGTAGTGCAAGAAAAAATAGCATCACTAACCAAAGGAATCCAGGATGACAGTCCCAAAAAGTAAGGGTGTGCTTGATTGGGTGGAAAAGTGGAAGAATGGATAGAGTAGGGCGGAAAGTGGAAGGAAAATGAATTTAGAGTGTGCTTTGTTGGAAAGGAAAATGAGGGGAAAGAAAATAGGAAAGATTGTCATTTTCCACATCTATTAACAGAAACAAATCACTCCAAATTGGAAAGAAAAGTGTAAAGAAATGAGAGTAATGTGACTCAAATGTCTATATTTACGAAATTTTCTATATTTTCTAGATTTTGTTTCTTCATCTTAATTTACAAAGGGTATAATAGTAAAATAATATAATTTTTATTTTCTTTCCTCTTGTTTTTCAATCATACCAAGCAATGAGAGAAAAGAAAATTACTTTTTTCTTTCCACTTTTCCATCTTTTCTACCAAGCACACCAATGGAAAGAATATATATATATATATATATATATTTCATCTTTTCACTTTTCTCTACTTCCAATTTTACATCTCTCCAAATTTCTTTCCACTCTACCAAGCAAAGCCTAAATGACGAAGTTGGAGAGGACCGGAGAATTAAAGCTGTTCATGAGAAATATTGACAGCAAAAGGAGAATGAACAGGACATTTAAGAGACTTTGGATAGGGAAACTACTCACCTCCAACAGAAATCCATCTTAGATACTAAATGAATTAAGTAAATGGAGGTGATGCTGCAAACTTTTAGAGGAACTACTTCCAATGGTCATAAAAAACAAGTACGTACGTATTCTTTCTCAAAATGACATAAAACAAATCTTCATAATAACATAATGATCCATAGAAATAACAAAAGGAAGAAACTAATATGAGATAAATCCAGTAAAACAAATCTAATAATCACTTAATCCAAGTGAACACTCTATTCTTCCATTAAGGGTATCTTGATACACTTTTTACATAAAAAATAATTAGCCTTGGGCAAAGAGAACGACATGTTAGCTACTTTCCCACAAATCTTGCATTCAACCTCATTATATCTTCAAGATTAATACAGCACGTATAAACAAGAATGTGGAATACTCCAGACCATTCATCCATTTCCGACCTTTGGTCTCAATCTACCATTTTTTTTTTTTTTTTGCGGTATACCTGTTAAGAAAAGATGAGACACTTGTCCAATGGAAAATGTCTAAAATAAGCTTAATATTTTTTGTTTAAAAAAGCTTCTAAACATAAAAGAACAGGACAAAGGATTATAATAGTATACAAAATCTAGCAGTGAACAGCCTTGAACAACAATGTACCAATTCCAACTATATAAACTGAAAAATAGAACTTTAAACCCTGCCTTCTCTATTAAAATTTTAGAAATTCAATCTTCTTTTAGAAAGAAAAATATAAAATCCAAATTAGCAAATTAAGTCACCTCGATTATCCATATTATCATATTTCCAACATGCATGTTGAGGGGATGGAAGGTTAGCGATGTTCTCTTCGGCTCTATTTAGTGTTGTAGAAATCAGAGGCTGATTGATATATAACCCCTGTTTTGAGCTTGCCCCAGTTGCTTTGCTGGCAATTCGTTGAAATTATATCTCATTTTTTATTAATATCGAAGACAAAATTTTCTTAAACATTTTAGGAGGAATTGGTTCCAACCATTTTTGTCACAACAAATATATCATGCAAGTACGATCATACGAGACATTAAAACTTTTGCTCCATGATTGGCATTTTAAAAGTATGATTAAATTAATAGTGCAATATTTAAAGCCATAGAGTACATTTGTTTAGAACTACAAGATTTTGCAGTAACGATGCCCCCATTAAACAATTGATTCAAAGAACCAGCAGTTTGTTGGTGCTAAATAAGGAAATTAGTTATAATTTTACTGTAAATTTCCATTTCTCTATTCCAAAAAAAAAAAAAAGCAAATCATATCAAATTATTAAGCATTATAAAAACTTAGATTCTTATATAAAGATCAGTAGATTCCAAAAGTTGAAGCAGCTGAAAATAAATCAACAGACTGACTGTCTATTCAAAAAGAAATCGATGCAAAAACAGAAAACTTACTTAAGAAATAAAATGTTTTATTATAATCTTCATTTCTTAACAAGACAAACTGCATCACTGCAAAATAAAAATGATAAATATATATATATATATATATTATGAAACTACTCAAAACCAGCCTAATCGTCTTAAACGAAGCGATCTCCTTTTCCCTCTATTGTTCCCTAATTTGATTTTCTAACTGAAAACAAAACCTCCATTATTCCAAAAAAAAAAAAAAAGAGAATATGAAACATACTTTCTGCAGTCAAATTATCATATCAACAAATACTAAGTACTTAGAAATTATATATGAAGAATAACACATGCAAAGCGATAATTTAAGAAAAAAATGGAAGTTAAATTAGAAAGGAAAATTACCGGTCTTACATTTGAAGTAGGATTTTGGAAGCTATCGATGGTTACACCTGAGACAGAGGAGTCCGAGTTCGTCCGAGTCAACTCATGAGATGGAGCCGGAACCGGAAAATCCCGCCGGAGATTATGTCCCATGTAAAAGTTTTCTTCGTTTTTCCTTTTTGTTCTTTCAAATCGGAAAAAAATAAATGAAGAACGTGCGAATTGTTCCTTCGAATTAGCAGAGAAAAGGGAGAGAGAGAGAGAGAGAGAGTCGGTGTTGGTGAGTTGTTGTTGGGACCAATAAAAGGCTCCACAGGGCGACACTTTTACACGTGTGAATATTATCAGATAGGTGCCACGTCATCAGGAGAGATAATATCTTCGGCCAATGTCAGCCAGATATTTATTTCTCTTCCGGCATCAACGCTTCTCTCCTTGCACAACATTAAACATGGTACTAATATATTATAAACACACGATTTTAAAAAATAATTATAATATAATATAAAAATAATTTTAACACAATTGAATATATAAAAAAATGCAATCCACTCAATTACTTGAACCTATCATTTTCAACACGATCCATACAGGTGATCCTTTTGAAAATAGGGTTAGGTAGCGGGGCGGATTGATTTTCACTAGAAGTTTCAGGAGTAAATTGCGGAAGATATTGAATGAAACCTTGTGTTTATAGCAACTTCCCAAAACTAGCGCCCGTGGCCTAATGGATAAGGCGCCTGACTTCTAATCAGGCGATTGTGGGTTCGAGTCCCACCGGGCGTGCATAAAAATTTTTTCGAGTCCCACGGGGCGTGTTTAAAAATTTTTTCAGCCTATTGTTATGAAATGGGCAATTGGTGATTGGTCCACACTGCTGGCTCATCTTGTGAAGGCCAATTATAGCCCATTGTCTTCCTTACCCCTCACCAGGCATCAAACCAACCCGACCCAATCAGAGGCCCAACCTTTTGTCCTGAATTTCTTTCTGGTCAATTCGATTCCGTGGCTTTCTGGTGACTCACTGAGTGACTGCTGATCCAAATCAATGGCTTCTTCAACTTCGCTTAGCCCTTCTGCTTTCGGCTCCACGAGCACATGCCCACTCACCATTTCTTCGCCTTTTAAGCTAAACTATTTAAGAATCTCATTTCCTTTGAATGGTGGGTCCTTTAAGCTTCCTAATGATCCTCCTCTCACTCTCATGGCCTTCACTTCCCGTAAATCCAAAGGTAATCTCTTTCTCTTTGTTCTAATTTTTTTTTTAGACTGTTTGAAATGGTGGATTCGATTTGATTTGATTCTACGTTACCATGTCACTCGGGCTTATCTTTTGGATGTTACTTGTAGTTGCTTATCTAGTGAAGTTTGATTGATTAGCTTCCCAGAAATCTGAGGAAAGAAAACAGACAAACATTTTCCGGGAACTTATAAAAATCTAGCTTAAAAGCAATGAAAAGGTGTGTTTGGGCTAGCGGCCTAATGTTCATTTTTCTAATGTTTCTGACTTCATAACATCTCAATCGTCTCTCAAAGGTAATGGTCTAAGGCTCGGCTTCAGTATTAAGAGACAATATGAGTTTTTGTAATGCTTGTGTGTATCGATATTCGTTATATTACTTTTAGTTTCTTCCTGTTGAGTTCTACTGAGGTCTTAGTGATGATTATATTAGAACATTTGAAAAGCCAAATTGACCTTGTTTTGTTGATTATGTGCAGCTGCAGTGGTTACTAAAGATTCATGGGAGAAATTGATGTCGAACAGCGATGCCGCTGTTCTTGTCGAATTTTATGGAAGCCGGTGTGCGGCTCCCCTGTAGGATGGTTCACTGAATTATTGATGGCTCACCAGAGAGTATGCTGGAAGACTTAGCTGCTTCTTGCTCAATACTGACTATGACTTTGTCAATAGTAGAGTATTATGAAATCAAGGCTGTAATAGTGGTTTTGCTGTTCAAAAATGGAGAGAAGAAGGAGTCTGTTGTCGGTACCGTGCCGAAGGACTTCTACATAGCTGCCATACAGAGGGTTATGAAGTCATAAACGATGATATAGTGCATTAACTAGAATGTCCAGTAAAGGTATCAGCTTTTCTTGCACTCGTGCGTGTATATGTATGTTTGTGTTAATTGGATTATCAATGCATAAATTTATGCATCCTTTAGCTGCACCTTGCTTTCCAAGTTAAAGATAACAATGTTTTGTTCAAGATGGGAAGTCAAAATTTTATAGAATGATAGTGCTGCATCATCAAACCTTTCGTATCGATGAGTAGCTTGCATTAGAAGGTAATAAAGAAAGTGCCCTTAGAGACATCTCTCTCTGTTTTGAATCAATGAAGGACAAAAGTTAATCTTAATGACTAGCGGCACTATCCTAATCTCCATATCGATGATAAAAGCAAAAAATACTCTTTATCTTGGTTATCAAAAAATTATAGGGCAACACAAACCCGAAAATTATAAGATAATCACTTTTTTTATTTTTATTTATTTATTTATTTATTTATATTTATATTTTTTTGCTTTTTGTACAGGTAACAAGCTTGATGGCATTCACTTGCTATAGAACAGGAAGATTCTGCATAACAAATACAATGCATACCTGCTAACTCGTCGGTGGAATCACATCAAGCACTGTCAACTATGCCTAAAATTGAATAGAGGTGGCTCGGGAATTGTTGGATGAAGCAAACAAATGATTGGCCTTAAAGGGAGAGCATATTTTGAGGAGATTGTGATGATCCAGTTTCAAGTAAAAAGCTTCTACTGCAATATGATCTTGATGTACTTGAAGAGGAAGCAATATATCTTCCATCCCCACTGTGAAAAAGAGGGAATTTTCCTCTACTTGCCCTTCCTCTTCCATCACTACCTTCGTAATCTTCGTCTTCGATGGCTTGAATGAATCCACTTTGCATCGGATCTGAACTCTTGTATAAAAGCCGAAGGACCTGTTTGATTGAAGGTCTGGCCCGTGCTTCTCTCTGGGTACACCATCTTACTATGGTCACAACCATCTGAAGTTGGTCTAAGTTGAAGGAGTCCTTAATTTTGGGGTCGACTAGTTCCATTAGCCTTGCCTCTGATGCCATCAGTATCTGGGATGATTCTACCAAATTCTTGCCGTTTTGTATAGCTTGTCTTGCAGTCACCATCTCCAAAAGAAGTACGCCGAAGCTGTACACATCACTTTTATCGGCGAGCTCTCGAGTGACCACATATTTGGGATCCATAGAACCTGCAAGTCATCTCAGATCTTTAGTAAAGAACATGAGACAGTTATAGTTTAACCTTCCAGTCGTATATAGGCTAACCTGGACTGCTGCGTATGTCGGTATTTACTGATTCGAAGCAAATAGTACCATCAGTTGAAGCATGTGCAAGGCCAAAATCCGCAACCTAATGGATACAGTAAAGCAGAATGCAGTAATTGTTTAAAAGCAATGTACTTTGATGCTTTTACCAGAAGGCAAAAAGTTCTTCAATATTCTCATATGAAAACTTTTCTTCCTGAATTTCTTCAAAATCTGTTTCATTTTCTCAAACTGTTCTCTTATAGTTTTAGAACCTATATTACTCAATTTCGGGGCAGTGTTGAATACGGGTATGACAGTTGACACAAGAATGTTCTATTTTTTCGAAGTTTTTTCATGTTTTTGGAGAATTATATATTCATATCCATATCCGAAGATATATCTATACGGATACTTCAAGAAATATGAAGAGTCGAAGCAATATAATTTAGAAAAATACCTTTGCAACAAAATTATCATCCAACAAAACGTTGCTCGATTTGATGTTCCCGTGGCACAGTGGTGGATCGCAATAAAAATGGAGGTACTCCTACAAAAATAAACCACAGATGAAGAATGACAAGGGATTTAGCAAGATGATGATTACGTAATAAACAAATCTGCAAAATGGAAAAACAACAGAATTAATAGCTATTTACCAAAGCATTAGCAACGTCAATGGCAATTTGTATTCTCGTCTCCCAACTGAGTGGATTAGTTGCTGGGGCTGCACAAACATGATACCAAATCCATTGGCGGCATGCAATGAACAAGTGATGGATGGACATCTATGATACTCGGACTCCATTGTGAGTACCGGATATGGATGTTTGTCTGACAGAAATATGTTTATTTTTTTCTACATTTTTTTCATATATTTGAAGGGTCCTTGAAGGATCATATCTCCATATCTATGTTCAAAAATATATCTGACATCCGTATTAAACATGTGTACTTCAAGAACCATAAACAATCGAAGCAGCATAGATAGACATAGAAAAATAACATGGGAAAGAAGCTGTTGATTAAATCTGGCTTCCACTGCATTTGGGAGTACGGATTTATTATACAATTATCACTAGAAAAGTTTTTATAAACCCAAAAAATAAAGGTGTGAAAGGTTGATATGTCGTCAAATGATATATTGCTTCGATTCTTTATTTTTATTTAAGTACTCTTGTCTGAAACATTTTTGGATTATGATATGGAATATTACCCTATAAATAAATGAAAAACTTGAAAAAAAAAATTAAATATATCAGTGTTAAACACGTACTCGCATTTAACACTCACGCTTGAGTCCGAAAAACGTTGGTCAAATGGAGGCAAGAATCTCTTATTTTGAACTGAAACAATGTAACTGACTCCTAAATGCTCCCAAGAACCCTCTCCCATAGGCATTTTACGATCATAGTTGGAAAACTGAATTAGAGGAAAGGAGAAGCATACAATGAAGATGATCCTTTAGGCTTCCATTTGACATGTACTCGTACATTAGAAACCTGCAATGAAGCAAAAAGCTTTTAATTTTTCCGGTAGACGGATTGATCACCTCAACAGACATAACAAGAACGACCTACCTCTCTCGTTTTTTGATGCAAAATCCTCTTAGAGCAACTAGATGACGATGGTGCAATTGAGCAAGAAGTTCGATCTCTCCGCAAAATTGGTCTTCCCTGTGGCCCTGCTCCGAAACTTTCATTCGCTTCACAGCTGCCACCGAGCCATCACTAAATCGAGCTTTGTACACCGTCCCGAAACCTCCACGTCCGATGACGGTGTTAAAATTGTCAGTCGCCTTTTTGATTTCCTTATAGCTATATTTTCGAAACAACGACGAAGTACCTGCATTTAAATATCAATCCCCACCAGAATGATGTTCAAAACTTGCCACTATCAAAAGGAGAATAGTTGCCATGAAAACAAACCTTCCTGAAGTTTACGCATGAACAGAGGAGAAGGAAAGTGTTTTGAAGAGTTCGGGTTCATACTCTCGGAATCCTCCAACTCTCTACATTTCTGGCGAATCAAAACTACCAAGACTATAAGTATCATCACCGCGGCTACAGTAACGGCTATGCCAACACCAGGAATGAATGTAAGGTGGTAGGAATGTTGCTTTTGTTTCGGAGGTAATCCCAAAAAGAGTTGGCTCGGACTAGCAGCAACCGATGGATTAGGAGAAGTCTTAGGGGCAGATGGCAATGCAGATGTCTCCGAAACTAGCATCATTATATACGAAAAATTATTAGCTAATAAGCCACGAAAAGAATACTCGCATATCTAATGTCTCGATGCAGTTAAAACCGGGAAGCAGCACACATTTCGAAATGACATTATATTCGGGGCATTGGTTTTTCCAGGCATTCCAGAGCATTACTATGTCAGTGTCTATTATCAATCCCCATTAAAAGCATTCAAGTTTAACCTAACCATTGCTCTAGACCGCCTATTTTAAGCACAGGAGAGGTAATGGATCGTTATCGGTCATGCTTCTTTGTTCTCAGCACCGCTTAACAGGAAAGACGAGGAAGGCATACCAGGATACAGAGCTAACAACAATCGTAAACATTTAAGCCATGCAAGGAACTGTAAAAGTTGGAGAAATCTTACGAAAGACAATCCGGAGCATGACAACATATATCGACATAGTTCTCATAAATCATCAAAATCACTGTTTTTTTTTGGGGGGGGGTTTAAATTATTCATACCTAGTGGGATGTTAAATCCCTGAACTTGAAAAAAACAGCTTGCGATTTTGACAGTTGAACGGTTGTCGACTTGGCTGGCAAGTGCAGCAAAGGTTGCATCTCGGCAAGTACTCAATGTCATATTATCTTCGGATCCAACCAGATGATGAAGGTAGATGATGCTAGCACTCAAACACTTTCGGCAATCATTTTCCTGCAAAAGTGGTGGTTTGCAATTCTCCATGACATCCACGAATTTTGGAGACTCCAGCATCTGCATTACAGTTTTTCGACCCCTACAGTCATAGCTAACGGGAATTTTTGTACCGAACCCGCAGAAAATCGTTGCATTTCGTGGAACTCCATGGAGTTCCATGGTTTGCGATACGGAGCGGATGCAGGTGTCGGATAAATCTGATGTAACTCCCAGGTTGCTTGTCGCATTTGCGTATCGAGCGACAGAAACAGCAACAAAAGCATTCATATGGCGGCAACACTTTCCCCTGTCATCTTTATTGGAGCATAAAGAAGCCACAAGAGTAAAATTCGATCCACTCAAATCTAAGGGGCAGTCTGCGAAAGTGGCAAACACGATTAATCAGATATCAGTAAGCAACAAGAACACAGTCATCTTTGGCTTAGTGGCCAATCTGCAAAACTAGATCTCGTTATCCCTAATTGTGGCAATCTATATTATTCGAAATTTGGTGTGAGTGTCGGACATAGATGTGTTTGACAGAAATATGTTCAATTTCTTTCATGTTTTTCCATGTACCTATGTCCAAAAATGTTTAGGAGCAACATAACTCCAAATGGCTCGCCCGCTGCTTTAGGAGTCGCATTTCCACATCATTTTTCCAAGCAAAAACAAACAATGCAAGCCGGAAAATTCCGGCTGTAAAAACACCAGTTTGGCCATTAATTCTTGAAACAGAGCTCTAAGAATCCATTAAGCTAAATTCAGAAATTGAATAGATGCTGGATTAAACATGACATTATCTTCAAATTTATCAAACGGCGAGTGAAAAAACATTCAAAGTTCAGGTAACTCAAAACAGTCTAATCCCCAGTCCCCACCATCATAATCAAAACAGAACAGGGTTTAAACTTGAAAACTGATCAGTTTTTATATGAATGCAAATCATAATTCGAAAATTTCTGCTTCAAAATCCATACCCATTTTTTAGGATTCTAAAAAAAAGCATAATAAATGGCTCAAAATGATATCTTTTACAATTACAACTTGAATAAAAGGAAAGTGAAGCTCAGCTAATATGAAACAAGAAAGTAATCAAGACTTAACCAGCAAGCATCAGAGGGAGTTGCAAGGCAAGGAAAGCCATAAAACCCAACATTCCCTTTCCATAAACCACCATGGTTGAGCAGGAAAGAAGATTTTTTGAAGCTTAGGCCAAAGAAACCAGAAAGAGAAATATTATGTCAGCACATCTGGGAACCGTAGAAGAACTGACTGGCAGATTGAGGGTGCCACTGGTCACTGAGAGAAGTGCTTGAGTGCAGCTTTTTAACCCTTCCCCTTTGTCTCTTTCTTTCAGCCTTCAAAGTTCAAATGGTGAACAATGTTTCTTAAGGCTTACACTTGATCTATCATTGGAAAATGGGGAAAAAAAAATGGGGAAGTGAGTGATTGTGGTCCCGAAGAATCGCATTGAAGTGGGTCAATTTTGCAATTATTTTCAGGACTCTCTCTTTATTACATGCATGAACAACAGTTGTTGTCTGGTTGATATAATACAAGGTATCTGGTTCAAATTTAAGTTTCTGGGTACTACAGTCTGATTCATTGTTGTTCAGTTGGCGTTTCTTTCTCCATTCATCTAGTAATCACGATTATAACACAAAAAAATAGACGAATATAAATAAGTGAATCAAACTTTTTAATTTCTGCAAGTAAACACATACTAAAAGGTTGTTTATTTGATGCTTTTCTTAGCAAAACAAAACAATGTTTTTCTTTCTTTGTTTTTGGCAAGAAAATGTAAAACAAGAATTAAAAAAAAAAAAAAAAGCCTATGAAAAAGTGAAAGTGCTTGCAGAATATATATATATATATATATATATATATATATATATAAAACAAAGAGTGAGACAATGTTGGCATCTATTTTAACGAACAAGATTTTACAGTGAACAGTAACAGGTGAAAAAGACTCCGAGCTTTGTACATGGACAACGGAGGACAAGATAAAATAAAAGCAGAAGATCAGATTGTTTGCATTAGAAGAATCCAATTTGACAATTTATATATTCGTATATTATTTGTGTATTTGTTCAAGACATAAATTTATATAAATTGTGATATTTTAATATAATTTAAATTATATAAAATTTAATATATGTATTCATGATAATATCATGATTTTAATATTTTATTCATGTTATATTCGTGTTTTTTCATATTACAATAGAGATGCAAATTGACTTGCAAACCATAGTCACTCAGTTGCTGAAA
>JBBYHK010000006.1:1895220-1917229 GCA_038382065.1 Adansonia grandidieri | reverse complement strand
ATATATATATATATATATATATTTGCTGTTTTCGGGATATGAAAGTTTACTACTCTTCTGAGAAATGGCAGTTTTGATACTTGTTAGCTGTTGATTATTTTCTAGCTCCCATTTTTTTTTCCTTTACTTTTTCGGATCTGAGATTTGGAGAAAAAAAAAACAAAATGATAAAGAATATATTCAGTTTATTCCTTATTATCTGCATAAATTGGATGGATTTGCAGGACAATTTGTTTGGTTTTATGTGTGATTATTTGTTTTGTACTCGTTGTTGGAGAATCTTGAAATTTCGAGATTTAACATGGAAGTTTTAATTTTTTTGGTTCTCATCTTTTTCTAAGCAGGTACTTCCTTAACTTTTATTTATAAAAATTTTTATGTTTTGAAAGTTATGGATAGATATAATTTTTAGATATTTATGGTCTAATGGAATTGCATTTAAAAGAATGCAGTTAATTGGGAATATAGTGAGACTGTATGATTAACTTACTCTTTGCTTGGTTTGGTGAAAATTTGTTAGATATTAAGTTAAAGAAAAAGAAAGTTGTAAAGGGGAAAGTTAATGAGATAATCATCTGATCTACCTGAGTTGATGGATTTATTATAGGGCAATTTGAATTGAGTTCATCTGTGCTTGCTGCTGTTCAAAACAAGAAATGGGATCCAATCTGAATTTCAAGAACTTTGGTGATGCTCCAAGTATGGAAGGAAACGGATCAAAGCCACTGGGCGATTCCCCATTGGCTAGGCAGTCATCCATATATTCATTGACCTTTGATGAGCTGCAGAACACATTCGGTGGACTTGGCAAGGACTTTGGATCAATGAACATGGACGAACTCTTGAAAAACATATCAACTGCTGAAGAGTCTCAGGCTTTGATGACAGCTTCAGTTCGTGGAGGAGAAGCTGGTGTTCCTGGTGGCAATTTGCAGAGGCAAGGATCATTGACATTGCCAAGGACTCTGAGTCAGAAAACGGTCGATGAAGTATGGAGAGACTTGATGAAAGAAAGTGATGGTGGTAAAGATAGAAGTAGTGATGATGGTGCTGGTGGTGTTGGAGGAGCGAATTTGCCACAGAGGCAACAGACTTTGGGAGAGATGACTTTGGAGGAGTTCTTGGCGAGGGCCGGTGTAGTAAGAGAAGATATCCAACATATTGGAGTGCCAAATAACGGTGGATTTTTTGGTAACAACTCTAGTTTAGCACTTGGGCTTCAACCAACAAATCGGAACAATGGTCTGTTGAGTAACAACAATAGCTCAGTTGTTCTTAATCAGCCTCCAAGGTTACCATTAAACATCAGTGGAGCCAAATCATCACATCCGCAGCAGCAGCAACAACAACAACCACCACAGCAGCAGCAGCAGCAACAACAACAACTACCACAGCAGCAGCAGCACGCGCCACAACCACTCTTTCCGAAGCAACAAACAGTCGCATTTGCTCCTTCTATCCACTTGATTAACACTGCACAGCTTGCTAGTCCAGGAGTTCGGGGTTCAGTTGTTGGAATTGGTGACCCTTCTATGAATAGTAATCTAGTTCAGTCTACTGCTCTGCAGAGTGGTGGGATTGGAATAGTTGGTTTAAGATCTCCGGCAAGCCACATATCTTCAGATGTAATTTCAAAGAACAGCATTGATACAACTTCTTTATCACCAGTTCCTTACGTCTTTGGCCGGGGAAGAAAATGCAGTGCAGCTTTGGAGAAAGTAGTTGAGAGAAGGCAAAGGAGAATGATTAAGAACAGAGAGTCAGCTGCAAGATCACGAGCTCGCAAGCAGGTGAGTTGGGTGATTCATACTAAGCTCGTTTATGTGGATACTTGTTTAAAAAGTATATTAATTTCAAAATTTTTGAAAGTTTTACTTGCTCAAAACATGCCAGTTATAGTGTCTAGGATTATGCCTTTGCATTGATTGTGTGAAAATAGTGGTTTGATAAGGTTTCCAGTTGGCAAATCAAATGTAATGCCAGTGCTGACGGCAGAGCTACTGCATTTTAGTTTGCACCATTTATGACTGGCGTCAAATCAGGTTCTCACGTATGACTAAAAGTTGTTGCAACTGTTTGTACTAACTGTTCTGAGTTTCTGGCAGGCCTATACGTTGGAACTTGAAGCCGAAGTTGCAAAACTTAAAGAAATGAACCAAGAATTGCAGAGGAAACAGGTAAGTACCTTATCCGGACTAAGATTCTTTGTGTTCTATTGAACACGTTGGGTGGATGGCCCTCCTTGACTGTGCTTTGGTTGGTGCAGCAAGAAGCGATGGAAATGCAGAAAAATCAGGTAATGCACATTTTTTGCCGCTTCCATCGTGCATTTATTTAGCATTCATAAGCAGCAACTAGCTTTTAGATGCGTTTCAAAACCGAAAGAAATTTGCAAACCATAGTATAATAATGCTTTATGGATTTTCGTTGAAATGTTTTCCTGTCTTAGGATGTTTCCTTTTATGCTGTGAAGATAGCAAGTCCCAATCCCAAAATATGTATTTTATTTTTCTGAGATTAAAAAGCTGATAGACCTTGGAAACTAGATTTTTACAAGGCGACTGGATAAAAAGGATCGATAAATACTGATTTGTCATTACGTAAAGAACGTGCTTAACTTGAAATCAAAGTGCATTCTTTTGCTTCATCAACTGTTTTCCGGTTTTCCTTTTCTCTTGCACCACCTTCTTATTCTAAGAGTTAGTCGATCATATCGCATCAAAAATCGATGGCAACCTGTTAATTATCTAGACTGGCACGTGCTGAATAGCGATTGCTGGATTAAAGTCAAGGATGAGTTACAAACTTATAGTTGAAATTTGCACCAAGGCCACTAGGTCAGTGGAGTCGTCTAGGTTGACCAAAGTAGAGGAGGGTTACGTGAAGGAGTTTAGTGGTTATAAATTACTCCCTTCCTCTGTCTCTCTCTCATGTTGGATTGGCATTATTAAGTTAATCAGAAACTTTGGCAAGAGATTAATGTTACCTTTTTCTTTGCTGAGCTTACTATTAGACGATAATGCTTATTTCCCTCTGCTTTCTTTTGCCTTATTCGAACAGATGTTAGAGACACTGAATCGATCATGGGGAGGTAAAAGACAATGCTTGAGAAGAACACTGACAGGCCCTTGGTAGAGTTGGAACTGCGGATGGTAGAAACGCTGCTTAGATACACAATCTCGGCCAGTGCTACGATACAAGGATTGCAGCCTGCATCTATTATCTGTATCTTGATACTGCAGAGGGACAGATAGATTTCTATGTATAAGAGCAAAAGGTTTTGAGTTGTAAATTATGAACTTAATAATATTAGTTTCACTCTTTAGATTGTATTTTCTTATTGGCTTGATTTCTGTTTGCCTATCATCATCATGATATAACCTTAACGACAGATGCGTGTAGGATAGTTCGATGTATGCTACAAATATGTTTTTCACACTCTACCCAAAGACTTGGTTAGTCTCTAACGTTACTTCATACCATTTGACTTATAAATTTAAGACGTGTATATCTGCTTGCATGTTGTAAAGAAATCTGTATGTTCCTTGTATGTACTGCTTGTGTCTCGTATCGAAGACAGTTGGAGAGTTGCTTAAAAGGCTTTAACACTGTTTTTATTATTATTTTTTTGTGGTGAATTGTGCTTGGATCTTAGAAAAAAAAAATCCACCTGTTCCATTGATTTTGATGCTGGGTTTCTTGTTTCTAGAACAACCTCAAGGAAAAAAAAGAAAAGTTGAGCTTTCAAGAATCCGTATGGTATACGCTTATCGAACAGATGGCAGTCATCCCAGCCTCATCCATCGTTATCCTTTATCCCACCAAAGTGGACGTGGATGCTGATCCACTTTCTAAAAGGGTTAAACTACCACAAATAATTCTTTGCATGGGATAGTACAGAAAAGTTTGGAAGAAAACGACTGTACAGAAACATAATGTTTGCTGAAAGTGAATCCAAGTATCCAAAAATCTACACGTTCCTAAAAAGACGTAAATAGGCCTAAAACAGGGGACATCATGGTCATATTAGACCCTTGACATGTTCCATCTTCTTGAAGAGGGTCGAACAATGATAAATATAACATGGAGAATCTGCAGCCTTGTTCCCCTCATTAACATATCAGGCCTTTACTTCTAATAGGTTCTACAAAATATCAAATTACCTGAGGTAGATTTAGCAGCAGTTCCTTGTCCATATACGGCTATGCCAATTGACAGCATTTTGCCATTTTGTTGATTTTGGACCTCTGTTTATGGCACTGTGGCATGGGATTTACACAAAAGGGACCAACTAACATGGAGCATTTAGGATTTAGAAGAGCATGTTTCTGTGATGGTTTTCTCGTTCCATTAGCTGTTCAACTTGAGGGATTATAATTTTATGTTTATAGCTTAATGGCATCCGGAAAAATTGCCATTCATCTGGTATGACTCGAAATTAGATCTTGTAACTTCTGGGGTACTCAAAAACAAGGCCTTCTGCAACACTTCTAGCCCTTGCATGGCCAAAAAACTTGCTCACAATAGCCAGTGCAAAATCTGAAACAGTAGCAAGTCCCCTGCTTGTGATCAGTTTACCATCAATAACTACGTTGGGACCATCTACTGCATTGGCTAGTTCCGTTATGATAGAGGGATGAGCAGTGGCTTTCTTTTCCTGCATTTGGCAGAGGTTATCAGTTCAGTGTTGCCATATGATAATTAATATTTCATAGGCAAGAAAACGTCAAATAATTTATCTCGAGTCTTGACCTTCAGCAGACCGTGTTTGCGCAGGACTGTGGGAGAAGAGCAAACTGCTCCAGATATTCTTCCAGCCGCATCTTGTTCTTTGAGCAACTTCTTGAGAATCCTAGATTTCTGTAACCGTTCAGTGCCAGCAACTCCTCCCTGCAAGTTAAAAATAAACAAAAAATCTTCACTATTCAGAGACGAGATGCAGGATGCAGGGTAGAATATAAAATACAGAAGTTAAATGTTTTCAATTTGTAGTATCCTTCCGTATGCCAATCCAGTATCCGGAATTAACACCGTTAAATGATGTGGATGATTTGACTGTCATCCAACAGGATGACATGTGACATAAGTGTTCATATCATCCTTACAGATCGTTTCAATTTGCTAACATGGCAGGAATGAATGATTGCAAGCTCTTCTAAAAAATTTATTTAAAATCTGTTCAACCATGGCAGGAATGACTATTGATATCAAAAGGGATACTAAATATAATAGGAAAAGTCCCGGTTTTATATTGAGACAGAATGCATCCAAAACTATTTGTACTAAAAGGGCAGTTTGTTTATCTCACCGGAAGAATGATTAAATCATATATTGACCCTGCAGCATCACCAATTAACCTGTCAGCAATGATTTTTACACCCTGAGATGCCAAAACCTTAACTGATTTTTCAACTGAAGCAACTATAACATCCACCTTTGCTCGACGTAGAATGTCTATGATAGTAACTATTTCAATCTCCTCTGAACCATTTGCAACTAGAACTAGAACCTGCCAAAAATGATTTTGACAATAAAAAGTACGTTGGGGGAAGAAGAAATATATGGCAAAAATAAAGATGCTGTATGAACTCGTAATAAACGTAAACGAGAAATTCACAAGCAAAGCCAGAGAATCAGCATTAATAGTATCCAACTGAAGCAAGTAATAACTCACGCGAGGAGTGTGACCAACAGCCCAGTCAACTTTGTTGAACTCTTCCTTTCTCAGTCTATCATCAGCAGAATGCATGAACTGGAAAACAGTAATCATACAGAGTTAAAATGCATGCTATTTTCCTTAGCTGGGAATGAAAAATGGTTTGCAGTCGAGAACTCATTGCAGACAAAGTCTTGTTGAAGCTCAGAAAAAAGGAAAAAAATCAAAATATATAAGCCCACATCCTCGCATGAGCATGAATGAATGTGATTGTCTATTCTACCAGGGTGGATACGTGGATCAAAGAAGAAAGTGTTAAGTACCATAAAGAGACTTTTTGAAAACAGTGGAGTAAAAAGATTTACCAATAATTCTCCAATCTCATTGGCCACAGATTCCCCAAAAAGCTGTTCTACTAAGGCCAGAGCAAACAAAAAAGAAGTTCCAGGGCCCTGACTTGTTGTAAGCTCTCCTGAAACTTGAATATTAGATTTGACGGCCCAGAAGGTTGGAAGCTGATTGAAGAATGCAGGGTGGCAAGTCGTCTTGCATGACAAACTACATCAAATTTAGCAATCAAAACACATTGATATGGGACACCGATTTTAATATAAAGCAGTACTCACCCGCTTTCTCCTCAAGAGTCCCCAAGGGAGAAGTGTGACTGCTGGAGCAGTAGATATACCTCCATACAGCCTCTTTTCCTCAGCTTGTTTGCATGTAATCTTCTTGAGAATTTCACAATCTCTTAATCGCGCAGATCCCGGCATTCCCCCCTTCAAATAGGACGCAAGCATTAATTGCTATATGAACTATAAAGTACAAACATATTACTACAAGAAATATCAGCAACAAATCAATACATTGGTCAGTAAAATTGGCAAATTGGAGGAAACACGGCCTTATTCTCCGAAAGAAAAAAATGTTGCATTATTCCCATATTTTGTGAACTAAAAATGTAGGAATATGCAGTCATAATGACATTATATCTTTAAGCAAATACGAAATCAAAAGGTTTGAAGAACTAACTGGCAATGCCACGAGATCGAAAACTTGATTAGAACAGGTAGAGATTTTGGTATCAGCAACCAATCTAGTGCCTCCCGATGCTTGAATCTCAAGTTGCGGTTCCACAGAGGCCAGCGTCACCTCCGCCCCAGCTCGGCGCAGAACATCAACTAATATAACAGCTTCCATTTCCTCTGTACCAAATCCAATTGGAACCAAAACCTATCCATCCACATAAAAACACAACAACGATCAAAATTTTGAAAATTCATACATCAATTCTAGACAAAACTAATTAAAACCCATCTTTTAAGATACAAATCAACTGCCAAAAAAAAAGGAAGAAGAAGAAGAAGATTTGAATGAACGAAAGCTGCAGGTTTCAAGAAAGGAGACACCTTTTTGGTAGAGGCGGTGGCTGTGTTTGTAATAGTGGTAGCCATTGATGGCATCGTGGAAACTGCAGAAGCCGACTCTTTGGTGGGTTTCAAAGCTCGTTTTGCCGCTGTTCTTGGAAGTTGATAGTCACTGGAAGAAGGAAACACCAAGCTAGACGTACCGGAGCCAGAAGCTGCCATTGGAGAAAGCCTAGAAGCAAATAACCTCGTGGGAGCTGCTGGTTTCAACACTAGACACGACAAGCCCTCCATTTCTCGCAACCTTGTAGTGCGTAAAGCGAATTACTTCTCCAGCAGCTAGCGAAATCTTTAAAACAACGAACATTGACGCTTTTATCTTATCCGCTGAATCGACACTCCAAAAGGGACTCGACTGCGTGGTTTAGAACGCTGCGTTTTAAAGTGTATTATGATGGATATGAATTACACGCAACGACAGCGAAGATAGTTATCATAAAATAACGCCTTTAAAATGCACTGCTAATGGTATAAAGCTCTCCTCACTTCCCCAACTCTGAATCTGAACTGGCTTTGATCAATTTCCGAGTTTTTTTTTTTTTTGATTGGAAAAGAGGGAGAAATGCTAAGGGCTTTGGTGAGGAAAGCAGCTTCTGCTTCATGGAATGTTCATTCAGCCCCATCAATGACAGCTAATCCAATCCAACGCTTCCAAACAAGGCACTTCTCCATAGGACTCCTTCCCGATGGAATCGACCGAAGCTCCGACACTTTTGCCCGAAATTCCGACGCCATGGAGCGTCTCTTGTCTGAACTCCAATCCCATATCAACAAGGTTCCCTCCCTCTGTCGCGACAAAATGTATTATATAATCCGATTCTTATCATCTCATAAAATATGCTTTTACTTAAAAGGCGATTTGATTTAAGGTTCTGGCTGGAGGAGGAGAAACTGCTGTGAAGAGGAACAGAAGCAGAAATAAGCTTCTCCCTAGGGAACGAATCGATCGTCTTCTTGACCCTGGTTCTTCTTTTCTCGAATTGTCTCAGGTTCTTTTAAACTGGGTCATTTCTTTGCTTTTTTCTTTAATTAATTTTTGGGATGTCTTCTGCTTCCTTATCGAATATTTAATGTAAAAAGCTCGCAGGGCATGAATTATACGAAGAACCTTTACCATCAGGTGGAATAATAACTGGGATTGGTCCAGTTCATGGAAGACTTTGTATGTTTGTGGCTAATGACCCAACTGTTAAAGGAGGAACTTACTATCCTATTACCATTAAGAAACATCTGAGGGCACAAGAAATTGCTGCTCAGTGCAATTTACCTTGCATTTATCTGGTTGATAGTGGAGGGGCTTTCCTTCCAAAGCAAGCTGAGGTGTTTCCAGACAAGGAAAATTTTGGTAGAATATTTTATAATCAAGCTACCATGTCTGCTCAAGGCATTCCTCAAATTGCATTGGTAGTAGGGTCTTGTACTGCTGGGGGTGCCTATATTCCTGCCATGGCTGATGAAAGTGTAATGGTTAAAGGAAATGGTACCATTTTTCTAGCTGGACCACCTTTGGTCAAGGTTAGTGTCCGAGCATTTATCTGTTCCAATGTGTTTGTTTAGATTAGATAATACTTGAAACTTAAAATGGAAGTTTTGGCAGGCTGCTACAGGAGAGGAAGTGTCTGCGGAGGATTTAGGTGGTGCTACTGTTCATTGTAAGACCTCAGGGGTTTCGGATTATTTTGCTCAAGGTATTGTTTCCTTATCCTCAGTTACCACAGTTGGAATCCCTCAATTTAGCATTATGTTAGGATTCAAATTGTTTTTGTTATCTTTATGTAGATGAAATGCATGCACTTGCTCTTGGGAGGAATATTGTCAAGAACTTGCACTTGGCTGGGAAACAGGGGCTGTTAAATGCATCTCCTAGCATAAGCCTTGAATATAAAAAGCCGTTATATGATTTGAAGGAACTTCGTTCAATTGCACCAGTAGACCACAAGCAGCAATTTGATGTCCGATCAGTTATTGCTCGTATCGTTGATGGAAGTGAATTTGATGAGTTCAAGAAACTGTATGGAACTGTGAGGACTTTCATATCTCTTGGATTTTCAATTTTTTTTTTTTCCTTATAGTATGAGTAATCATCTAACCTTGATCATGTTGGGGCAGACACTTGTCACAGGTTTTGCGAAAATTTTCGGACAACCTGTAGGGATCCTTGCTAACAATGGGATATTATTTAATGAATCTGCACTTAAAGGGACCCATTTCATTGAACTTTGTTCTCAACGTAACATTCCTTTGGTTTTTCTTCAGAACATCACTGGGTTCATGGTACATTATCCCACACTTTTCTTCTATTACTTTCTTGATGAAGCCTTTCTAAGGTGCACTGTCCTTGCATTCATGAATCATGTGGAGTGTTGCTCATCGCACTGAGTTAGTGGAATATATGCTCTTGGCTTGAAATGACTGAATTTGTCCACTATATTGTTTATCCCTCTTTTTGCGCTAAAGTTGATGGAGCTAATAGCATTGTCAAACCATGCTGGTTATTTTGAACTGCTAGGTTGGCTCAAGATCTGAGGCGAATGGTATTGCAAAATCTGGAGCAAAATTGGTGATGGCAGTTTCTTGTGCAAAGGTTAGTAGCATCTTCCAAAACTATAGATTGGTTCTCTGTGTCATTTTCTTATGATATACATTGATTGATCCCTATATGAACAAATTGCATTAATTTCTTTCACCTTATTTGTTAAAATATGTTTCATCATCTATTTTGACATATAATTATGGGGCACGTGGACACAAACAAACAGACTCATTTGTAATTTTACTTCTGCATCTTTCTTGAATGATGATTTTACAGGTACCAAAAGTGACTATTATGATCGGTGGAAGCTTTGGTGCGGGAAATTATGCAATGTGTGGTCGTGCTTTTAACCCAAATTTCCTGTTCCTTTGGCCCAATTCGAGAATATCTGTGATGGGTGGTGCACAGGTCGATCAATAATTTCTAATCTATGTGCCAACGAGATATGATATCCTGGGGTTGTAATAAGAATAGAGAACTAGAGAAGTTTATCCTGATGTTAAAACATAGAAGATATGCCTTAAAATTTAATCATGGTTGTGGCTTACCTTCTGAATGGTAGGATTCTTTGTCTTTGTATATAAATGCATGAATCCATACACGTCTTGAGTGCTATACTTGGTAGCCTGACAGTCTAATAGTTATGCAGATATCTGTTAAAAATATTCTCAGTTTTGTTTACTTGAACTTTCTGAGTTTTGGCCGATCATATCATGTACTGAATTATTCCTGGAAACAATTAGGCTGCTGGTGTGCTGTCTCAAATTGAAGGGGCCAACAAGAAAAGACAAGGAATTCAGGTAAACTTAGCTTCTTCCCTCGGAGTGAATGATGGTTATTCTTCTATTGCATCGAAGCACTTATGAACAGATGCTTATTTCTATGTGCTTGCACATTCTTTTATTCTAGTGGACAAAAGAAGGAGAGGAGAAATTCAAGGCTAAGGTAGTGGAGGCATATGAGAGAGAAGGAAATCCATATTACTCCACTGCTAGGCTCTGGGATGATGGTATTATTGATCCTGCTGATACCAGGAAAATTATTGGGCTGTGCATCTCTGCATCACTGAATCACCAATTAGAAGATACCAAATATGGTGTATTTAGAATGTAATCGTAATCATAAACTGGTGAAATCCCTACTGTCCCAACCCATAAAGGGAAAATGAATAACAGGAAAGATACTGTGATACATTCAGCCAAATCCATGCGGCTGATAATCATTAAGACATTGCTTCAAATTTTCAAAATGCTGATAGCGAGGGCCTTTAACTTTTTGTAAGGTTTCAGTGTCTTTCATTGAAGTCAACAGGAACAAGTTTTAAGTTCAAGATGCTTGCGGTGCTATGTGCCTATTCTTGCTTCTTAACGAGTATTGATACTGTTTTAAATGTTGGGTTTTGTCTGTTGCTACTTCACTATGTTCCTGGGGTCTATTTTTTTCGATGTTATTTGTTTAGTGGCTTATCAGTGAAGTTTGACTGTTTGGTTGCCCAGAAATTTGAGGAAAGAAAAGAGGTACAAATTTTCCGGGAATTTGTAATAATCTAGCTTAAAGTGGGATGATGAACTTTTTGTTTGTGACATTTGACGATTCACCATTGGTTCCTTGCATTTTGTTTAGCACTAATTGCATGGAGTGGATATCTAGCTACTCTGTGTCTCTATATGACTTTGGCTTAATAAATCTGATATTGGATCTACAAACAGTAACAGAAGATGTGATTCATTTGTGAAAGTGAATATGATCTATAAGCTGAAAAGCTTATCCGTTGCACTGTCCTGCAACATAAATCTCTGGATACAAGAAAGGAGTTCCCTTGGTCCGTTCTCCAGCATAATTGTAGATGTTAGAGTGATCGATGTGAATATAGCTTTTAGTATTTCGGATGTCAAAGTTATTTTTCTAGGCTTCAGAAGCTGGAAGATACTTGTAGCCACAGATTCCAAACCAAGATGTCTCATTGTCTCTCGGAGGTAAACGATCTAGTGCTGCTTCAGTATCAAAGAAGAGCAGTCTGAGTTTTGGCAAAGCTTTTTTGTGTCTAGGATTCAGTAGATCACTTTCTTGTTTCTTCCTGTTGAGTTATGCTGACATCTCGGTGATGATAGGACGGAACATTTGAAAGGCCAAACTGATTCATGTATTGTTGACTATGTGCAGCTACAGTAATATTACTAAAGATACCTCCGCGGTCACAATTCAAACCCTGACCATCATAGCTTTGGAAGTGATTGGAATTAAACTGTTCTATCAACCCAAATCTTAGCTTATCCCCAGATTCTGTTTTATACATTGAAGGGGTTTTCGAGGCCAAATCGGAAGCAAGATTTGATAGAATGGTAGTGCCGTTTTACTTCATTTGTTTACATTTCGTGAGTATAAATAAGCAATTGCTTTTTTGAAAACATTTGTTGAACTTAATATATTTAATAATATTTTATTTAATATATTAAAAATTATAAATAAAATTATTAATTACTATATTTTTGAAAAAATTATTCATTTATGAGATAAAAAATTATACTATTAATGTATCAAATATAAATATAATATTATTAAAAAAATAATAAATAAATTATTAATTATTATACTTAATATAATATTATTGCTATAAAATTATAAATAATACGTTATTAATTGTATGGAATGGTAACACTAGGAAAACCCTATGATTTGTCATTTTAGCATTACCTTTGGGGTTTAATTTTTGAGCGAAATCTAATGGTCAAGGGTTACGGAATTTCACGTGTTATTACAAGAACAAAATCTAGCCGTCATAAAAGTGACAAACAACTTACGCACGATTCTTTAAATGTTCTATTTCTTGTTGGGGAATGTCTTTCTTAAAACAAATCAACAAAAAAGCCAGTTTTGAAAACCCCAAATCTACCTATAACGCGAAAACAGTAGCTCTACTGAGAAAGTAATCAGTTCCTCCAAAGCAATGATCTTGTAACTTCTCTCTCCATTTTTTTTTCAAACCTTCCCGATTCTCAGTTTTGTCAGATTACCTCAATTTCACTCTTTTTTTTTTTTTCTTTTTTTTTGCAAAAATGAGGTAAACCCATCTAGGAAAAGACTTTTTGTTTTGTTCTCTCTCGAAGTGAACCAACTTTTATGGGTTTGAAATAAAGATTTCTTTCTTCAGGATCTGAGATTATTGGTTTGCTGGGAACAGGGCTATAGAATTTTGGTTTTGCATAAGGTACGTTTTTCTCTATCTTTGGTGTTAATTTTTGTTTCATTTAATTTTTCTTGATTAAGAGATTATTGGGTATTTTTCTTTCTTATGTGTGTTGCTTTGTATCATGTGAAAAATAATGGGATTTAAATAGATTTTGATGGTTTTTTTTCCGTCATTTTAAGTTCGTTCTAGTTATGTATGGACTTAAGTGATTGAATTTTGGAGTTTTGAATGTATGTGGTGTGCAGAAGTCTCATCTTTAATGAGTGATGAAATAAGATCTGTCAATTTTAATTTGTAAATGTTAGAAATTAGGACCATACTTTAATGGAAAGTGGTGGTCTTCAATTTCAAAAATTAAGAAACTGATTTTGGTGTTTGGAATTCTTAGGAATCCTTTTGTATTCAACTCCACCCTTGTTTAAAGACGTCTGTTTTTCACATTGTTGTTTTCGACATCTTTTACTGAACAAGTGCTTGTAAATAAACATGGACATTCATAGATTGTTTTAATAACTGGTAACGAAGTAAATTATGGCACCCTTTTGTTCTCTCAAGCACCATATTATTAGGTTCTTTTTAAAATGTATTTTCTGTTGTACTGGGAATTGTTTATGTGGAGAGTATGTAGAACGGATGCCAAGGGGAACATCAAAATTGTGGGTAGTTTTCATAAATATACAAAATATTGCCATAAATTGGAAAGTTTTTATTTGTATACTACGACTACTACTACTCATTGTAAGCAATCTTTATGGTTTTGACTATTCAGAGAACAGGTTGTGCTGTATTCCTCCACGCTTTTTCTTTCCTTTTTTTTGCATATGGATTGCTCATGATGAACCACTTGTGCTTTTTTTTATTCATAGTTTTATATGACTTACAACTTTGCTGTTGGATCCTTGATGTTTCTCAATTTTCAGTTGTATCAACACTTGTTGCAAGTTATTGTGTTTAAACATTGTTAACTTCTGCCATATATATATATATATATATATATATATATATCATAGGATTCTGTTTGTGCAATCAACTTAGCAAGCTTAATTCTAGCACTTGACTAGTTGTTAACATTTATTCGTCAGATATTGCATTGGTCTGGGACATACGCACAATCTGCTTTGTTCAGCCTTGAGTATTACTTTTCATAGACATCGTTGTATTACTTTTTGCCATAAACTTTCTGCTCGTTGATTTTCTGATAAAAGAAGGTGATGGCCAATCTAAACACGTCAACATCCTTAGTTCCTTCTGAATCCTCGGATCAAAGGGGTGCCCTTATGGCAGGTTCAAATGTCAATATGATTCAACCTCCTATTAACCAGCCAAATCGAACCTCCACTGATGGGCCTGTGGCTATCCTTTGGGATATAGAGAACTGCCCTGTCCCAAGTGATGTCCGCCCTGAAGATGTAGCGGGGAATATAAGGATGGCTTTGCGAGTGCATCCTGTAATTAAAGGAGCTGTTCTGATGTTCTCTGCATATGGAGATTTTAATGCCTTCCCCAGAAGACTCAGGGAGGGCTGTCAGAGAACTGGTGTCAAACTCATAGATGTCCCAAATGGAAGGAAGGATGCTGCTGACAAGGCTATCTTGGTTGACATGTTTTTGTTTGCCCTCGATAACCCTCCACCTTCGTCAATCATGCTGATTTCCGGGGACGTTGATTTTGCTCCAGCTCTTCACATACTTGGTCAACGTGGCTATACAGTAATTCTTGTTATTCCTGCTGGAGTGGTTGTTTCATCTGCGCTGAGCAATGCAGGTAATTTTGTTTGGGATTGGCCTAGCGTTGCTCGTGGCGAAGGTTTTGTACCTCCGTCAGGACCGATTGATATTGCTGGGTATTTTATGGGTTGCCATATTAGTGACAATCCAGATGGCCAAAATGAGGAAGAGGCAATAGTTTATAGGGGCATTTCACAAAGCTATTACAACTCAAGAGATTTCTCATTTGTGTCGCAATCTTTATCCGAATATACGAGTAACTCTTCAATAGCCATGCCTTCTTTCCCCGCAAGTTTGAGGTCACAAAGTCTTCCATCTGGTTTGAATGAAGCATCAGGATGCCGTGGCTTTTATGATCAAAATGATACTATGTGGGTACAGCCTGGAGACATAAATGGTTTAAAGGGACAAATGGTGAAATTGCTTGAACTTTCGGGAGGATGCATGCCCCTCACCCGTGTTCCATCTGAGTATCAAAAGTTTTTCGGGAGGCCTCTTTATGTGGCGGAGTATGGGGCATTCAAACTTGTTAATCTTTTCAAAAAGATGGGTGACACTCTGGCAATTGACGGAAAAGGTCATAAGAAATTTGTCTACCTTAGAAACTGGAAGGCAAGCCCAAGTGCACCTCCTTTGGTTCTGGCAAGGAAAGATAAGAAGGATAAGGGGAATCAGGAGGAAAGCATGGATGTCACTGCACGCGCTGGCTCTTCTGATGAGTTTTCCGATGAGGAAAGAGTGGTGGTTGAAGAATATGATGGGAGGAGGAATGAAGGAGTGACGAACTTTGGAGCAGCAAGATGTGATGTTGATGACCGTAATCTCGAGCAATTTAAATATGAGCTGCAGGAAATTCTTGTGAGTTATTCTTGCCGAATTTTCTTGGGTTGCTTTGAAGAAGTATACCAGCAACGATACAAGAAGATGTTGGACTATCGAAAGCTCGGCGTGGAGAAGCTGGAGGAGTTGTTTGACAAGGTGAGGGATGTTGTGATCTTGCATGAAGACCCAATAAGCAAGAGGAAATTTCTCTGTGCAGTAGGTAGCTAGAAGAATCAGACGGATTCTTTCTTCTTGTAAGCCTTTGATTATAAAATAATAATAATAATAAAAATAAAAAACTAGAATAGATAAGACAGTTGAATATTTGGTCTCTGATCTGTCTTTTTTTTCTTTTTACTGGAATTTTTTTGCCAAGGTTTCATAAGTGATAGATAGGAGAGGCTGGGAGCACTTTTATTATTGTTGTGCATCATCCATGGATTTGGAGATTAAAATTTCCATGTAATTCTCATGCCTTGTCATTGTAACTGATCAGCGACTAATGTGGAGTTCTTGTAAATTAAAATCTCTGAGCTATAAATCCTTTGTTTCTTTTTCTCTTTTTTCTTTTGCTCCATTATTTTTTCTATAAAAACTCAAAGATTAGATGGAATTTCCAGCCAGTTATCTGCTTTGCCTCCGGCTACTATCAGTTAAGGCTAAGGAATTCGTAATTCCCAAAGAAATCGCTTTGAGGGGTACTTGCTACTGCAATACCAATGTCCGTGGTGAGTTGAAACTTGGCTTCACTGTAAAGTAATTGTTACCGGTTGCATTACAGCTTTCGTACCAGAAGAAGTTCTTACCACTACTCGATAATCCGCGCTACCATCCGCCACATTTGTCAGCTCCCTTTGGAAGATGATGTTGGTTATGCTTGTTCAAGGTAACGATGAATGATGGGTAATTAAGGATCCAGCAGCAACGGTAGTGATCCAATGGGCCCCATTGATAATGGTATATGCATGAGGATGAGGGCCAATATTGCCGGCTGTATCATGAAACAATACCCCTTTCTTCAAAGCTGGAAAAGCTCCAACTGCAATAGAATTCTCATCAAAAGAGTATCGTAGAACCGCAGAGACGATGACAAGACATCCACAGCATCCTCTATATCTGGATCCATGCCAGCGGCCACTACATCAGTTGTTGCAGCAGTGTAACAGGTATCAAAGAACAGCACTTTTGTACCTAACAATCCTAGCCTTTGACGCAATTCCTATAGCTGTCCAAAAAAGGCAAGAGTTGTTGCAGCAATTATGATCAGATTTGGTAACCCAAGCCTAAGATTGGACAAGCATGGGGCGGCCTAAGGAAACATAGGAACCCATGATTTGATTCTGCAGTATCAATTACCTTAGCCGCTGTGGTATTTGAATTCAGCCATAGCAAGAAATGAACCCTTAGATTACTGAACCATATGATACTTGATATTGATGGCAAAACAAGAACTGAATGATTTACTTTTCCATGGAATTTCAAACTGCCTACATGACTTTCAGATTCCCACATAACCATATTAAAGAGAAAAAAAGAATTACATGAAAAATAGCGGCAACTCCATTTGAAGGTAATAAAATAATTGCACTGAGACAAGTCTCTCTGTTTTTGGATCAGTCAAGGACAATCTTGATGACTAGCTGCAATATCCTAATGTCTGTATCAATCATAAAAGCAAAATTTACATTTATGTCTCAGTTATCCAAAAAATTTAGGGCAACATACACTGGAAAATTATAAGATCACCACCCTTGGAATCCTTTTTTCCCCATTCTTTACAAGCCACAAGCTTGATGGTATTCACTTGCTCTACAACAGGAGGATTCTGCATAACAAAGACCTTGCATACCTGTCGTTTCGTGAGTGAAATGACATCAAGAAATCTCTTGAAGTTTAACAATGGCTTAATCAAATAGACGCAGCTCCCTCATGTAGCCGGATGAAGGAAACAAATGATTGGCCTCAGAGGAAGAGTATATTTTGAGGAGATCATGGTGAGCCAGTTTCTAGTAGAAAGCTTCTACCACAATAGGACCTTGATGTACTTGAAGATGAAGCTGGATATCTTCCATCCTCACTGTGAAAAAGAGGTCCACTCTCCTCTACTTCTCCTTTCTCTTCCATCACTACCTTCATAATCTTCATCTTCAACAGATTGTATAAAACCCCTTTGCATCGGATCTGAGCTCTCATAAAAAGGACAAAGGACCTGTTTAATTGAAGGTCTAGCCCGCCCTTCTCTCTGGGTGCACAATCTCACAATTGTCACAACTGTGTGAAGTTGGTCTAAGTCAAAGGAGTCCTTAATTTGGGGGTCCACAAGCTCAGTTAGCCTTAACTCTGATGCCAACAGTACCTGGGATGATTCAACCAAATCCTTGCCAGCATGTATAGCTCGCCTTGCAGTCACTAGCTCCAAAAGTAGCAAACCATAGCTGTACACATCACTTTTATCTGTGAGCTCTTGAGTGACCACATATTCAGGATCCATATAACCTGAAAGTCATCTAATGTTTAGATCTGTAGTAAAGAACATGAGACAGTTATCTTTAACCTTCCAATGATTTACTGGCTAACCTGGAGTTCCATGGATCTCAGTGTTTACCAGTTCGAAGCAAATAGAACCATCTTTTGAACCACGTACAAGGCCAAAATCTGCAACCTAGACGATACAGTAAAGCAGAAAGCAGGAATTGTTTCAAAGCAATGTACTTTGATTCTTTTAGCGGAAGATAAGTTCTCAAATGAAAAGTTTCTTCCTGAATTTCTTCAGAATGGCCTTTTATGCTTTCACACCATTCAGCCTCCTCTAGTTATCGAAAGCTGTACTCCATATTTTATTATCCACACATATGTATACCGAAAAGGAAAGAAGGAATACTATTTACTTCATCTTTCAAAACCAACATATTGAGAAAATGATGAGGAAATGAAAAGTTATTAACCGGTTTGTGTGTACAAGTTATGAGCATCCTGGAGAGAACTTGTTATATTCCATTAGGAGTTTCCTCATAAATGTGAGAGCAAAATAACACTAAATGTGCATTCAAAAGACAATACCTTAGCAACAAAATTCTCGTCCAACAAAATGTTGCTTGATTTGATGTCCCTGTGGCACAGAGGTGGATCACAATAAAAATGTAGGTATTCCTGCAAATAAAAGAACCACAGATGAGGAAAGAGATTTAGCAAGATTTTGTATAAACAAACTGCAAGTTCAAAAAAGGAAAAAAAAAAAAAAAAGAATCAACTGTTATTACCAAAGCATTAGCCACATCAATGGCAATTTGTATTCTGATCTCCCAACTCAGTTGGGTTTTTCCTGGGGCTGCACAAATGTGAGATCAAATCCATTTAGGCCATGCAATGAACAACAGAAAAATAACTTGAGAGAGGAGCAGTTGATGAAGTCTGCCTTCTACTGCATTTGAGCATGCAAATTTATTATAAAATTACTACAAAAGTTAATTAATGGAGGCAAAAATCTCTTCTTTTGAACCAAAAGAACGTAACTGAAGTCCAAATGCTCCTAAGAACCACTGCCCAAACCTATTTAAGGGTAATATCAAACTTTAGAGAAGTGAATTAAAGGAATGGAGAAGTATACAATGAAGATGATCATTTAGGCTTCCATTTGACATGTACTCATACATTAGAAACCTGCCACAAAGTAAAAGCATTTAATTTGCTGGTGGACAGATCAATCACCTGGACATACATACAAGAATGAAATACCTCTCACGCTTTTTAATGCAAAATCCTCTTAGAGCAACTAGATGACGATGGTGTAACCTAGCAAGAAGTTCTATCTCTCTGCAAAAGTCATCTTCTCCCTGTTCCGAGAAGTTGTTCATCCGTTTCACGGCTACCATTGAGCCATCACTATATTGAGCCTTGTACACCGTCCCAAACCCTCCACATCCAATGAAAGTGCTAAAATTGTAAGTTGCCCTTTTTGTTTCCTTGTAGCTATATTTTTGAAATATTGATGAAGCGCCTGCAATTAATACCACCCCTATCAGATCACGTCCTCACGCAATTTCCCTAAGTAAGAAAATGCTTTTCAAAACTTGCCATTGTCGAAGGAGAATCGGTGATATCAAAACAAACCTTCCGGAAATTTACGCATGGGCCTAGAAGAAGGAAAGCGTTTTGAAGAGTTCTTGTCCGTACTCTCAGAATCTTCCAACTCTCTGCTTTTCCTACAAGTCAAAACTACCAAAACTATAAGCATCATCACAGCAGCTACAGTAACTGCTATGCCAACACCAAGAATAAATGTTAGGTGGTATTCATGATGCTTTTGTTTTGTAGGTACTCCAAACATGAGTTGACTTGGAGTAGCAGCAACCAATGGACTAGGAGAAGCCTTACGAGGAGGTGGAGATGGAGATGACTCTGAAACTAGCATCATGATTGCAACAAAGTATTAGCTGATTTGAGGGATACATAAAAGTTCATTTACTTGCAGAAAACAAGCCATTAAAAACATACTCATATATCTAATGTCTTGATGCAGTTAATACAGAAAACAGAAGCACATTATGAGGAGATATTGTATTAGGAGCATCAGTTTTTCCCAGCATGCTTATGTTTCATTTTTTATTTTTCTTGAACAAGGTACCAAGGAATTACAATTTCTATTATCAGGCCCCATAAAAGAACTAAATTTTGGCAGGACGATTGTTCTAGGTAACCTATTTTAAGAACCAGAAAGGTAATATAACAATAATGCTTCTTGGCTCTTGTCACCACTGATAAGAGGAAAGACAAGGGAGGGGTAAATTAAGAACAATAATAAGAATTTGAGACATGAAAGAAATAGAAAAAGTGGGAGAAATCGTACAAAAGATTATCCATATGACAATAGATATATACACAGTTCTCATACAAAATCAAATAACTGTTTTGTTATGAAATTATTCCTACCTGTTGGGATGTTAAATCCCTGAACTTGAAAAAAGCAACTTGCAAGTTCAACAGCTGAAGTGCTGTCAACTTGGCTTGCAAGAGCAGCAAAGGTCGCATCTCGGCAAGTATTCAATGTCATGTTATCTTGAGATCGAACTAGATGATGAAGGTAGATAATGCCAGCATTTAAACACTTTCTGCAATCTTTTTTCTGCAATAGTGGCACCTTGCAGTTCTCTGTGACATCCATAAATTTTGGAGACTCAAGCCTCTGTGTTACAGTTGTTCGACCCCTACAGTCATAACTAACAGGAATTTTTATACCAAACCCACAGAAAATTGTGGCATTTCGAGGAACTCCATATAGCTCCATGGTTTGCAATATGGAGTGGATGCAGATGTCAGATGAATTCGATGAAACTCCTAGGTTGCCCGTCACATTTGCAGAACGAGCAGCAGAAAATGCAACGAAAGCATTCATATAGCGGCAACATTTTCCTATGTCATTTTCGTTGGAGCATAAAGAAGCCGCAAGAGTTAAATTTGATCCACTCATATCTAAGGGGCAATCTGCAAAAGTAGCAGGACCATTAATTAGATATAATTAAGCAACAATAGCATAGTCATCTTCGCTTTGCAATCCATAACTTGCAAAATATATCACTGCCTACCCCTGGAAACATGTATGACAGAAGGTGTTAGTGTGATGGTAAAATTTCTATAAAATTCAAAAATGACTAGTTACCGGTGATTATAAAGGAAGACGGCAAATCAATCAACATGAAAGTTGAAACCTAGAATGTATAATCTAGTTAAAAGTACCTAGGTCTGGTTATCACAAATTCTCGCGTACTAATTTACTGTCCTTACTTGAAAATCTATTATCACTTATCAGAGCCAAATCCCCACCAACAGTATAGCCTATAGGAAACACATTATCATAACATTTTCAATAAGAAGAAAAACAAACAACGTAAGTCAGAAAAATCCAGTTGTAATGACAGCACTTTGGCTATTAATTCCTGATACAGAGCTCTAAGCATCCATTGAGCTAGATTCAGAAATTGAATTGATACTTGACTGAACAAGACATTGACTTCAAATTCATCAAACAGTGAGCGAGAAGAAAGTACACGTAAATCATCTAACCCACATAACTGGGCACCAAGTGCAGGGAGCTCAAACATTCTAATGCCCATTATAATCAAAACAGAACAAAGGACAGACTTTGAAAGCGTGCATTTTTATACGAGTATAATTCAAAATTTTCTGCTTTGAAACCCCAAACCCATTTTTCTGGATTTCGCAGATACCCCAGACCCAAAATTAAAAAACCATAAGAAATGGCCCAAAATGATATCTTTTGCAATAAGGAAAAATAAGTGACAACAACAATTTGCTCAAAAAACAAAGTAGGGCTCAGCTAATACAAACAAGAAAGTAATGAGAACGTAACCTGCCAGCATCAAAGGAAGCTGCAAACCAAGAAAAGCTAGGAAACCCAACATTTCCTTGGCATAGATAACCATGGTAGACCAGGAAAGAACCTTGTTTTTTTTTTTTTTTTAGTTTTGCCCAAAGAAGCAAATATGTGAAGAAGGAACAGAGAAATGTAAGTAATGGAGTGATGCTAGCACATCTGGGAACCCAGGGAACTAAGCACAACGAGAGGGGGCACTGGTCACTGAGCAGTGAGTGCAGCTATCGACCCTTCTCTCTCTCTCTCTCTCTCTCTCTCTCTCTCTC
>JBBYHK010000006.1:1832227-1852818 GCA_038382065.1 Adansonia grandidieri | reverse complement strand
AACACCCATAAGCTTAGGATACTTCCAAAAACATACAACTTCAATAGTTCCAAAATGTAAAAAAGAAATAAGATAAAATTATTAGGACTAAAGTGCAAAAAGAGATAAAAAGTGGAAGAAAAAGACAAAGAAAAAGACTGAAATTTCGACCATCAATCACTTTGTCTCCACATGAAAGTTATTATCAATAAAAAAACAACAATAAAATAAAACAAAATAATCGAAATATGTCACGGGCAATACTGTCATGAACAATTCTGTCAGTAATAGTCTGTGTTTCAATCATTCAACAACTAACCTTGATTCACACTAGAAATTTGTAACATCCTCAGCCAATCTACTCACTCTCTTACCATCTTCCTTCTCCATTAGTTGCAACTAATCTTACTTTCTTACTAACAATCACAACAACAACGACAACAATAGTCCCTTCACTTCTGTTACAAGACGTGTTTGGTACCATATTGAGACGTAATAAAATATGAGTTTGATATATAAGAATATGTTAAAAAAATAAAAATAAAATCAGACACGATAAAAACAAAGTTAAAATATGATCAAATGCATTTAGGTACATTATAAATGATTTTTTTTAAATTTTTTTTAAATATGAAATTAACGATGAATAATTTGATTTAACAGACTTTATAAAGTTCGAATTTTTTTAATTAAAAAATAATTAAAAAAACGAAATCTTGCTTGTACGTTAATATTTAATTCAAAAGTATCAAATTTTTATATTTTTATTACATATTATTATATAAAAAATTTATTAGCTTACCCTTTATATTCATATCCCAATTTTTTTTTTAAATTGTCTTATCTTAATATACCATATTACATGCTTGTGCTTCTTAGTCCCTCGTTTAAAGAAGTGGGCTTTGCTTGCAATCCTAAACATTAAAAAATAGAGAAGAGTGGTTTCTGAATAATCCCGTTGTATAAAAGGTGGATAAGGTGCATAATTAAAAGTGGTATGAATACTTAATCTGGTGGGTCATGGTATTGTTTAATTACATAAATATATTCAAAGGATAAAAAAAGGTTAAAGAAATGCTAGAATTTCGAATCTCCATACACTTTTGATCACAGTCATGAGCTGTTGTTTGCATTTTTTCTTGTTAGTTAAGTAATCAACTTTTTTCTTCGTTGTAGAGATGTTTGGTTGGAAGGAGAGACAGATAGTATAAAAGCATATGAATTAAGAATTCTTTCCCAACATTTTTGGGGAGCTTATTCGAAGTTAAATAGCGGTCATATTATGATAATTATTTTATAATTTTAAATTTTATTATTAATATTTATTATAATAATTATAATAATATTTATTATATTTATAATTATAATAAACGTAACATTAATGCATCCATGACTATAATTTAAAACCTTTGAGTGGTAAGCAAAGAGTCGCAAAGGCAAAGATAGATCCAGGTTTTAAACGGCAGGTGATATGAGCTAGAACCTCACCCAAATCCGTGACAATCAATCAGATTCGGAGGCAGGCAAGACAAATTTTCAAGTTTCATCACACCAATTATGCCTTTGGACCGCTAACAATTGTAGCATAGCCAACCCATGCATCAGCCCACAACTTTGAACCAAGGATTAGTCATGGGAACGGTTCAAACCGTAGTTGATGGGCTGGCAATCACTTCAGCAAGCACCGGCAAGTCATCCCAAAGTTTATTTGCCTTGCACCTTTATTTGAAATTAAGATATTTATATTCGAATATAAAAATTAAAATTAAGTATATTAAATTTTTAAATTTTTTTATATATTTGGAGAGTTCTATAATAATTATATCCTTATACTATAGTTACTAAAAACATAATATATGAGAGACGTAATATAGGGACGTAATATGTTGCTTCTATAAATATGAAATACGTTGTGGTAGATTTAGTTAGTATGTTATTTGAAGTCATAATACGTTTTATTTGGAGTCATATTATACTTAAATATTGCGTTAAATAAATAAACTAATTTTTATACAGCAAATTCAAATTAGATTAGATTTTATTATTAAAATAAAGTATTTAAAATTGTTTATAATTATAAATAAGTTAACGGTAGTGTTACATTATTTCTTTTTCTTTTTCAATGTATTTTTAATTTTTCATACTTTTTATGTATTTTTAATTTATAATTACGAGTAAGTTAACGGTAGTATCATTTTTTTCTTGTTCAATTTACCTTTTTTTGGTACTCTAAATGCACCTTGGCTTCAAATGTAAAGAGCAATGATTTATAAAAGTATCAAATGGTACTACTATATTGCAAAATGCATCACTAAAGAGGTCGAATAAGGATTTGTCATTTTTCAAGTTCAGAGACATGAATCGTTGTGTTTCGAGACGTAAATGAATCACGTTTTGGTACGCACAAATCAAAACATAATTCGTTAAAAAATAAAATGTTTTCAAAAATTATACTTATATTTATATTGGTATATATGTCAGATACTAATACTTAAAAAAAAAAATGAAAGATTACAGCTACGATAAATTTGGGGCGAGTGTTTCTGAATCTACTTTTCTCCCATCTGTTTGGAAACTAAGAAAGTTTATGCAATACAACAAAACTTGTTTCGGCCCCCCAAAACAAGAACAGAGAGACATTAAAAACTTGCGTATGCTTTCCATAGCGACTGCATTCCCCAAATGACATTTAGAAAAAAAAAAAAAAAAACCTGAACCGTGTGTAAATGTATTGATTTTTTGAACAATGTGCTTCGTTTCCAAAGTTGTTTCTCCAGCAATTTGACAAGACTTTGTCCTTATATTTTCCAGGCTGGTTGGCATCGCTTTTGATCAATGATAAATGGAACCAAGATACAGCCCAAAAATAGCCATATTTTAATTGATAAAAATGAGATGCAATTAATAATCTTCAGACCAAAATAATTGTGGTAAGAACTTAACCAGTCAAACTAGGTGAATTGTGATACATGAATCTTCAGACCAAAATAATTGTTGAACAAAATAATTGTGGTAAGAACTTAACCAGTCAAACTAGGTGAATTGTGATACATGAATATCTACGACGAACACCACTGAAGCAGGGGGCCAGGAAGCGGTGTTCGTAGTTTAGTACTGCGAAAGTCGTAGTCCAACTTAACCTGCCCTGCCTGGCTTTCCCTTCCATTATTCTTTTTTTTTTTCCCTTTGTCAAAAAGATTACAGGGAATTCCCCGACCGAATTTTTACGTTAAACCTGAACTCTTGTTGCTTTTACCTTTTCTTGTCGGCCCTTCTCTTTCAAGTTCACATGCTATAGCATCTTACCTTCGAGGTATGCTATTTTCTTAACAAATGATTCTGATTTGTTTTATCTGCATAAAAACTATTTTATCCTTTTCTTTGTACCATTAATAGCTAGGCTTCAACCACAAAAACCCAAATTAAGGCTGTCAACCATTTGAATGTTGATTGCGTTTTTGCATTATTAACCTTTGTAGCTAAGTAATAGTCTTAGGAAACTGAAGTCGACCTAATGACTCTCCTGTTTGGATGGTCGATTAAGATTCAATACAGCAGAAAAAAAAAATTGAAAATTAATCAGAACCGCAATACTTGGTTTAGTTTCTTATTGAATTTGGTTCGATTTCTATTGAGTAATAGTTAAATATATTTGATTTGGTTTTCGGTTTATATGTTAACGACCGTAATTATTCGAACAGAATCAAATTTTATTTTTTATTTAATTTTAATTAGTTTTAAATTTTTATAATATAAAAATAATTATTTTATTTTTAAATTAATGAAAAAAATTAAATTACTATAAAAAAGATATTATTTAACTTTAAAAAATTGATGAACCGAACTAACCTAAACCACTAGAATTTGATTTGGATCAATTTAGTTATATATAGTATTAAAATACTCCAACCCTCCTTAAATCCGTTCGTTGTCTTGTTTCTTAATTAAAAAGAAAAAGAAAGACTAGGTTTTGAATTTGAAGTAAATGAATTAATGGCCCATGTGGTTGGGAGAAGAGAAATCATCTATTCTCTTGTTACTACTTCAAATGGACACGCGGTTGAGTTTATATGAACATCAAATTTGATTGAAGGGGAATTGATGCATTTGAGAGGATTGCTTGGTCCTAGATTTTGTAAGCCATTTGGTGAATGCAATGTGGCTTCAATGGTTGTGCTAACCACCTCTACACCAAATATCTGGATCTGAATCTTCAGACATTTAAATAGAGCTGGCGTTTTGAGTGCCTTGTTGTAGTTAGGGAAAAGGGTTATATATGTTGTTCTTGAATCCGAGGAGTTTTTTTTGCAATACCTACGTAAGAATGTTCATATTTGAGGCATTTAGAGTCTAGAAAGGCTATTCTAACAAAGACTGGTTGTCTTTTCATGCTATGATAGTTTAGCACTAGTCTGATTGTTCCAAAATGGATTGGAGTGTATCCAAGTTCTAACCACTGAGCTGAGACTTCTGGAGGAATTTCAATGGTTACAAAGTGCTCATGGGACCCTGAAGGAAGGATACATTGATCAAACTTTTTAGATAGGATATACTCTTTGGGGGGCTGGGATTTATGGTGAAGTAACATTTTAACGAAAGAGTTAGATGGCCGCTTAAAAGCTTTATAGGGGGTTAAGACGTGGAAGATGAGAATCTTCGTTCTGGTTGGATTCTGGGGTATGAGTTATTTCATTCAAGTAATCATAGTTATTTACAGTAGTGTTTTTGATTGAAGGAGGAGGAGGTTAAAAGAAGGAAAGTCTAGAAGACGTAGAAGCTGTTAACTCGAAAGGAGAAAGAGATGATGCCATGAGGGATGAGTCTTTGATTACTTTGGACCTATTACTATTGTAGAAAGCATTTCAACACTTAGAAAACTTACAGGAGCACGAGTTTCATAATGCGGATAACTTTAATTCTATTTCCTACTATTTCTGGCTTATGCTTAATATGGTTGGTGCAATAATGCAATTAAACCTATTCATTAATCAAACAACCCGTCCCATCCGATTCGTATTGGGCTATACTTGAGTAAACTATTTTACAATTCAAGCCAAACTAACCCTGCCTACTAAAATTACTGTTTATATAATATAATAATTTTTTTTAAAATTTAATTATAAATATCAATATAAAAATATTGTTATTTTAATATTATTGTAAATTATAAAATGAGCTGTCAAGAAAAAAATTCGGATGATATGGTCCATCCCAACCCCTTCTAACTGCCATCTATGCGTAGGAAGTTCACCAACTTGGAACTTGTAAGAAAAGAGTGACATTTCTCAAGTTGGTGGTTTGTCTTTGAAGTAAAGAAAAGAATCTAGCATCGCAGCCCATAGATGCCAAACAATAGAATCAAACGTGCGTTATTTAATCATCATGACCTAAAAAATGTCGACATACTGCCTTTTTGTCCACCAGCACCCATTCAAGCAACAGAGAATTTCCTTTATATGCTATCATACTCTCACCTTATCAGTGTTCATATAAATGCCAAAGTTGTCAAATGGTAGTCTCTAATTTATATTAAATATGATTACATAAATATAATAAAAAAATTTAACACGACATGAATAAATGAATATCTTAAAAATTATAATACAAATTATTAACATACTAGAAAAATATTTTGATTTACAACCCTGATATCCGATAGCTACATTGGGTCTTGATTATTCAAAAATCGGCCAAATCAGATCCAAACAGGGGAAAACTCTCCCAATGCTTATTTTCTCCATTCACAAGACTCTAAACCAAAACTTTGCTAAAAGGAGCTACTTTCACTAGACCCAATACATGTTGGTAACTTATCAAAATTCATATAAATATAAAATATAAAACACTTTGACTACGATTATGACATGGTAAAATCTTAAAATATGATACAAATACACAAATTGCCATTGAGGCACAAATTGCTGGGTTTATATACGTGTGTGTGTCAGATTCCCATATGTATTAAGTCTCCTAGAAAAGGAAACAAGCACCATACAAGGACTATACATCTCATTTAGAAAAGAAATGTATAGGCTTAGATTCCGTTGCCATACACAAGTTTCCTCCACCATTGGAGGATATCTTTGTCCATCCCAAATGAATACATAAAATATAACCACAAATGAATAAACTGCAGGCCAAGTCTTATATTAAGAATATAGGGCTCCCATGAGCGGAAGAAAGGGAAAAAGTTGAATCTTTTCTTGAAAATATAAGTTATGAAGGTTAGTCAGGCACCTAAAGGTTTGTAACTCGACTAGTATAGGAAAATCGACGGCATCGAGCAAAAAAAACAAAAAAATCAAAAGCTTCAGATCTTGAAACCCCAATCTTATGCCTCTGGTCGCAATTAACCACCCGAATACTCTGCATAAAATAAGTACATATGCTTCATAAGTGAGATAGATAATGATAAAAAAAGAGGCTAAGGGAGGCAACAAGTGAGTTCAAACAAGACAATAGGCTTTAACAATTTAATATTTTTGTCCCAGAAAGTCAGAAGTGCTGCAAACAAATCAGCTAGTTAAATCTGTGCTTATGTTTATCACATCAAAGGTCTCAACACTTGCCGGCCTTTCCAGTTAAACATGCAAGGTTTTTTCTCAACATTAATTATTCAGGACATTATACCATAGATGACTTGTTGCTAATTATTCAATTTTGAGACAATAAAAGTACAGGATTCTCACTTGGTACCCAGATTACAAAAGCAACATATGCTAAATATTATTGGACAAAAGCGACTAGTCAGAACTCACCATTTATGACCATAGACTAACTCCTGGTTAAATGTTATTAGTCACATTAATTTTGTAAGCTCAACAGCTCAGCTGGCCTTGAAACTGGGACCTGTCAGAGGCATATGGTCTACGTTTTTATATCGGCAAGTCATGGTTCGATCAAAAGCTCCCTCAGATAGGTTTTCCAAATGGGTAAACTGACTTATCAGCTAGGTTTGCTCAAGGTGACTTTAGGGTTTTATCACATAGGGAATCCATCCGAACTACCGTAGATAACATGTGAAATTTTGGCAATCAGAATAATGAGATTCTACATCTAAAAATTTTAGTTTGTGAAAGACATGTCTTTTAATATTTGTTTAATGACCTTTTCTCCAAAGCATAAGTTTAGCATAAAGCAAATTATGAGGGCTCAGTTTTGCAAGGATAATAGACTACAATCTTTGTTTAATCCTTGTTCATACATAATTCCCTAAAATTAAAAATTTTCAATTAGATGCACGGCTGAAAGCATGTCCATGCGCCAAACCAAGAATATATTTGCTGGCTTGAAACGAGTAACCAGTATAAGACAACTTCAACCAGTTCAGATTTATCTAGACATTAGAGAATGTTTTATACATTAGCAGATCTCATTAAATGAGCAATAAAAGACATCATTTACTTATTAGAACAAAATCCAATTGAAAAACCAGTTCAGAATTAGTAAAATAAATACATTTCAAGATAGGGCTTCACAGGAAAAACAGGATTTAAATCACATGCAGAGAATTTCTATTTTTAAGACGAGGCAACACACAAAAATTAGTGATAAGTAGCAGGAGGGTGAACTCCAGGCAAATCATAAGCAGTTCCAAATGATACATAAATCTTAAAAACAAAAACGACTCTAACCTTAAATTTTAACAACGCTACATCTTCCCAAAAGAGGTGAATCCAGACTGCATGCCATGCTTGAGGGATAAAACATCAGAGGATTATTAAATTCCTAATACAGGCCACTACGTTAACTTTTCCAGGAAGGAACATTGGTCACAAAATGTGCATTTATCGGAGGCATATTTGCCATGAGGTATGAGCAATCAGTTTCAATACAGAATAATTAGAAAGTTGCACAATCCAAATTAATTCAACACAAACAATATAAAAGACTCTTGTATCTTAGTCATTTAGACTAAATTGATGAAAGCAAGAGGCAGAGAGAAGGAAGCAAACTTACCTACTGCATCTTCTTTTCTTTGTTTGAAGGCAATGGAAGCTTCCTTAAAACTGTTTCATCAATTTTCCTGTACTGAGTTTGAATGATTCTGTGTGTTACAGAAAGTTTCTCATCGATGTAATGCTGGTATTTATCATATACCAAAGGAACTGATAGACTAAGAATAACTCCTGCAGAACAAATCTAACGAAATAAGCATATACAAATAAAGTCAATGGAATCATTGTCAGTTATAGAAATGAATCGCATCTCATAACTCACCAATATAGACCAGAGTGAGAAAGTTGAAGAGACTACCAATGTATGATACTAACCACAATCCAACAGCAACCTGAGCAATAAACATATTAAAACTTTGGCAAGGAAGACATTTTAATAAAGTTATATAACAATCAAACCAAAAGAAAAACTTAACCTTAATAAAAAGTTTCAAATTTATGCCAATCGCAATGTCATGTGCAATCGACAATACATAATTGATCCACACTTGTAACTCATCAGCAACCATCCCAATAGTTTTCTCAGAAATTTCCAAGTTAGGAAGAGGAGGCAAAGGTCTGCGTATAAAAGCGGAATCACTTCCATTTTCTTGTAATAAATCCTCATATATTGTTCTTATAAAAATGAAAGAAGCCCTTTTTCTTTTTCTGGGCACCAATATTTCCCATCGAAGCATGAAATAAGGAAAGATTAAAGAGGTTAACAATGGGGAAAAACCTGTTGAGAAGGGAAGCAGATTTGGCCCAGAAGAAGAGAATAACAACAAGGAGCAATAATACGTTGGCCACGAATGACAAGAAATTATAACCAGCTCTTTCGAATAAGTACCACAACGTCGTTGCCGAGACTAGCATCACAACTCCGCCACGCCATTTTCTCCACAATAGCACATCAGCAACTACCAACAATACAAAAAATTAAAATTAAACCCAGACCCAAAATTCAAAATAAAATAAAAGAACAATCTAAAATAAATCAGCATCATGTAAACCAAATTGGAAGAAAAAAAAGTGTTGCTGAACAATATCATCAAGGTCCCCGAACACCCATTTATAGAAATGATCATGGAAGCCTTAATGGAAGTGAAAACAGATCTATCCGGAAATGAAATGAAGAGGCAGCTGCGAATATATAGACAGAGAGGTGTAGGCAGAGAAGAATTGAGATGGAGACCTGGGCCACCGCCAAGAGCTTGATGAACTGATGTGTGAAGTGTAAGGTTGGAATCTCCCATGGAAGCGGGGCGATTGCTGTCTTCGTTTCTTCTGCAATTGAAGGAGAGAGGGAGAAAGAAACAAGAAAAACAAGAACACGAATACGAATCGGAGAAAGTCAAGAGACGAGCAGCAGAACAGGTCGGGTCACGTCATGTGCTAACTAAATGGGCTTTACCTTTACCATAAGATGGGCTCATTCGGCCTACTATTTGTTCAGCCATCGCTATCAGCCGTATCATAATATTCAACATTATAAATATAATTTTTTAAAAAATTAAATATATTTATAGCTAATCTTTACTTTAATTCGTAAGTGAGAAGTTCTAGCAAATGCTTTTCGTTTAGTGTCGGTATTCGGGAAATTATCAGATTTGTGTTAATAGGAGTTAAGAGTAGGCCGCCATTTTATAGACGTCCTGTTTTCATCTCTTTGGAATTGGCATTTAGGTCCTTTAACTAAGTGCGTAAATAAAACATTTATAGTAATAAGTTATTCGTATTTAATTTAAAAAATTTTAAATTTAGTTTGTTTATTATCGAGTCGAATTCAAGTTTAATTATCTCAATTACTTGAGTTATTAAGTAAACTAAGTTTAAGTATCCTAATACTTAACTCAAATAACTTACAAGCATAATCAAACTTTTTTTTTAATTTTTAACATACATTTTTATTATTTATAATTAGTATTGAAAAAAAAATTAATTCAAACTCGAATTCAAGATTAAGTACAAATAATCGAGTTTGAAGTTAAACATGAAATCAAACCTAATCAAGCAAATTCAAGTAGTTTGATTTTTTTCTCCAATCGAACCACACGATGCCAACTAATAAAAATATAATTACTAGTATTTATTTTAAAAGATTTATTAATGAGATTTCGTCATATGATTCATTAACTGTCTATAAATTTATATATTGATAACAGATCAAATACAAACTTTGTTAAAATTTTATTTATAATTTTCAGTTTTTTCCTTTTTATAATATAAAAAATATATATGTCTTTTTATCTGTTATTTATAATGATGCAATAAGAAATGTCAATATTAAAGACTTTAGTGCATTCCCCCTCTTTCCAAATTCACCCATAATACAACAATATTATATACATATATATATATATATATACAAGCATTAGTCAAGTAGAGAATCACCGGAAATCAATCTTTGGTATCTAAGACCTTTAATTACCCTTTTTCCCCCCCTTGTTTTCACCTAACGCATTGTAGGTGTCCTCGTATTCCTCTTGTTTTGTAGTTTACACATTAAATCTCGACATAATTATACCATTATCCAAATTCTAAACTATCCACTACCGCTTCACATGTGGTTTTACTGTTGATGATTTTTACCGGCATCTTTGGACTTCTTCGTTATTTTGGCATCTATTCCCTACTCACTTTTCACCGTCTTTCAAACAAAACATTTCACTCTATTTTTACTTAAATACATGTTCAAGTTAAGCCTGAAAAAAATTACTCCAGCGAATTTGCTTAATTATTGGATAAAAAATATCTCGATATAATTAATACGTACCTTATTATATTGTTTTATATTTGTATGTATGTATGTGTGTTAACGGAACTACCATTATCGGCTTCTTATTCCTTTGGATTATTTAATGGATTTTTAAGTTTTAAGACTGCAAGGATAAATATTTTTGAAGCAAATATTTTTTAGGGCCAAAATTCGAAAAAAATAAATAGGATATAAATATGGGAGTTGTATATAGGTTTTGTTGGTTGGCATTGATTTCGGTTTTTGGACACCTAAAAACAATGCTAAACGGACTTCATAAATTTGTTAGATTGGGAAGCCCGTTGGCTGATTTCCATGCAGGAAAAAAGGAATTTGGTTTGGGTTAAGCCCAATATGAAGCCCATTTTTGCCAATACAGTCCATGTTAACTGTTAAAACGTATAGGCATTTTAGGCAAGGCGGGTGCGCTAGTCAGCGCGAGGCGAGCCGGGGACTGAAAGAAATAGAGTCGTCGTCGTTTTGAAGTTTCCATATTCTCACCTCGAGAGAGTGGGGGAGAGAGAGAGAGTCAGAGCTGTAAAAAGAAAGTAAAAAAAGAAGGAAGAGATCCCAATCCCCAACAGATCTTCGATTAAAGAAGTAAATCGAACAGGAAGAAGAAGAAGAAAAAAGAAGTAAAAAGGAAGATGTTACCAACGGTTAACAAAACGCGTTCGTCGCCCTCCACATCTCGACCTAACTCCATGTTCCCTCAGTACCTTCGTCGAATTGTCAAGGTCTAATCTCTCTCTCTCTCTTGCTGGATCTGATCTTCATTTTCATTTAATTTCCATCCGAAGTGCGAATCTTGATACAATTAGGAGTAAAACTTGTCGGTGTTGCTTCCTTTACCCATTTTTGTTGTCAGTTGATGTTGTCTCTTTGCTTTAGTTCTTGATGGAATGGAATTCACAGATTTACCTTCTAATATTTATTTATTTATTATTATTATTATTTCAAAATTTGGATTTAGTGGCGGGTAATAACTGGCATCAGGGAGTAGACTTAAGGTTTGTAAATGATAAAAGAGAAGTAATCAATGTGAAATCCTGAATTCGATTCTAATTTCATTATGGGAGATGTAATGAGGAAAGAATTAGGTGATTTTTGAGTAAGAAGACTTTGGATCGGGTAGCAATTCACGAGATTCTTCCCGGAAATATGTCCAAGTAACTATAGCCTGGACCGTTTCTCTTCGAATCCCTGCTAATTCAGCAGTAATTTTCTAATCAAATAAATAATTTGACTTTGATGCATGTCTTTACCAAGTTAAATTTGATCACTCATGGTATTGATTTGCTAGTTTTGCGCAGTTTAATCCTCCTAATGATTTTACGTTTAATGTAAATTCTTACTGCCCTTTTTTTTATATATTCTCGTTTATATCACCTAGATTTGGATGTACACCTCAGGTGTAGATTCCCGTAAGATCTTAATTTTCCATTGCCACAATCTCCAAATGAGGAAGTCGTATAATATGAAAATTTTCAAATTTTTATATTTGTAAGTATCATGTTAAAATGTAGCAGCCATAGATGTTGAACATCCAACAAAACAAATTATCCAGTTACCTTGGCTTAGGATGTATGATGGTATTACCATTACATTTCCTCATCATCATCTTTGCATTATATGGTTGCTTCATCTCATCATGCTTCATTTTCCTTTGTTGGTTTGTGTAGTGGCAACAAATGGATATTGAATATACATTCTGGCAAATGCTTCACCTATGTACTGCACCAAAGGTCGTGTAAGTATCCATCATTCAACTTGTTTTTTGTCGTCCCATAATATCAACATCAACCCGGTACTGATTGCTAGATCCATATAATTCCAGGAATGGAAGATTAGTACCTATGACATTCCATTTTGTGCTGACTGATTTTTAATTCTCATTGTTTCCGTTACATACAGTTTCAGAGAGTCTTGAAATGAAATTTGAGCTAGTAATACACTTTATCTCAGAAGGGTTTTGAGCATTTACCATTTCTTAATTTGCTTCAGAAATTGTTACTATTGAATGTTGAGTATGTTTTTGGGTTTGGCTAAAGATAATAGGATTGTGGTATATTGCTTACTTTGGTATCCTTTACCGGAAACTTGCTATTGCTTGGTTTTGTCCAAACCTATAAGTTGGGCTTTTATTAGGGAATGACTGAAAGGGATTATATGCCGAAAGAAAAGTCTTTTGAGCGTTCAAATGTGCTTTTCTAATTATTTTGTTCTATTGTGCATATGAATTTCTATGGTGGATGCAGCTATCAGCACACAAAATACCATAAACGTAAGTTCATTTCTGTCTAAATTATGTTTTTGTTTATTTATATCTGTTTATATTCTACCAGCAATTTTTTAATCACAGCATGCTCCTTTTGTTCCTAGTGGTAAACAGACTGCAAAAATAGTTGTGTTTCAACTATCTTTAACGCAATTTAGATGTTAATGCTTATACAACTGATAATTAGCTTTCATTAGTTTAAATCGTTTTGCGCACTGTTTGTACCATTTTGTGCTAAGTGCCATCATCGTTTGGCCTATATGGCTACGTGTGCTACAATAAATTGTATTCTACATGTTCAACTGACTTATACTCTATCAGTAGTTAACTAAGTGTCATTGCAGTTGGGATATGCTTTCAGCTCTTAGGTCACTTTGCTGTAACTTTTCCTCCCTTCGCCCAGTAAAAGAAACTAGCAACGCATTGAAAGCACACATAGCATAAGTCACTAAGAGTTACAGTACTAGTTAATTCATCCAGCTTTAATAGTCTTTTCCTTTTGACCTTTTGGCTTTTATGCTTCATGTTCCACTAATACATTAAAGGTGTGAAGTTATTAAATTCTTTCCATTATCTAATGAACTGAAAATTTTATTTATTTGTCTTTTTGGTTCAGAAACCAAGAACCAGTGGGCACGTGACGACCCTGCTTTTATTGTAATCTGTAGCCTTCTTTTGGTAGTTGCAACAGTAGCTTATTGTGCTGCGTAAGTTTCTTTCTCCTTTTCAACATGGCTGCATATAAAGAGAGTGAATTACTAAGCAATGATATTTAAAGGTGGTCCTTGCCTTCAGGTTGATGGTGCATTGGTTGGATTTGGAATTAGTCTTATATTCAAATTTTACTGATCCCATGCCCCAATAATGTACCAATATCTCTAAATTCTTTTATAAGAATGAATATAGAATTCTTTTACTTTTGCCTTTTCCTCTGAACTGCTAGATATTTTCGACCTAGTCATTGTATTTTGCTGTCTTCTCTTTACTGCAGGTATGATCACAGTGCTGCACATTCTGTTTTTGTAGTTATTTCAGTATTGCTTTTCCATTTTTTACTCACTGGAGTATTTCTGGCTACATGTTGCTGGTAAGAGCTAGTATTTATTTGTTTTTGAACTGGAGCTATTATCTCTTAAAATCAATATCTTAACTTTCAGTTAGCTCAAAATAGACCTATAGCCTATGTGCTGATGATAATACGTATTTTGAAGCTACATAAGTTAGCATAGTGCCTGTTATTTAGGCCTAGTTGCTTTTGGAAGTAGACATATATCTGTGCAGTGATATGTTGATTCTTTTACACAGCTTTATTAGTACAGCATGGCTGTAACATGTTGCATTAGCTTCTATGATCAGCATAATCTAATTTACTATGTAATTTAATGAAATTCTTTTACTAGTTTGTATTAGTTGATTATTTGATTAACTAGAATTGGCAATTGCATGATTGAGCACAAATGACAATAATTACTCTGTAGTTTAATGCCCTCTATCTTCTATAGCAACAAACTTGACTCTAGGGTTATCTGCATACGCTGCCGGATATATCTTTTCTGAGGTTGGTATTTAGTGTTCATTCAAACATGCAAATTACTTTTAAAATGAGCAAAGATGGGTTGGTTGAAGTATGATCCATAGCATTATAATATGTGTACTGTTGTCCTCTACTTATGCCAATGTCTTATGCTGAAAGGTGGAAAAACTTATATAATAGATGATGTCATGTTGCTTCTTTTTAATGGGTCTGACGCTGGAGCAGAATGCTAACTGTTTGACTGTTTTTATAATGTGGTATAAGGTTTGGGGAATTTAGTTATGGTTATGGAATAGGCCTGTAGCTGCTTGTTGTCTAGAAGATGTTATTTTTACCAAAGGAGGGAGATTAAACTTGCCATTATATTTTACTTAGAATTACTCTGGCTGCTTGATATATCCAAGGAATGGGTAGCCAAAAAGTCTAAATTGATTTAACTTTACGTGGAGGCTATAGCCTTTATATTTTAAGCTCGTTGCATATCCTTATTCCCATAAGAAAAAAAATTGTGAGAACTGCAACACAACAATAAGAATGTATATGAGATGCTGCAAGCTTCTGGCGCAAATTAAAAGGTACAATATTAACGAAACTTTTGGCACCTATTCTAACCAAGCAGATGCGAGGTACACTGACTTTACCATTTTTGTGCAAATAAAAATTTATGCTTTAGTAGTAGAACATCCTGAACTGGTTGAAAGAACTGCAGTACTATGCCAAGTAGTTTCTTTAGCTTTTTTTATTAACTTTAATGGGATCAAGCCTGCAGTTATATCTAATAGTACATTCATGCTAGGAGGGTTCGCACAGGTACACTTGTTTGATGGTAATTGCATTCCCCGATTCTGTGCAGGTTCTTGACAAATACTTACCTTCGGGAAGAGGCTCCAAATAGTCATGTTGTTGAGCAACGGGTGGAATGGCAAGTCTGGAGACTTCTTATCTTTCCAGAAATTTAATCTCTCTCTCTCTCTATCTATCTTTCTCTCTATCTGTGAGCTGTTTATACTGATTTAATTGTTGATTGATGGATCTGGGTCATCAATGCTTTATAATTTCCTCAAGCAGCAGAGTAGCTTGTGAATGTTAGTATCTAAAATAATTGTGTGGTGCTGACTGTGCTTTCCCTTTTTTTGAAGGCTGTACGCATTTGATGTGCACTGCAATTCTTTCTTCCCCATGTTTGTAATGCTTTACGGTAATTTTATGGTTACTGCCTGTTTGGCACTTTTGATTATAATTTCAATAATCAAATTGAGATGTGACTAATATTGTTGTTTTGGCAGTAATACATTATTTTCTGTCACCGCTTCTGTTAGCCCATGGTTTTATACCTGAACTACTGTCGAATCTGCTTTTCATGGTGGCAGCTTCTTACTATCACTACCTCAACTTTTTAGGTTATGACGGTAAGCTTATTCGCTTGCCCTTTTTCTTTTATGCGTTCGGGAAGTGGCCTATCTTTTGGGTGTATATGAAACTTCTGGAAGAAATGGCTAATTATTACCTTAAAAAACTGACATATCTATTATTCTTCAGTACTTCCCTTTTTGGAGAGAACAACCTTTTTCCTTTACCCAATTGGTGTCATTATCGTTCTATCACCAATCTGTAAGTGTTAGATTTGATATCTAATTCTGCTTTTACACGGGAATCGTAGCTAAGCTGAAACCAAACTTCTTTTTGCTGTGCAGTAATTTTAAGTGGATTCAATCCGTCGAGATATTTTATGAATATATACTTTAGCCAAAGGGTATGATCTTCTAAACCTTCAGAATCAGCATGGATTGTGAGATCAATGACTAGTTTGGAGACAGCATCAATGTTAGAAGGCTTGATGATTTGCATTCACGTAAAATGGAGAAATGCCAGCAAAATTGAGAAAGAAAAAAAAGGTAAACCTTCAACCTGAAGAAGCCTCTGTAGTCTTTGTCATGGTTTTTTTTTCTTACCGTCAGGAGCAAAAATTAGAACCAAATGAAGTTAGGTTAGAAAAAAAGATTTTTCAATGATCATATGATTGAACAAATGGAGCTATTTGAAATGTAATGATTTTTTGACCCTTTGTTTCTTATTAAATACATATTGTAGCTTATGAGAACTGCATTTTTGTGTTTTACGTGTATTTGCCATATCTTATAATACACGTGGGCTGTGTTTAGACGATAATTTTCCCCATTTGATGCATTGTGCCAATTATTGACGAGCTGTGAAAACTTTTGCTTGCTTTTCGAAACGAGTCTTGATGTAATTGGCTTCGGCTTGAAACCAATTTCAGGCTCTTAAAAGCGGTGTTGAAAAAGCCAGATTTGACCTACCGGTCGAACTGGTTCATTGAAAAACGGTGACCTGTCTAGTCGGCACAAACCAAAAAACCGGTAGAAAATCGTTTAGATTTTAACCGGAGGAGTACACCTCCAATGGAAAAGAATACCTCTAGTGCATATATGTATTTTTCAATATTGTCCATGTGAGTTCTTTTGTTTTGTTTTTCTTACCTCTAAATTCTAGCTGTAGACGTGTAATTGTCTTTATTTATTTTTTTATATTTAAAGCTTTTAAATAACTCTATAATTATTCATATAATTATTATTTTTATCAAATAATTTGTGATTACATAATTGTTGTTTTTTTAATTTAAAATGTGTAAATGTATTATTATTATTTTTAAATATAATAATTATTTTAAAATTAAAATAATCATGTAAATAATTTATTAATATTTTTAATGATTATTTTATTATTATTTTACCGTCATTTAGTGTTTGAATTTAAAATAAATATTTTTTTATTAATTTTAATCTTATTATTATAATATTTACTGTCATTGTTATAATAATTAATTATATCAGCCTGCTATTTTAAATTGAAATGCTTGGTAGGTTCCAAGTTATGACCATTTGAATTGTGTTGTACATTTTTTACTCAAGGCGCGAAGTGAAATGACCACCTCAAAATTCCCGCCCTATCTTATTGATTAGACTTTCTACCAAACCTGGATTTAACAGTCAAAGACGAATTTTAGTTTAATATAATCTTCGCAATTTTTGTTATTTTCCCACAAGATCGTCAAATATGTCTTTTAATCATTACGTGACAAAGGAGTAGGAATGTTTTTATGGCAGAAGCATCGTCTCTCAGTCAGTCGACTTTAAACCTCATTGTTTAATGTTGATGATTACGGTTAGGATGAGCGTTGAATGCAAACTCTCCCCCTTATAATGTTGCGATCGGTGACGAGTTTGAAAAATAATACCAACACAAGTTTCGATTTGAAAGAACAAATATCATCATCCAGATAAGGTTGACACATGGACGTGCCATCTTTTTCATCTTTTAACACACGATAAATTATGTACTCAAGATGGCAAGCATTTGCAATGGCCAACTACAAGTATATCACTTCTCCAAATGCTCATTTATTTGGCCAATCAAACGGGGTTTAGACCCTTTGAATTCTTTGGAAGCATATCACCAATAATTTTTTATATTACAGTTTTACAATTATGTCTAGTTAGATATAAAAATGACACATATACAATACGATACAGTTAAATATGCAATTGTTAATGTTGCAAAAAGGGAATTATAGTTTATATGCCCCTATTAACTTTAAATTTCATTAAGAATAATTTATTTTAACAAAAAAATTATAAGTTAATAAGAAAATAAATAAATAACTCATTATTTAATTAATTCAATAAAAATATTATTGTTTAAGGATATATATGCGGTTCACTATTTATAGTTTAGTTTGTCATTTTATGTATAGATATATATATATATTAAATTAATTTTTCATGAATTCTTATCATTAAAAATAGTTAAACATCAATTTTATAAAAAAAATACTTAGTTTAAAATACATTTAAATCAAAGTAGTCAGTACAGTACCGGTGGGCATACCGTTTTTTGTTCTAGTACAAGTACATACCGATATCAGTGTGTTTCGGTGTACCGTTTTGAGTTTATCGGAGTTTGAATATTTTTAATTTATATATATGAAAAGTATTTTCAAATATGAAATAAATTAGATTAAATAAATTTTATATATTAAATATTCATCAATTATATATAATGTTCTATAAAAAAACTTCATCAAATATAAAAAAATCAATATCAGTTAAGTAGTAAAGTTAAAATTTTTTAATACTCATTAAATTTATGAGTAATTATGTCTAAGATTCATCAAATTTATGAGTAATTATATATAGTATTCATCAGATATAAGATCAATGTTGGTTTAACTTTTTTTTTATAAGCTCATATTATGTACCGGTCGATACAATAATTTTCGATCGGTACTACCGAAATAAACAGATACCTATCGGTACGGCTGATACTGATACGATACCGACTACACTGATTTAAATAGTTAAAGATTTTCTTTTTCTCAGCATGTTTAAAAGTCAAAGATTAAAAAGAGAAAGGACTGAATGAGTAATAAACAAATAAATAAATAATAATTTTAAAGTTAACTTGCCTCTTGAAATACGGTAACCTTTGCTAACGGTAGTATTGTACTATTTAAAAAATGAAAAACCACTATTGTACCAAGCAAATTAAAGTAGAATAATTGCGAACCAAGATTAGTTTACTGTTTAGAGGTTTTATAGAAGCAGAATTAAAATAAAAAAGGAATAATAAAATAAGGGTTTAAAATAAATAAAAAAAGGAAACAAATAGGATTTATTATTCGATTTTAATCGAATTAATTAATTGAAATTGAATTTGATTTGGTTAATTGATTAATCAAAAAATTTTGATTTGATTATCGGAAGAACATTTTAAAAAATTCAACTATTAATTTATTTGTTAAATTAATTGAATTAATTATATTCCCTAAAATATATATCCAATGTGACATTTTTAATCCTTGCCGGATGTTTTAAGTTTTTATTTTTATTGATGCAAGAATTGTTAAACTGTATCCGTTATAAAGTATTGTCCGTTTTGTAGCAGTGTGAAACTATCCTCATGATTTTATCTTTTGAGAAAATAAACCTCAATAAGAGAATGGTAGCTCTTGCTGTATAAGTCACGGTCCATATTCTTCGCTAATCGATATCAATTATTGTTTTGCCCTAATATTAGCCTCCTAAGCAAAGGTGTGAACTACGTAGGTTGAGTAAGCAAGTTTGGTTATAGATTGAGTGGTCAAGTTATCACTGTGTAAGTCTTAGATTGAGTGAGCAAATTTGCTACAGTGTAAGTCGTAGATCAAGTGAGTATGTTTTTATGTCAAGTTTCATGTAAGTTAAGTAGGCAAGTTACCACTGTGTGAGTCGAATAGGCATATTTTACGTGGTAACTTGCTATTACTCATTTATATGCCTGAATGAGATTTTGACTATGAGCCTATAGACGGCGCAATTGTTGATGTAAGGATTGTTAGACTGTATCCGCTATAAGGTATTATTCGCTTTGGAGAAGTGCATAAACTGTCCTCACGGTTTTGTCCTATGAGAAAAGGTACTTTAATAGGAGATCAGTAACCCTTGCTTTATAAGCCATAGTCTAAATCTTTACAAATTGATATGAGATTGTTGTCTTAACCCAACAGTTTTATATTTATATTATCAAATTTAAATATAACTTTTATTTATATTTATCATTTGAATATGTATTAAATGATTATATTTATTTAAATTACAAAAAAATTTAAATTTTGACTTAATTAATTGATTAAATTATTTAAAATTATTTCCATTCAATTAATTCACTTCTTTTCCATTTAATTCGATTAATAATTAAAGAATAAAATTAATTAATTTAATTTATAAAATTTGATTTAATTATTAACCCAACCAACCGTTTAAATACAGTAAAGACAAGAATGGGATGGCGAGCTACTAATCGTAGGTTGCAAAATTATTATCAAAATCAGGATTCGTTGCAAACAAGAAGACGTCAGAACTTGACAAAGAGAGACTGCCTGACGTGGACATTTTGATTTTGATTTTCCTTACTCTTATCCAGACGAAGGTTAGGTGACGTTTCCACGTCACTAAAGAATATCCCAGCCCCACGAAGTTTTAGGTGAACGTTTCACTGTTACTAAAGAGTCAAGATACCCTCACCCCCCACCAAACTTTTGAGTGTTAG
>JBBYHK010000006.1:1797214-1811434 GCA_038382065.1 Adansonia grandidieri | reverse complement strand
AGTAACGACGGAGCGATCAAAATCAAAATTTATGAAAACTTTGGTAATGAAAATGTTAGATTTCATAATTGGATAATCAAAAATAAATAAAAAAAATCAAAGTTGAACGATCAATCGTGTAATTCATCGAAAACCTTTTGAGTCATTTTCACATACAGTTTCCAATATTTTAACTTCTCAAGTCAACAGTGATTTCAATCTATATCAAGTGCAGGCTTGTTTTCAATTTATAATGGACATATATATATATATATATAAATAATTAATTTATACATTAATGATGAAAAAAAAAACTTTACAAATAAGATTAGTGAGATGGCACATGTTTTATGTATTTTTTTTAAAAATACTTTACATTGATTTATGAGATAATTATTCATATTTTTTTATTTTTACTGTTGATGTATGAAATAATTATTTATATATATATATATATTAAAAAGAAATTGATGTGCAAAAATATTAGCAAAATTTAGACGTGAGATTCAAAGTTAGGTCAAGGCACACAGTATTAGCCTACTATTATAATTGATAAAATTTAGTTGATTTATAATGTTGATGAGAAAAATATCTAGAACTGAGTGATGGGTACTTAACTAGTTGATTTGGTTTACATTATCCATATCCATAAAATTGATTTTATCGTTCCTGGCTACTGGCTTGGCATCCATAGATATGTTCCTGAAGAATCTTGTTAATTTGGAAATTGTATGTTTATGTAATTGGCCTCTTGTCCTAAACATGCACTCAATTTCTTGTCACTTTGACAAAAACGATACAACATAAGATCAATATATAAATTATAAAACGTTATAATTAGCTTGTTATGATTGGATTTGAAATAATATGAATGATATTAATTCAAGTATAATCTTTAAAAAATCATACTATTAGAATTTAAATTTCAAACATATCAGATATAATCTCTCGAGAATAACTAGATAAACTGATTAGATTAGACTTAGAAAATTATTTCAATTTCATAGACTAGGTTGTAGCCCCAATTGGAATATTTGCGTGGGTATTTGAAAAGCTTAAATCGATGTTGTGGCTTAAGGCCCAAGGAACTACCCAATGTCAATGGTTGTCATAATCTTCATGATAGGTTCAGACAATTAAAAAGCCAAAGATTCAGAAGAGATGAAGCAGCTAGAAAAGCCAGCACACTTTTGTGTGTGTGTGTGTGTATTTGTGGGGTCTTGGCTTTTTCAAAAACGTGTAATTATGCACCATTGCTTAGTCTTTGGATGTAATAGTTGCCTGCCAAATGAACATATCCGAAAGTCTATAAACAAATTACAGACACCATTGAACAAACCGGATTTGATCAATAAACAGGGAAGTTGAAGGTAATGTTGACAATCGAGAGATGATGTTGAAGATTTCTCTTATTAAACACAGTCATTTACAATCCCTATTGGAAGCTTATCTCAAAATTGAGCTAGGCTAAAACTGCCTAATGTTCAAGCAAATTTAAGAGAAGTTATATTTTTTTATACAAGAAGTCATAGTCTAAAATAAAAAATGAGGTTCGGATATTGAAATTCGAATTTAAATCTATTAAAGTTTACTTCTTAAAATACGAATAGGCTAAGCCTAGGTTTAGAAGTTAGCAATTTTATTGGTGCAAGGAATCACATAAAATAAACTATACCCACAGTCGAAAAAGGCCTAGAAACCATATAACGAGTATAAATTTGGTTGCCACCCTTATCTTAAGGGAGGAGTGGAGCACGTAAACTGGGCGTAATAATTTGATTTTAAGTCCAAACAAAGTCCACATTTTGACTCTTATTCGTTTCTGTCATTATTGCAGACCAAACTTCTACATTTCGATATTAAAATCCTATGCTTTTGATGAACCTGCCTGCTTTCTTGGCTCCCAACCTTTGAACCTAAGCCGGTGGCGGCACATCAAAATATTGAAAGTCGGCACATGATTTGAAACAGGTGATTGTTGCTTACACTTGCACTTCATTGCCTGGTCGAATAATTAAACAAGCCCGCCAATAATATCACATGATCTAGTTATTCAAATTTTGGTGTGTGTGAGATACGAAAATGTGTATGTTTTATTTTTCAAAATTTTTTTATTTATTTAAAAGATCTTTAGAGATCGTATCTTCATACTTATGTCAGAATATGCACCAAACACGAGCACTAAAAAAACTGAGAAGTCAGAACATTGCAGCAAATGACAACATCATATTGAATACTATAAATAGTAGCAAATGGCAACTTCATCTTAAGTACTATAAATAGAATCTGACAATCATTCTTATCTGGAACTAATTTAAAGTAAGAAAAAAAACCCTATTTTTCAGAGCCTATGAACTGTGATCAGATTAAAACATGAGCAAAAGATTCTTCATTTTATTTTTGCTTCTTCTTCTTTCTGTCTTGTTGAGTTCGATGATATCTGCAACAGATGCAAGGAGGCCATCACGGGATTCAAAGTTGCAGCACAGCAATGGTAGTAAAAAGATTCACAAGGGCAGGTTTAAAGGGTTGTTTCTTCATGCTGTGAAGGTTTCAGGGCCAAGCCCGGTTGGTGGAAATAGTCACAATAATCTTCAATCTATTGAGGCTCAGAAATCTGGTCCTAGCCCTGGTGAGGGTCATAGGTAAATCAGTGGGGCAATAATAATGTGACCTACAATATCGATCCATTTCTCTGTCTCCTTCTGCAAAATTTCCCTTTCTCTTTCTTAGAATTTTTTTTTTTTTTATCAATAATTGATTTCTATTATCCAAGAAGCAGTGAAACTGCTACAAGTTACATTAATTGTTACATCAGTTGGAAGAATTCAACTTCCAGGCGTTACATAGCTTAAGGTTCACCGAGTCCTATATTGCTTTGATTTTTTGTTCTTGAAGTACTTATATCTAACCCATATTTAGATATGGATATGAAGATATAACTCTCCTAAAACCTTTTAAATACATAAAAAAAAAATTAAATAGAACCATGTATGTCCAACACTCACGTTCGAGTCCCAATAACCTAGACAGAATCCATCTTGACTTGGCTGAGATCATGCAAGCGCAGAGCAAGTGTGGCACAAATTTGTTCAAGCAGTCCATCCTCAAAGAGTTCAAAATAAGAATACGATCTGATGTTCCTTTTCTCTCCAAACAAAGTAAAGCAATTCTTGTGATGATTGTAAATAAAAGCTTTGCCTTTTGAGAAGGCTTGTGGTCCAATGTAGTAGTTCACCTTCCCAGTCTGCAACTCCTCTTTGGACCCTGCATTGTTTCCAGCACTATCATGCCCCCATGAAACTAGTCTCTCCCTGATTGGTAGCCTGCTGAGAATTGGTAGTCTATCCCTGATTGCCATCCAGAATATTAAAATGTGCTTGGGAATGAAGAACTTGAACCAAACCAATCTTAGATCATTTAGTCATAAAACACGTGCTTATATTTGATAGAAGCAAGCAAAGTAGGCTGTCTTAGTTATTTTGCATTTTTCTTTCTTCGGGCAAATGCCAAAGTCGTTGGCAGCAAGTGATCTTCAACGGTGATTAATTATTGTACATATATATACATGCTTTGTAATATTCATGTAGCGTGTATTAATATATTTATATATCATTAAACATAGTTACGGTTAATTCTTTTTTCCATCATTAAACCAGGTGCATTTTTTGAATAAATCTTGGTGATTCATTCTGATTTGTCCAATGGAACAAATATCTAGTAGCAGCACCTAGCTGACAGTGCTCTTATAAAATGTACATCCTGGGAGGCTACTCTTAGGATTTAGGATAAACCTGTTCATAGACTAAGTCAAATTAGATTGCAGCTCGAATTTTTTCAATTCTTTTTATCTGGGCATGAGTTATTTAAAAAACTCACGTTTATAATATCACTAAAATTTTATTTTATTATTAATATTTATATTTTCATAATTAAATTTAAATATAAAATTTAATTATTATTAAATAATAATTTAAGTTGAACTAACCTAAATTCATAAACACCTTTTAAAATTTTAATTTTATCAAATCAAACTAATTACTCGACTTTTAAATAGATCTGTTTAAAGTTAAAACCCTAACTGTAGCTAATACCTCGTGTGTCTTTGGTTATGATTTAAGCCCGTTACAGCTGACTTGGGCCAAGAGTTTCAGCCTGGGAAAACATTTGAGTGGACTTTCTAGAGTCTTTAATTAACTTCAATTGTTTCTAATGTGCATCCCCTAATCCTGAAATCCAGTTAAAAAACTTTAATTTGAGCTCAAATCTAGTCCTTCTGGAACAAAATCTCTCTACAACCTGCAAGTGTCACAAGCGTAAGACTTCAGCTAAGCTATGTACACGGCCAACGCTCTCGTGTTGGCATAAATCTGTACACGTTACAACATGTAAATGTCACCCACCTAAGACTTTAATCAAGCTATATACATAGCCAACGCTTTTATGCGGGCACTGTCCCGTATGCGGGCCGTGACACCAGCACGTTACCTTCATTGCCATGTGCTAGACTGCTTGTTCCTCCAAGTTCAAAAGGAATTTGCAATGCCATGCGCTAGACCGCTTGTTCCTCCTCATTTTGAATGAGTTGTAACTTAAATTTTTTTTTCAGCTTTAGATTAAATCAAACATAAATCGATTTAAAAATTCATATCACAATTCAAAATAATATTACAATATTAAAATATTTATTTATATATTTTATAATTAAATTTAAATAAAAAATATTTTAAATAAATAGTAATTTAAGCATAACTAAACCTGTCCAAATTAAAAAAGCCTCCATCAAATCCGAATCAAATACGGACTAAACAATTAACCCAATCTTTAACAGATCTAAAGAGAGGATATATCCCTTTGAGAAAAGTCCCTATTAGTACATTTTTTATATAATTTGTTGTGAAACAATTTATACTATACATGCTCGATACCATACGAGTATGATATTATATATCAAAATACTATTTGCTTCTAACATTAATAATTTAGATTTTTTTTTCCTTTTTGTTTAATATATATTATATGATTTTTTTCCACTTTGGTATTTTGAACATATACTAAATTTGTTAGCTTTGAATATTAATTATTATATATCACAACATATAAAAACAATTAAGCATGAGAATAATATAATAGTTTTGTCATAAACAAATATATACTTGAACAAATTATTATGAGGAATTTGACTAGTAGAATTAAGTCATTTAAGTAATTCAATTATCAAGTTAATGGCTCATGATTTTTTCAATCTCCAATAAATTAACATTTAAGATAAATAATAAATAATAAATAAAATATTATATAGAAATCAAAGTATTACCACTTAAAATTTAATAAATAAATGATAAGATCTCTAGATAACTTACATACTTTTATCAGTCAATAATTGCTTAGTAATTAGATATTTAAAAAAAAAAAAAACCATTCAAGTAAAAATTTAATTATTCATTTAATCATACCGTCAACTGATTATTGAAAATTACAAAACTTAAGTCCTAATTTTATACCAATTAATTAGGTAAAATTAAATTTATAAGCAATTAAGATTAAAAAAGAAAAAAGAGAGAAAAGAATTTGATGAAACCAATTAAGTGCTCTATAGCATCAAAATTTTCAAAAAAAAAAAAAATAGAAGCAAATGCAATCTGCTTCTCTTTACATGTCAAATCACCATAAATATTATAATTCAATGGAAGAAGATTCTGTTATACCAACCTTGGAGATGAAGCTGATAAGCTATTTCTGTTCCGAGGTTGCCTATGCTCTTTCTAACAAAACACATTTGAGATCCGCAGTTCGGTTATAGCTTTCAATCTTCTGTCAGAACTTCTGCCCCAGATTTTTCTTTCACTTTTACAGCATCCTGTAAGAAGTCTTTGGAGGCCCTCCAAGAATGTTTTGCTTATCTTCAACGAAGCTTGCCACCCCTGTCAAAACGACTTGCCTCAAACATCAATCCTAGGAAAAATGGTTTAATTTAAGGTAAAAAACCAAATTCCCAGTGTAAAGCTCCGCACAATTGACTACAACAAAAGTATCGGTCCTCCCACTAGTTGGACCTTGCCAGGAAAGAATCCAGTTTTGTTAGGCAGCTATATAGCAAATGAACTTAAATAGGCTCATATTAAAACAATTTCTTTCTTAAATCTTAATGTTCAGGAAGCTTTAGAAGAGAAGGAATTAGGGGCAAACTTTACAACATATATGCGGACAAATAATTAGTTAAGTACACTTGGATATTATATGTTATATTGAAAGAACACAGAAAGCAGTCACTTTTAAGAACTACTTGACTTTTCCAACGACCTGAAAAACTCGATCATATGGTCATAAATGTCTCTATTTGCTTTTACGCTCAAAAGGAAATCTATGTGACCATAGTTCCCGAGATAAAGCAACTCTGGTTTGGATGATAATTCCTCAAGAGTGCGCTGCACATCCATTGTATCTGCCAGGGCATCATTCCCTCCATAACTCATCCATAACGGCAATGACTTGGGTATGCTGTTAAGATCAAATGCAGGGGGCTTAAGCCGTCCGTACATCAATAAGTTTTTCAATATTCCATAATCATACTGGGCAAAAGTACCCTGACGAATCACTGCCAAAGACATAAAAATAGGGATGAAAGTTTTAGCAGAAGAATTCAAATTCATAAATATCTATTCAAATATAATCTAACAGATATGGAAGAAATCATTAAAAAAGGTTACATCTTGAAAAAAAATATGAAATTTATTTCGACCGCTAATAGTTTAGAATGAGGAATTCTTTAACAGGTAAACCTATCAAGGTTGGTTAAACATGCAGCGAAATAAAAACAGAAGGCAACTGAAAGAAGGTATATAGAAGCATACTCTGGAAAAGATGGCGTAAGTTCTTCACAGATGATGGATGGGGTTCATATTCCAGATAGAAGTCTATGCGAGTTTTATTAAAGCAGCAATTTTGCCCTGCAACGTTGTCTTGTCATAAGCCTTTCATTAATAGTAAGATTCAAATGTTTTCAATATCTTTGTCAATTCAAACATTTACAGACAGCTTATTGAACTTTTATAAAGTCAAAAGTTAAAAGCTGCCCTTGAAGCTAAAAAATTTATGCAACCCTAGTGAAAAACAAATATGTGTTCCAGACTCAGGATGCAGGAAAAGCATACAGTCTTCTTATATTTTTACCAAACTTGGAAAAGGGCAAGGTTAGATAAGATATGGTTTTAAAACTTTAACGCCCAGCCAAGGGCAATTTTCTTTTCAGCTCTATCTAGTGCAATATCATGCATTAAATCCGAAGTGAGTGCCTGAAGCAGAGCAAATGACCCACTTTTAAGGCATGATTTCAACTTTCAAGGCTAGCATCAAGCGGGGAATATTTATTGAGCTTGAAAATTTTGAGTTAGATCACTTATACAGCCTATTGCATGACAAAAAAAATGCACAAAAAGGAAACAGCATCCTTAACCAACAAAAATAGTGCATACTTGTTTGTATATGTATATTGTTATTGTATCAGTGCGTGTATAAAGACAGGAGAAGAGAAGAAAACCTGTTATAGAACTTAGAAAATCAGTGCAATCCACATTGCCATCACATAATGATTCCACAAGGTTAAGCAACACAGCGCTGAAGTTAAAACAACAACACGTAATGTAATTAAACCACTAATCTAAAATAAAAGGCTAATCAGCACCTTCATAACAGTGGAGAAGATATTGGGGAGAAAGGAAAAACTAAAGTCATACGGGCGTTAACCAACCTTCTGAAGTTCAATTGATGTATCCCCATAGCAAGAACCATCTGCCAGAAAAGAATGTCTAAGAACATCATAATGGCCAAAACTAATTTTACTAGGTAAAACAAAAATAATGACAAGTAATACCTGATCAAGATGCATTGCAACCATTCTAAGAACAAGTGGAGCGCTAACATGTTCCAAGTAAGATATTGGAGACAAAAGTGCAGCAGCTTCAACCATTTCCACTATGTCCGGCTGAGTGAGAGCAGCCAAAGCCATGATTGTTCCCTAAAAGTAAAAACTAAAGGATAAGTAACCTAAAGAGGTAGTGAACAAAAGCAAGGTAAACTATGCTCTAGGCATAAAGATAAAGCATCCAAGACCTGTGAATGTCCAACAACAAAGATTTTGGACCTTGTAACTGCTTTTATGTAGTGTAACATTTCTGCAAGATCATACAAAGCTAATTCCTGCCAACTCCAATCCCAAAATTCCTGCAAGAAAAGACTTGTTGCAGAGTATGAGGAGAGAATATAAACCATGCAGATAAAGAATAAAGATTCCTTTATATATGACGAAGAGGTTTGAGATACCAGCGGTCACACTTGAGACAGATTTTATTAGGATATAGATGCACGAGGAAATCTTTATATCATTAAGAAAAGGAAAAAGAGAGAGAGAAAGAGAGAGAAGAAAATGAAAGGAAATAATGGAAAAGATAGTGTTACAAACTTACAACTAGGATATTGTACTCTAAGGAAACCAGATGTTAGGGTACGCTAAACAAAGATGCACAAACATTGAAGATAAGCAGCAGTTATGTTTGGATGTCAACTAAGGATTGCAAGATAAATTCAATGTTTGTGCATCCAACTGCTAAGGTAGTTGAAGTTTTACACACCGAATACAGCCAACTAAGCCATACACATTGCAGGATGAATTCCAGCAAAGAAAGAGAGGCATAAAGTTTAGACTTTGCCTACCTTATCTGTGTCAGATAAAGATATGTGTCCATGACTCCAACGAGTTCCCCGAACATTTCCAACCCATACATCAAAACCCTCGTCAGCCAGGATGAAGCCCAATGACTGTTCAGTAGAATCCAAAAACCATGCATCACCTGCCTGTTTTGAATTGGAGTATATCAAGGTAACAAGCTTTCAGTGACAAAATTCACTCAATTGTAAAACAAATACATGCATATTCATAAATATATTCCTCAAGCATATAAACAGAGATAAAATATCATCTTACAGGCAGCACACAAACTTATTTACTTAATTATCTATTGCAACAAGCACTAGATCTATGTTTTTGCTTCAGAAAAACAGAAAGATGGCATCTTTCAGCATTCATTTTCACACAAGCGTATCAATAACTAGTACTCGCTAGGATCAACACACATGAGAAGACCTTCCATGAATATAATCCATGTTATTTGAAAAGTTAGCAGCAGCTAAATAGTAACGGATAATATATGAAATCTGCTATTTGAAAAGGTTGTTTCGGGTAAATGGAGAATTTACCATGAATAATCCATGTTGAAGCAAAACAGGATGACCTTGCCGAACTCTAAGATCCCCAGAACGAGACGACACGCGTTGGACAGCTAATAAATAGCCATCCTTAGTTTGAACCTAAACAAAAAACAGTGACAAGAAAAATAAAAAAAAGGAAACTCTACTACTTTCAGTTACCAAACAACGAAGCATTAAAATTTAACTAGAGAACCCTAAAGAACTTAAGTCAGCAAATTTCAGAAAATTTTGCATCAATATTTAGAGAAAGGGAATAAAAAAAGCAGCGAAAAAATTCCCACCTTGAGTTTCCTTTTAAAAAAAATTAATAAAAAAAAGCTCAGGTGAAGTTTTCTCCGGCAGCGCACTAATAATATCTTGCGAATTATTACCGAATTGTTAGGAAATCACGGAAAAAGAAGAAAAAGCAAATTCAAATTGCTCGCAATTTCTTCCAAAAGCAAACAAAAAAAAAATGTATATTTGCTCTGATTGCTTTTTTGATCAGTCAACGACATAATAGTACTTTTGTTATTTTTTCCTTCATTATTTTTCCCCGTTTCTGAGCCACCAAATGAACCTTGACTAGAATAAATTTGACAAATAATGAGAGAGAGAGAGAGAGAGAGAGGGAGTACAATGTGTTCGGAGCAGTCGTAACCATTGGGCTCGATCATCTGGGCGCAGAGAGAATCGGCGGGGGAAGGTTGTTCGAGATCAGACGAATTTCCAGTAAAATTTCCGTCGGAGATGGAAATAATAAGGAAGAAAACAAGGAACGGGAAGATAAACGCCGGAAACTTGTCCATCTCTCTGAATCGGAGTAAAAGCTTGAGCGAGTGCGACGGGACTGTCCCACTCACTCTGTTCACCTTATATTATATTATAGTTTTTTAATCAATTTTGACCAATAAATTTAAATGTTATTTATTTTCTTTCAATTTTTTATTCTTCTAATTTAATAAATTTATGAAATTTAACTTAAAATTATTATAATTTTACACCCAGATCCGATAATATTTAATATAATTATATAAATATAACATATATAAAATTAAAAAAATATGATATTACACGAATATATTTTTTAAATTTATCTAATATAAATTATAAACGTATCAAAATTAATATAAATATAAAAAATTTTAAACACGAATATAATATAATAAAATATATAAATATGATACGAATATATAAATTACTCGTCGATGAATTCTTTTTGGATCGTTTTTTGGAATATTTTAAAGGCATTAATAGGTTTTTTAAATAAAAACTTGAGTCTCTCTTTTTTTTTTTTTTTTTTGCGCAAAAGGTAAATAGTTCTTTTAGTAAAAATTCAGATTTTTTAAAGTAAAAAATAAATATTTAATTATTATTTCAAATAAAATTATATAAATATTGTTATTTTATTTTTTTATAATTTTTTTATTAAATTAATACTATTTAATTCATAAATTATAATAGTAAATTTAATTAAAAATTTATTAATAATATAAATTATTAATTTTTATACTATTAATATAACAGTTTGACTGGCTTATGTCATTGATTTAAGTGAAGTTAATTTAATTGATAAGATAATATAAAATTTTAAATTAAATTATAATAAATTTATAAAGTAATAAAAAAATTTTAATATTTTTTATTAATTTTATTTTTTTAATATTTGTAAGTTAAACCCCCCACATTAAATAATTTTTTATTTATGTTATTATATTATATACTCAGAATTTTTTATTTTTTTATTTTTTGTACTTTTTCTCTCCCGTGATCTTTGGTTATGGAAATGACAAATTCATGTGCAACCGTATCAAATCAATCATCCATCACTTTATTTTTATTCATTCCTTTTTTTAAATAATAAATTTTATATAATTTATATATAAAAAAAGATTTTGATGCACGAGTTGTAAATTTTTTAAAATTTATAAATAAATTAAAAATTATCACATATTTTATTATACACGTATACTCATAATACGTGAAAAAAATGTGATTTTTTTAAAAATATGAGTTATTTGACAAAAATATTATAATTTTTTAGAAGAATAAAAAGTTATAAGTAAAAATAAATAATTTTTATAATGGTAGTTAGTTTTTAATTTAAATTTTTGTATTTAGAAAGTTAATAAATATTAATTTTTTTAATTATAATTTTATATTTTTTAATTAATTATTTTTTTTAATTGAGTTTCAGTAATTTCATTCCTAACAATTCAGGGGTTTTAAGATGAGAAATTACATTGCTAGTTTAATTGAGAGTGTGATATATTTTATTAAATGGGTTGTTATTTATAGAGAAGTCAGTAGGTTTTCTAGATAGACTAAGGCATCGCCGGGTCGGGTCGATTGCAATCAAAAAAATTAAATTGTAAGATTAAATTCGAATTCAACTTATCTATAAATCTAAATTTATTATTTATATATAATAAAAATATTAAAAAATATTTTTATATTAAAATATTATATATTTTATAATTAAATTTAAATAAAAATATTATTTTTAATAAAAATTATTATTACAAATCGATAAAAAAAATAAAAACTTAAACCCAGCCAAAGCCAAGCGGGCTTGTTCAGCCAACAGGCTGCTCGACCTTGAGAAAGTCCATTTCTAAAATTAAATAATTAATTTTTTTAAGCACCTGTTTGACTCTTTTGTTACTTAACTTATTTATGCCTTAATGATTGAGACTAAATAAGTTTTGTCAAACTCTTAAAATTTTTTTGTATTTGTTATCACACATTTCATATATAAATATTTATTATTTTATTTATTTTAATAATATAAAATTAGATATTTTAAAAAAATCAAGTTAATAAATACATTAACATTTGAAACTTTTTCAATCTTCAAATTTATAAATTTAAAATTTAAATATAAAATTAATAATTATGAAAATTAAAAAATCAATACAAATTTTGACTATTTTTATTTTCAACAAATAATTAATTTGCATTTTAAGGTTAATGAAAAAATAAAACTTTGAAAATAAAGTAATTCAATTTAAAATTTAAATCTTCTTTATTTATCATCAAATAAATATTTTAATAAATAAAAATTTTTAATTATAAAATAAAAATTTTATTAACAATAAAAATATTTACAATGATAATTCAAAAAACATAGAGAATATTTATAACAAAAATTGTCGAAAACACAACTCATTATCCCTATTTATATCAGTGCCAATGTTTGTTCATAATAAATATAGGATTATTATCCTGTACACTAACGATGAAATAAAAAACTCTATAAGCAAGATTTGTAAAGTGAAACGTATCCTATTTATTTATTTGTTATTTTTTAAATATATACTTCTAAGATATGTATCACTTCATTAATCTCACTTGTAAAGTTTATTTTTTTTTACTGTTAATATATAAAATAATTATCTACGTTTACATTTACATATGTATATACTTATACATATGTATATGTATATATATAATGAGTCAACTTGTGACCATAAAACAACTATTAAACTAATTTATAACTTTTAATTCCGGCGTAAAGTAACCTACGCTTGTTAATTTGTAACTTTTGATTTAAGTATAAAACAATTACTTGTCAGTCTTGATCCAAATTTAAATAAGTAAATTATCATAAAAGTTGAATTCCCTCAATCAAATTGGAAAACAACTCAAGTTTTTCAAATTCAAAACTATCCAAATCTAAATAATTCGAATTTGAAATAACTCAAATTTCGAATTACCCAAACTTGAAACATTAACTCGATCTTAAACTAAGTATATTTTTATTTTGAAAAATATTAATTTGATAGAATAAATAAACATGATAAGATTATTAATTTATTGTAATTTTGTAACTTCAATTATCTTTTAAAAATATTTTTGCTATTAAAATTTATATTTTTTAATTATAATTAAAATAGATTATTTTTATTATTATAATTATATTTATAATTTAATTTTTATATCTATTAGTATATATTATAAATAAAGTTCTTTATTTTTTTCTTTAATAAAATAATTAACTAGATCAATAATTATTATTAAAAAACAAAACATAATTAGCAATAATTCAATAAAACTATATGCTATATTACTTATGATATTTTAAAATATAATTTATTTTTAAACAAAAGGATATAAATTATATTTCTTATATAATATAATAATATGATTTGTTATAAATTATATATCTATATTCTCATCATATGCACATGATTTATAATAAAATTATTTAGTAATTGTTTCAATGTGTCTTAAATAAGAATTAGAGTAAGAGTTTAAAGTTCTGTTAATTTTTTTTTCTTTTTTTTTTCTAAGATCCAATCCTAAACTTTAAGAGAAGTTTCTATGTCTTGGATTCAAAGATTGTTTCTTTTTCAATTTGGTCCTTTACTTATTTATTATTATTTTTTCATTTTTTTTAAAAAATAAAATTAAGATAATAAATAGAAAAAATAAGAAAATAAAAGATAGGAAAAATAAAATAAAATAAAATGAATACACAAAGCCCAAGTCTAAACCCAAAGTCATAATTAGGTCTAAAAAAGCAATATTTGATTAAAAACTCAGAATAAAATCTCAAGTAATAATTTTAAATAAAAAAATCAAAATCTTAAAATCATTCGATCTAAGAACAATTTATATATAAAAAAAGTATGGATATAAATCCGAAAAATAACTTTTATTTTGATTTAAAAAATATTTGATCACGAATTGAAGTATTATTTAGTGAGATTAATTTGACAATCAAACACAGTTTAAAAATGCAAATCATTTAAGACACTTGTAAAAGTATAGTTATTCTTTATTTTATTTTATTATCTTTTTTACTTTTTAGCTTTTTAATTTATAGTTTATTAGTATTAAAAAAAGGAGAAAAAATATTAAAATATTTTTAATCTCCATGTGACGTAGATATTCAATTTGAAATGAAAATAGTATTAATAGTATATAATTAATTTTAATCAATTATATAAATTACAAACGATTTTAAATTGGCTTCGTTTCAAAATAATTAAA
>JBBYHK010000006.1:1634381-1686386 GCA_038382065.1 Adansonia grandidieri | reverse complement strand
TATATATATATATATATATATGAATTTAACTAATGAAAATAGTCAATATTCCATAATTTAAGCTCCTTTGATTCAATTCTTTATGTTAATTTTTATTTTTTTACTATACATGTATATTAAAAATTAATTAACAATTATTGTTATTTTTTACTTGCAAATGTAATGTTATTTTTAAAAACATAATGTTATTGAAACTTTTAAATTGATATGAGTTTCAATATAAATTTTATTTTATAACTGTATAAAATGTTCAAACAATTTTCATGTAATATTTTAAAAGCAAAATTATTTTTAATATTTTATGAAATTTTAAAGATATTGATTCTTGCTTGAATATTTTAAATTAACCTAATGAAAATCTATTTACATTTATAAGTATTAGTTGCACTAGTTGAACTATAATCTAGTGCCCATTCAAGAAATAAAAAAGAAAAAAAAAAATCATACATACATGTCTAGTGGCTTAAACCAAGGTCCTATTGATATACAATTAAAAATTTTTTGGGGTAATATCTAATGTCTGATCATGTTTGTAGGGTAACCTTACATTATGCTGTTTTGATGTCATTTTTCTTTTGGGCTTAGTCCCCAGTTTATTACCAAAAAAAAAAAAAATCCATTATTTTCACTTTTTTCCATTTTTCCAAATTATTTTCAATAAAAATAACAAAAACATCCTTTTTTTTCCCTAATTTTAACCTATTTTTAATTTCATTTTTCAAAATGTATTTTTTATGTTTTCAATCAAACAATAAGCATTTTCTATTTTCTAAGAAAATGAAAACAGAAAATAACTTTATTTTCTTAAACCAAACATATACGAATATTTTTATTTTATAAATTTTTAACATATTCATATATTTTTATCGTATTTAAAATTTTCAATTTCATTGTGGACCAAGCTCGGCCCAATCTAACAATTTACCCCCCAAAGTTATTCATATATTTTTTATATTGATAAATGAATAATACATACTTGTTTAAGTTAATTTTTCAAAAAATAAAATAAAACCGTGTTATTTTTATTAATCTTCATTAGTTTTATTTTTTTCATACAATATAAGTTATATAATATACAAATATAAAAAATATTATAATATATAATTAAAAACAACTTGAGTAAAATCAACTCAAATTCTAATGCTAGAATCAAAACTAATTTATAAACAAATATTTATTTTTTTTTAAATCTAACATTTTTTATGTAAACTCTCGTAAATATTTAGTACTCAACGAACATCCCAATTTAAACGAATAATTGAATTGTGCACAACGTGCAATCAAAGCTGGCATAAGAAATTTCAATAGGGAGGTAGTTGGGAATGTCTCTTTTTCCGGCTTTATCTGCTTTGCTTCATGCCCTCTCTCCTTTCTCATCAACCCTTGACCCTGAGACGGTTTCGGAAACTGCGAACCAAGCACGCCAAACCATCAAGTCGGACCAAAAGCCAGTGGAGACCCTCCATTTAAATTTATATCTTAGTCCTTTGCAACATATTATATTATTAGATATATCGATAAATTAAATTTGATAATTAATGTATTAATATTTTATTATATTATTTATATAAATTTTAATATATTAATAATTTATATTATAAAATTTTTTATATATTTTTATATTAATATTAATATTTTTTATTTAAAAAGTAAATATTAAATATTTTAATTTATCACTATATTTTATTTTGATTTATACTTACCATTCTACTTTTCAAATTAAGTGTATATTCACCATTGTACTTTAATTCAGCATTAAATTTTGTAACTAAATTTTTTATATGATTGAATTTTATTACAAAATTTAATTTTTTTATTGAATTTTGACACTTAACTTTAATTTTAATTGGTTTGAAAATAATTTAACAAAAATATATTTTTAAATATTTTATTTTCATAATTAACAATAATAAATTAAAAAATAAAAAATTTAATATAGAATTTTTTAATCAAAAAATATAATTAGTTTTTTCTTTTTTGTCTTCAGTTTTTTTCAAATCTTTCTTTGATAAATACATATTCTCTGTTAATTTTTTAGTTTTAATGTTTTTTTAAATTAATTTTTTGTTGCTAATTATTAAAATGAATAATTTGAAGGATTTTTTTTGGTTAAATGTTGCCTTCGAATCACCTAAAATCAATATTGAATGGCAAAATTGAATAAAAAACAAAATTAAAATTGAGATAGTAAAATTCAATTTAATAAAAATAGAATAACATATTTATCCAAAATTTCAAAGTACAATCTCATTTATTAATAAAAATAAAATATAATTAGCAAACTTCATATACTTATTTTGGTGTAATTTGTACGCAAATTGTAAGTTTTTTTTCCCCCTATTGTTTCCTATATTTTTATTGTGGTAAAAGCTACAAGCTTTTGCTTTTTCCCTTTTCATTTTGTTAAGCCTTTTTTGTCTATCATTATTCGAGCTAATTGATTTATTTACCAAAATTTCATTAATTTAAAATGAGCAAAACGTTTCATAAATAAATCATTAATAATTCAATCTTTACTCGTTTATGTTTATTTATTAAGTTAAATAAACAAATATAAATTTCAAGATTTATTTATTGAATGAACTGAAGATGAATATAATATGTTCGGTTCATTTATGAATCGCTTAAAATTCGTTTATTATTTAATAATAATATAATTAATAATATTATTATTATTTGTGTTTTATTTATTTATAATGCAATTAATAATATTAATAATACTTATGTTTATTATTTTATATTTAAAATTAAAAAACATATCTATTTGTTTATTTAAATTTTTTATATATCTTTATTTATTGTTCATAAATATATTTTTAATTTTTCACAAAAATATTTAATTATATGTACATAAATATTTTTATTTAATATTTACAAATAAATTTATTTATTTTAACGAATAAATACGAATACTCTTAATTTTAAATAAATCAAACATTAACATAAATTTAAAATTATCAGATACTAATAGTTTCATCCATGCCTAAAACATCATTGATTCAACCAACACTTAATAAAAATAATCAGTTAATGAAAGAAAATTTCGGAAGTGAATTAATAAGTCAAACGGCAGATTGACGGTGGAAGACCAAGAAATCGAACGTGCGAAAAGCTAGTCAAGGATAGAATCAGAAGTCAGAAAAAGGATACTTTGGCGATTGTGTAAACACTGTGATGAGGTTGGCGTTGCCGTTGATTATCACTCATGCTCGCTCTCTGCCATGCTTGCTTGCTCCTTGCTGACAAGGGAGAAGGCTTGCGTCTGAAAAACCAGACTGCCAAAAGGAGTCAACGAATTAAAACTCTTAACAAGTTTTTAGTACAAGAAGTTGGCATCAAAAATGTTAAAAAGGGAGGTATTTTGGAATACCTCCTTTTTTGTTTCTTGCAGTTCTGTCTCGTCTTCAGTCACCGGCCCTCGAACCTGGGATATATGGTTTTGCATAGTCCGAACCACACAGACCAAACCATCAAGCCAGATCGAGGGCCAGTCGTTGGCTTCTCACTATACACAATATCGATTAGAATCAGGAAATCTGTATATTATGCAAGGATAGCAAATTTTAAACTGTTCTGGATTTCAAATCGATTTATTTTCAGTGGAGAGTTTTTTTTTTTCTGAATAGTGAATGTAGGATGGGTTGAAACGGATTTTTTATTTGGAAGGTATAGAACAGTTATAGTATTTATCTGATATACTTTGCCTAATTTATAGATTAAAATTATTATTTTACTTTTAAATATTTAAGTTTTTTTTTTAAAAAAAAATAATATGGTAATTATATTATATCATTTCTTATAGTGTATACTTTATGTTTTATTGTTCATGTTCATATATGCTTTAAAAATATCTTTGTTCTTGAAATAATATACTTTATTATTTAAAAAAAATGTATAAATAAGAAATATCGAATAAGGTAGAGTAGTAATGGATACATCCAACATCCATGAAGGCAATAGTAGTATTGAAAATTGAACGTTTATAGCAGAGTGAGCGAGTGGCAGAGTGGGCCATCAGTGGAGCGAAGGTGGATTTGGTAATATCAACTCCCGTCTCGTTCCATTGCCATCCATAATATTGTGTCATATTTATGTTATTTTTATACATAATTATTTTTAATGTGATATTTATTTTATATAAATTTTGACATATTAATATTTTATAATATCGATTTTGACATGTTTGTATAATTTATGTCGCGTTCAAAATTTTAAGTTTTACCATAAACTAGGGCAGGTCAAGGTATGGCATCAACATATATACATTTGCTCAAAGCTCGATCTAACAATTTGGGTCTCAAATTGTTATGTTTTCTCATATTTATAAATGGATAATATTAAACCCATCCAAAATTTTTTTTTCAAAAAATAAAATAAAACATTTTATTTTTATTTAATCTTCATTAAGTTTATCTTTTTATATGATATAAGTTAATATAAAATATAAAATATAAATATAAAAATAATATTATATAATTAAAAAACGGATCAAACTAAATTAACTCACACTTTAAATATTTGAAGCCAAAATTTGATTCATTTCTAAATTAACATTAATTTTTTTTACCTAAAACTACTTCCCATTTAATACTTAGGTTTAGATAAAAGTTCAAGGAGCCGAGTGCCATTTAGTACTTAGGTTTAGATAAAAGTTCAAGAAGCCACGCCGGCACCAAAATGAAAAAGGAGGTATTTTGGAATACCTCTTTTGGGTTTTCTTTGCTATTGTTCCATGCTCTCTCTCTTCTCTCTCACTGGCCCTCGAACCTGGGAGCTATGGCTTAAGCTGCTCTGAACCAAGCACGCTAAACCATCAAGCCGGACTGAGGGCCAGTGCCTAGCCGCTAGCTTTAATATATTTATAGTTTGCAATAGTGTGAAAGTTGTCCCTCCACAGCAATCCACATATTCAATTTGTGAAGTGTTATTTTTTAATTATAATTATATTTAATATGTTATATATTCATATAAATTTTAATATATTAATAATTTTTAAATAGTAAATTTATTATTATATATTATTTTGATTAATACTTGTTACCGTACTTTTGGAGATTACAATTCCACATTATTTTAACTTGGGGTAAATTTTGCTATTAGATTTTTGTATGGTTAATTGAATTTTGTCGTTAAATTTTGATTTTTTATTAAATTTTAACACTCATTTTTTATTTAATTTGAAGGGTTTGACGACAAAATTTTATGAAATAATATTTTATTTTAATAATTAACAATGAAAAATTAATAAATAAAAATACATAATAATTAACAATAATCAACATACATGTTTATGTTATGAAAAACTAAAATTAATTTTTTTTCAAGTCTTTCTTTCATAAGTAAAAAATTCTATCTTACCATTCTGATTTTTAATATTTTTATAAGTTTACTTACTGTTGTTAATTATTATAATGAAAATCTAAATCAATGTTGAGTGACAAAATTCATTCTAATAAAAATAAAATTACAAGTTTATTTTTAATGTCAAATTACAATAACAAATGTTAATAAAAATAAAATATAATGGCAAATAGTTTTTTTTCCCTATTGTTTCCTATATTTTTGGTAAAAACTATAAGTATTTTCTTTTTATCCTTTTAGTTATTGTTAATCTTTCTTGACTATTATTAGAGCTCTTGATTGATTTACCACAATTTCATTAATTTCTGTTTAATCTCTCAATTCATATTTATTCATACTTTTTAAATATACTTTTGATTCATTAATATCAAATTTAATTCCAGTTACTAGTTTATTTTTAGAATATTATTATGTGTTTTGTCTTATTTGTTTCTCTCTATAAAGTATGTTTATATTTATTTACGTATCGAATTTAATTCATCACTATCAAAATTATATACAGTTCATTAAAATGCTATGTGAAATTCACACTTATAAATAATGAATTTTATGTAATTATTTTATGTTACTAAATAATTAAAGTATTTAAAAAAATATATAATTACAGGTAAAATGCTCCTATAATTATAATGTAGAATAACATGCAAGTTAACAAATTAAAAAAATATGCAATTAAATAAAATATAACCTAAATTTAAATCAAATTCACGTATAATGAAACTTGAATATTTGGTTCAAATTTTAGAGTTACAAATTAATTAACCACGAATAAATGTTAGGAAAATTATCTCATTCATCGTCGTCGCAAACAAAATTAGTAGATGACACATAATCAAATTAATGATAATAATAAAATTAATTTTGAAAAAAATAATTTATAAGGCAAAAATGATTTTTGAAGGCGTATTTCAATGTACATGATATATTATATATACATGGCAAAAAAAATTGCCATTTTCTAGGCAAGAATCAAGCCATATGTATTTGCATTGATTAGTGTGTGTGTGTGTGTATATATATATATATATTTCAAGAGATGCCATTTTTAAATTACAAATTAATTGGTTTCCCAAAATACATTACTATGATTTGTATGTGATAAATGATGAACCATGGTTTTACTATAACAAAAAAAATTTAACAGGTGTGTTGCCAAAACTTGATAAAATTATTTAATTGAAACCCACTGATTATTTTGTTGGCTATGAAAGCTAAGTATTTACAAGTTTTATATATAGAATCCTTTAGGTTTTATCCTTTCCATCCGATTCTAATTCAAGATCACTCCAATCTCAGGTATCAAATATTGGGTTTTAGAATTCATTTTTAATATATTTTTAATGGAGTTTTTTTTTTTTAATTTTATATGTGGAGTTAGAAAATTATAGGTGAAAGACATAAATCCCTAAGGATTAATAAAAAAAAATGCACTTACTTTTATATCGTGAAAAATACAATTTATCTTGAGGTTTGATGAAAATATTATACGTTTATATTTATTTACTTTGAATAAAAAAGATAACTTTATTTTTTATTAATTATTAATTTTTCTATTTGTTTTTATAAAATATGATTAGTTTTTCCGTATATGATAATTTTTTTTAAATTATTTCGTTCATCGTATTTAAAAATATATATTAATAATTTCGTTTTTATTATTAATATTTTTGATAATTTTCATCATTGGTTTCAGTTAGCTCTTCTTTTTAGAAGAATGTGATTGATTTCATTTTATTGAAATGGTTTCAGAATCAAAACACATAGCAATGGAGCTTTGGAAGAAAGGGAGTCTGCTTGTGTTGTTACCATTGTGGATACTTTTTGCAGGTTTGAGTACTGCTTACCATTGTGTATGAATTTATACACAACCCTTAATGTCACTTTGTTAAATATTTTAAAAAATAAATATAAATAAATTTATATTAATGAATTGATATAATTTAATTCACTAATAATATATAAATTTATATACGATTAATAAATTAAATATAAACCCATATATATTATGTATTCACTAAAACTGAACTTCAATTAGTTTAATTAATATTTCAAAAGGGTTTTCACTATATCCCATTAGTCCACAACAAATGCTAAATATCAGTCAAGTGATCAAAGAGGCAAGAGCACTCTCATCAAATCAATAATATTTTTTAAAAAATGTTAATGAGTATTCACTTATATTGGTTAAGGTGATATATATATAAAAAGTTGCAATTGATATTTTTTTTTAAATTCAGTAAAATTAATCATTAAATAAAAAAATTATTTAAAATAATAAATAATTTTTAATTGGTATTTATAAACATCAATTAAACGAACTCATATTTATTATAAAGAAAATTAAAAGAAGAAATGGCAAAAATCTCTACTGATTCATATGTGAACAACAACAACAACAACAATACTAATAATAATAATAATAATAATAATAATAATAATAATGAAATTAAGGTGACTCTACTAAAAAGAAGGTAGTGTTATTGAAACCGAATCGGATTAATAAGTTAAATCAATTAGATTGAGAATCAAAGGACTATTTAATTTGGCATCTTATGTTAAACTGCGTATTTATTGAATCAAAAGAAGCCTATTTAATAAATATTTTTAATTATTTTTAAAAGTAATGAAATTTAAATATTTAATCTTTTAATTTTATATTAAAAACAAGATTATTAAATTAAATATATATTTTTATAATAATTTACTAGATATATTATTTATTTAACATTAAATTATTTTTTAATATTTAAAAATTTATTTAAATAAATTAATTGATTTAATTGATTAAATAATAATAAAAAAAAAGACAAAAGTTTAGTCAGTTTCAGTTTGGACTCTAAAGTTATTTATTTATTTATTTCTTTTAACTTGACAAGGGACGATTAATTAACAAAGCCCACCTTTTGCAGGACTCATCAAAGCCAAGTCATTGGCCTATGACTATACAGCCAGCATTGAGGTAATTAAGTTTTTTTTTCTTGCTATAATCATTTTGGATATTTAATTTAATTACAGCTCCTATGTATATATTTTTAATGCTAATAATATATGAAAAATTTCTCATATAATTTTTGTTTATTTTGTTGGGAAAATTTTTTAAAATTATATATATATATATATATATATATATATATATATAACTCGAAGTGTTTGGCACAACCTCACAAGGCACAATATGGCGGAGGCATAGTTAAAAACCCGGAGTTGAATGGCGGCTTGATAGGATGGTCTACGTTTGGGAATGCCATAGTTGAACACAGAGAAGAATCTAATGGCAACAAATTCATAGTCGCTCGTTGCCGAAACCTATCCCACGACAGTGTCTCCCAGAAGATTTACTTGGAAAATAACAAGCTCTATACCTTCTCCGGTATTTAACTTTTGCCTTTGTCTTTACAATTTTTCTATCCTTTATATATATATATATATATATATATATATATACACACACACACACACACGCAAACAAATTTATGTTATCTAATTTTTTTTATTTTTTAAATATTCGACACATATTCAAAAATAAATATAAAAATATAATTATTTAAATGTATAAAAAAATTAAACACTTAAAATTTTTTTTATTTCTTATTTAAAAACGAATTAAGCCTTAACCCGACGTGAAAGCCTGAATTAATATTTATAAATTAGTTAAAAATTAAAAATTATTTTTATATTAATATTTATATAATTTTTTATAATTATTTTTAAATAATAAATATTTTTATTATTAAATAATAATTTAAGTTGGACGGATCAAATTTTAAAATATTACTTGATTCAAGTGAATAATCAGTTCATAGATAGATCAATTAGACATATATCTATATATAACACTAACATTAACTTATTTGATTAACTATTTTTTTCCCCTTTGGGTCTTAATGAAGCCTGGGTACAAGTGAATGAAGGGAAAGCTCCAGTGAGGGCAATGTTCAAAACAATTACTGGATTCAAGGAAGCTGCTGCAACTGTTGCCGAGTCCAAGTGTTGGTCCATGCTCAAAGGTGGCCTCACTGTGGATGCCTCAGGCCCCGCTCAGCTTTACTTTGAGGTAATCATCTCATTTTATTGTTTTGGTACAGGATTTTTCCCATCAATAGTTTGTCAAAAGATTCTTGAAACCGCTGATTTCTTCAGAGCCATAACACCTCGGTTGAGATCTGGGTTGATAGCGTCTCACTGCAGCCATTCACTCAAGAAGAATGGAAGTCTCATCAAGTTGAAAGCATTGAGAAGGTCAGATCTGTTCGTAATTTAATGGCATTTTCAAAGAAACTCTGTACATTCAAATGTCTTAAAATCAGTTGATTCAAAACTTGACGTGTTAATAGGTTTAGTTATTTAATATTTGAGAACTTTTGATAAATATATTAAGTTTAAAATAAAAACTAATATGTTTATAAAATAGGTTAAAGGTTGACTTTAATATTTAAGATTCGAGTTAAATTTGTTTTTCAATTATATAATTTATATTATTTTTATTTTTATTTTTAAATATATAATAAAAAATATGTAATGTAAATATTAAAAATATGTCATATATATTTTAAAATTTAATAAAAAAATTATTAAATTATTAAAAATTAAATTTTAAAAAATGTATTTAAAAAAATAAAAAATATTATACGAGCAAATTTAAATGGATCTAGACTATTCGTGTATAAATATAAATGGATTTAGATAAAAATTAAAACCCAAATCAAATTTTAAAAAATATAAATGATGTTTATATCATACTTCAATCTAACTCAACCGGAACATAAACAGTCTTATTCAAAACCCTTATTATGCAAAAAATATATATATAATAACCCATAAATAATCAAGTTCTAAATTTGCAGACAAAAAGAAGAGTCAGAATTCGTGTCAATGCACAAGGGAATCCCCTAGCGAACTCGAAGATTACCATCGAGCAAAAGGCTTCGGGAAAACCACTCGGTTGCGCAACTAACCACAACATCCTCAACAACGTTGCCTACCAAAACTGGTTCACTTCAAGGTTTACCCATACAACATTCGAGAACGAAATGAAGTGGTACAGCAACGAACCAATCCAAGGCAAGGAAGACTATTCCGTCGCAGATTCAATGATGCAATTAATGAAACAGCACAACGTTTTGGTTCGAGGGCACAACATTTTCTGGGACGATCCCAAATACAACCCAAACTGGGTCCAATCTCTCAATCCGAATGACCTTTCAGCAGCGGCCAACAAAAGGATGAACTCAATCATGTCGAAATACAAGGGTCAAGTGATCGGCTGGGACGTTGTTAATGAGAATTTGCATTTTAATTTCTTCGAAAGTAAGCTTGGGCCAAATGCTTCTGCCACGTTCTACAAAATGGCTTCTGATATCGATCCATTGGTGCCTTTGTTTATGAATGAATTCAATACCATCGAGCAGAGTGCAGATCAAGCATCAACGCCGGCTAAATATCTTGAAAAACTGAAAATTGCTCAAAATTTTCTGGGTGGCAATAGTAAGCAGATGGCTATTGGGCTAGAAGCCCATTTCTCCGACGTCCCAAACCTCCCTTTCATAAGATCTTCTCTTGATACTCTCGCTGCCACAAAGTTGCCCATTTGGCTAACGGAATTAGATGTAAAAAGCAGCCCCAAACAGGTAATATTTTGAGCTACACTACAAAATCTAAAAAAATGGATAATAATTAATAATTATTTTAAAACATAAAAAATCATTCATATAGTTATGTTTTTAAATCATTTTTAAAATAAAAAATGATATTCATCTTCAATCCGATTAAATTTAAGATAAAAGGATGGTTTTTATGTCTTTTTATTTTATCTCTAAACATTTTTAATTTTGTAGGATTAACAATAAATTATGTTTAATATTCAATTATGAGTGTTTTGTTGAATGATTTTTGTCATATTATTGTTATATATTTGCAGGCAGTGTACCTAGAGCAAGTTTTGAGGGAAGGGCATGACCACCCAGGTGTTGCAGGAATAATAATATGGTCGGCCTGGTACCCGAAAGGATGCTACCAGATGTGTTTGACTGATAACAATTTCAAGAACTTGGCAACTGGGGATGTTGTCGACAAGCTGATGAAAGAATGGGGAATCAAGGCCACCATCGAAGGCAACACCGATGCCGACGGTTCCTTTGAGGCCTCCCTTTTCCATGGAGAATATGAGGTGAAAATCAGCCACCCAGGTGCACCCAATTCTTCCTTCTCCCAGAGATTCAAGGTGGAACCTGGACATGCCTCTGAGCCTCAGGACAAAATTATGCTTCTCCAAGTTTCTGCATGAAAATGTTTTCTCATTTTTTTGGCCTATTCAATCCTCTATTAAACTGTATTTCGTGTTATGCAGAATATATATAATAAAAGCAGATTACATGTTTTAACTTTTATCTTCGTTTATATTATTATTTGATGGTTAATTTTTATATACCAAGTAAATAATTAATTCAAAATCTAATGATTTATTTAAATAAAATATGAAATACGACTGTCTAATTAAATAAATATTAAAATTTATCTTATTTGAGTAAAAAATATTTTAAAAAAATGTATATCTAAAAAGAATATTAAGTGAAAAAAATGAATGAGTAATTTTTTATCAAGTTATAATTTCTCATTAAATTAAAAGATATTAAAAAATATAGTAGTTTTTAGTGCTTGCATATTTTTTTAAAATTTAACTTCATTTTGTTACTATAATTTTAATTTTAAATTAAATTAGTAACATCACATCAGCTAGATTTATAAATTTTGACATACTTATAATACGATGAAAAATTGATAATATTTTTTTTAAACTGGCTGATTTTTTCATGTGAACATGTTTTAAAAAAGAAAAAATAAATAAAAAAATTTATATTTTATATAAATAACATTTTTATAATTTATTGATTTAATTTAAATTTTATATTATTTCATCAATTAAATTAATATTCCCAAATTCAATTAGTTACTTATTAATTTTACTTAATAATAATAAATTATTATTATTATTACATAAAAAACTATAAAATAAAATATAAAACAAAATTAACTTAAAAAAAAATCCCGCCTTTAAAAGAAAAATGACAATATTCGAGATTTGACGGCGAAACGGCAGAATTATGGAGTTTTAACGAAACTGCCAAGAAGGAATGTTTGAACTCAAAGCCAGGTATTTCCGTACGTGAGACTCTATTTTGACCTAGTCTTCACCAAGAAAAAAAGGAAAAATCTTTCCTTTGTCCCTCCGGTTCCGGCGAAAAGCCATGGAAAATTTACAACAGAGTTCTATATACTCTCTCTTTCTTTTTATTTTGCTACATTTTCCAGCCATCCAAACGGACCGCCAACTCTTCGGAAAATTAACCACGAATCGCATATATGTTGTTGCTACGGAGGCTTGACGGGTTTCGCTTAGTGTAGAGTTTACTGATTGGTGGTGATTTTTGCTCAACGGTAAGTGGAAGTTTCTCGACTGATGATTTCTCAATTTCTAATTTTATTTGTTTTTAGTTTTATAAAAATTCTCTGAATTTTTTTAACCTTTTGAAGCCTGGGGTTAAGTTAATTCTTGCAATTTATACATTATGATAGAAAAAGGAGATTTTTTTTTTCACTCTTTTTTTATACTTCGTTGTTTTCCCTGTTGATTATGAGATTACATGATTGAAATTGGTTAACATGCCCACATTTTAAAAATATCTGATGCATGCATGGAGCTTAATTTTCCATTTATTTATTTATGTTTGGTAATCAAAATTTGAGGAATCTTGTCAGGAAACAAATTTATCTGAGTTTCATTAGTTTCTATATTATAACACTCTTAATTGAAGTTGACCTGGGGCTTGATTCTGAGGATCAGTTATTTCATGTTGTGAACTTTGGACAAGAGAAAGAAGGTTTGGGGGCATTTCGAGAGTCCCCCCAGTTCAACTAGGACCCTAGTTCCTGACCCCACTTTCTACGAAATCAAGATTGAGGAAAGGAAGTTTTCCAATCACTGACTCAAACCCATTGTCGAAGTCCACTGCTCTCAGGACCTCTCGCACCCAACACGAAAATCATAGACCAAATGCCCAATCTTTAATTTTAACAGAATTTTTTTTTTTTTAGTTATTAGCTCTTTTCTTCGAAATCCCGCTAAATTTTGATGTATATCTGCTAACTTGTCGGCAAGTTGTTCTGCAGCTTGAATGCCACCTTAGTACTTAAAGGATGGTTTAAAGATGAGCTTGTTGGACAATTAGGCTGTTACTTACTGATCATTAAATTTGGTGCCTTTGTAACCTTTTATTTGTGGTTCTGCAGACTGAATGCCAAGGTCTTTTATTGATGCAATAGGTGGAGGTGTTATCTACTTTGCCTGCTAAATCCATTTGGTAATTTTATTAGGAATCCTGAAATTAATTCTAGCTTGACATGGTTTTGTGCCTTTGCAGTGCTTCTTCACTTCATTAAGTACAATAATTGCACAAAAAAGAAGAATGAGGCTTTCTGTTGGTAAGGAACTCAACATTTGAATTTATCATTAACTAGTTTTTCTTGCCATAATGTTCGTTAAGTATTTAAGCCTGCTCCTCAAACGTTGTTGCATTACATGCTTATGTGATACCCTTTTTTGGCAGGGTTAAAGCTGATTCTTTTACGTGAAAACTTTGAGATAACAAGTATGAAGAATAGCTTGCACGTTTAAACAAAATTACATATAAATTAGTTGCTTATTTTATTTAATTTTTGCAACTCACTTTTGGAAAATCTTGTCAGAAAACAATTATGTAGAACTTTGAAAGATGCCTTTGGGTCACATTCCTTTTACCTAATGTTTCAAATTTTAATACAAGATACTGAAAAAAAGGGTTGGGAAATTCCGAAATTGAACTCACCCAAAGCAAGAATCATACAACTTGATCAAAATGGCCAGTCTATGATGTTTTCTAATTGTTATGTTTATAACAACTTAGGAAATAAATTTTCAAGAACTGGTGAGTACCTTTATTATTGATGAAGTCTCTGATCAGAACTAGATTGGTTGTAAGCTTTTTGGCTATTAGAATACATAGGAAAGTGCTTCCAAATGGTTAGTAGACGAGTTCATAGGACAATTAGCAGTTATGCAGGAATCGTTTAAGAAATTACATGTCCTAATTGTAATAACCTTTTCTCTGCAAGGCTTGAAGGATGAATGCTAAGGTCTTGTATTTGTGCAAGGGATGCTAACTAATTTAGCTATAAAGTCATTCTTTAATCGCTTTGAGCCAGGTTTGAACCCTGTTTAGTGCAAGAGAAGAGGCTAAATGGAGGGGGCCCATACCTTGTATTATAGCCTGGTGATTGGTCAGAATGACTAATACACATACATCTTACTCAGAGGAAGGAAAAGGCACATTTCTATTTTTTTTTTGGCTAAATTGGTTGTTGCAGATTACCTGTCTTTTTTTTTTTTCACAGGGTTAAGGCAGATTCCCATTTCCTAAGACTGTTTCCAGGTATGAGGCCAGCTTGCCTATATGCCAGAATAGTACATACAGCCTAATTTATTTATTGTTCAATTTTTTTCTGAGGGCTTAGTAGAAAACTGATCAATTTAAGTCCATCAAGTTTTATGTTATGCTCCTAAAGTTGACTTCAGACTAGATTCCTCTAATAAAATATTTTAGGACATAATATAGGGAACCAAAATGAAAAAAGAAAGGCATTGGAGCATTCCGAGAATTGAACTCGGGACTTCTCGCACCCAAAGCGGTAATCATACCACTAGACCAAATGCCGAATATTTATATGCATCAATTCTGGTTTATTGTTATTCAATTTTTTCCTCTAAGGGTTCCGGTTAATTTTCCATGGGCGCATTCCTGGAAGACCAACATTTTCCAATCTCTCACTTCTGATTTTCAATGTATCATTGCCCTGCTACAATTGGATGCTAAAGGCTTTTGAAAATTGCATTAGCACCAGGTCGCAGCATTCACCTATATTTTGATGCCAGTTTATATTTATTAATTTTGAATATGGATTTGCTAGATCTGTAGGTTATGGATTTCCCATATTTTTTAATTTCCTTTAACCAATACAGTGCTCCACCACTTTATCTAGTATAATAATTGCACAAAAAGAAGAAAATGAGATTTTGTGTTGGCGACGAACTAGACATTTGAATTTCTTATTAACTAGTTTTTCTTGCCATAAACATTTTTTATGCGATGCTCTGAGGGATGGATACTAAAGTCTTCTAGTGCACAGGGATGCTAACTACTTTAGCTGTAAGGTCATTTTTCAAGAGCGTTGAGCAAAGGTTGAAGCCTGTTTTGACCTGTGTTGAAGGCATATTAATGCAAGAGAAGAGGCTAACTGGAGGAGGCCAATATCTTGGAGTGTATCCGGGTGATGGATAAGAATAAAAAATAGACATACTTCTTGCTCAGAGGAAGAAAAAAGGCACTTTTTTTTGGCTGAATTGGTTGTTGTCATTAACTATTTTACTGCTTTATTTTCACAGGGTTAAGACGGATTCCCATTTCCTTAGACTGTGATTCCAGGTATGGGGCTATCTTGCCCACGTGCAAATTGCATACAGCTTAATTTATTTATTTTTCCATTTATTTCTTAGGACTAAACTGATCAATTTAAGTCCATAGAGTTATGTGTTATGCTCTTAAAATTGACTTCAGACTAGATTCCTCTAATCAAATATTTTACGATATAATATAAGGAACCAAAAAGAAAAAAAAAAAGCAAGGCATTGGGGCATTCCGAGAATCGAACTCGGGACCTCTCGCACCCAAAGCGAGAATCATACCACTAGACCAAATGCCCAATTTTAATATCCATCTTATGGTTATTAGATCTTTTTCTCCGAGGGCTCCGGTTAATTTTCTTTGGACTCATTCCTGAAGAGCAACATTTACGAGTATCTCACTTTTGATGTGGTTCAATGTATGATTGTCCTGCTACAATTGGATGCTTCATGCTAGAGGCTTTTGAAATTGCATCAACAGCAGGTCACAGTTTTCACCTATATTTTGATGCTTTATAGTTATTAGTTCTGAATTTGATCTGCTAGAAGCCAAAACATCTATAGCTTATGATTTTCCCTAATTTTATAATTCTTTTAACCAATGAAGAATCTGATTGCTAAGCAGAAAGTTTGCAAGTTATTGTGCTCTCAGATATTAGAATACTTTGACTTATAGATCAAAACGGTTTTTAAAACGAAATTATAGAAAATAGGCAGATATTTAGAAACTTTATCAATAAATAATGTCCTAACAAACTTTTCAAGCTGGTTATAAAATCTTTAGATGTTAATTTAGCTGCTAAAGTTGTCTGTTTATTGCATAAAGATTGAGGTCTGAGTCCCCACATTAAGGGAGTGGGGGTTATGGGAAGGGGGAGAGCTAGCCCACATGGTATAGCCTGGCAGTTGGATCAAGAAAAAATAAAATAAAAATTAAAAGCAGTCTTGGCAGATATAGAAGATGGCACGGATTATTTATTTTTTACTTACGGCCAACAAATCTTGTTAGAAAACAAATGGATCTGAAGTTACGAAGCATCTATGTTATTTTATTTTTAAAGTTTACTTAATGTCAGATTCTCTGATGATATTTTTGAAACTAAGGGAACTAAAATGAAACAGGGCTGGGGCATTCTGAAAATTGAACTCGGGGCCTCTTGCACCCTAAGCGAGAATCATATTACTATATCAACTGGCTGATTTTGATGTTTATCACGTTTAGTGTTTATCTTTTAGCAGTTTTTTTAAGGATTCATGTTGACTTTCAATGGACTAAGACCAAGTGAGCTATCCGTAGTTTCGTCTCTTGGTTTTGACGTGTTCTTGGTATCATGTCTTTGCTAGAGGAATTTACTCTCTGGCTTTTGATGTAATTCTGTTATAATTTTCTTGTTAGAGTTCAATTCCACCACTACCTCTTAAAATTCCTTGTGGACCTTTAATTTGGTTTAAATCTTTTTGTTTAAGCATAGTAATGAAGTTAGTTTATAATTCTCAATTTCAGATTTTGGTTTCCCAACAGACAAAATTTATGGGTTATGAATTTAGAGAATTTTTTTCTTATTTTTCTTTCTTTATTGGTTAATAATTTGACTTAATAGCTAAAGGGCTGGTGAGCTCCGTCACAAATTTACAATATATAGCATACTACCACAAAGTGGTACAAAGATGAGCTTACTGGACAATTATGCAGTCATGCAGACAGGTTTTCACAAACTGCTGTTTCTTTGTGGGTCACTAGTTAAAGGCAAGAGAGAAAATGATATGACTCTTTCCTATAATTTTAGCCTGCTCCTCGAATATGTGTTCATTCTATGTGCATGTGGTACCTTTTTCACGACTTTTTATGGCAGATCTAGTGTTTCCTGATACCATGAGATTACAGGTCAGTGGATACTTCCAACTTGCAGAGTAAATGATTTAGCAACTCACTGCTAACTGATGTCAGAAAACAAATCGAGATGAAGTCAATAAATTTTTATGTTAGACTTTCAAAGTTGACTTCTGGCTAGATTCTTTTGCTCAATAATGCAAATTGTAAGATAGAACTAAAATGAAACAGGGAATTGGGGCATTCCGAGAATCGAACTCGGGACCTCTCGCACCCAAAGCGAGAATCATACCACTAGACCAAATGCCCAATCTTCGATGTTTAACAGAGCCTTTTTTTTTTTTTTTTTTTAAGTTATTAGATCCTACTAAATTTTGATGTCTATCTGCTAACATTTTAGCAAGTTTTTCTGCTGTTTGAATACTGCCTTAGTTCTTAAACAAAATTGTTTAAGGATGAGCTTATTAGATAACTAGGCAGCTATCAACTGATAATGAAACGTTGTGTCCCAATAACCTTTTCTTTGTCAGACTCTGCAAACTGAATGTCAAAGTTTTTTATTGATGCAAAGATGGTGGTGCTGTCTAGTTTGGCTGCGAAAGCCATTTGGTAATTTTACTAAGAATCCTGAATGAATCCATCTTGACCTGGTTTTGCGCCTTTGCAGTGCTTCACCACTCTGTTTAGCACAGCAATTGCATAAAAAGGAAGAAATTGTGCTGATAATGGACTAGACATTAGGATTTCTGATTCACGAGTTTTTCTTGTCATAATCATTTTGTGCCTTAAGTATTTAAGCCTGCTCCCCAAATGGAGATCTATTACCTACTTACGTGATGCCTTTTTTTGGCAGGGTTAAGGCAGATTTCTTTTATCTGAAGACTTTGAGATCACGAGTATGAAGAATAGCTTGCCGCAATTGAAAAAAATTATATATCTATTAGTTGCTTATTTTATACTTTTGCAACTTATTTCGGAAAAATCTTGTCAGAAAATAGTTATGTAATACTTTGAAAGATGACTTCGTACCAGATTCCTCTTGCGCAATGTTTCAAATGGTGATGCTAGCTACTAAAAACAAGCGACTGGAGCATTCTGAGAATCGAACGTGGGACTTCTGGCGCCCAAAGCGAGAATCATACTATTAGACAAAATGCCCAATTTCGTCATCTATAATGTTTTGAAATTATTTTAACATCTTTAGGTAGTAAATTTTCAAGAAATGCCGCTTTGCTTTGTTTAATTATAGACAAAGTCTCTGATCAGAACTAGATTATTAGTAAGCATTTTTGTTACTGGAATACATGGTAAAGTGCTTCAGAATTGTTCATTGATAAGCACGCTGGATGGTTAGCAATTTTGCTGGAGTTCTTCACATAACAACATGTCCTAATAACCTTTGCTTTGCCAGGCTCTGAAGGGATGCTAACTTCTTCAGCTGTAAGTTGTTCACTAATTTCGTTGAGCTAGGTTTAAATCCAGTTTTGACATTTGGTTGAAGGCATATTGGTGCAAGAGATAGAGGGTATTTAAATATGGGAGGCCCATACCATGGAGTATAGCTTGGTGATTGGTCAGAATGACACATAGACACATTTCTTACCTTGGGTTGAGGAAACGGCAGATGCCTTTTCCGTTGGCCTTTTGTTGTCTTTTTTTGCTAAATTTGTTGTTGATTTAATTGTTTTATTCCTTTATTTTTCACAGTTTTGAGGCAGATTTATATTTTCTAAGACTTGGATTCCAGGTATTCATACAACCTTATAAAGCAGATCAATCTAAGTCGATCAAGTTTTTGTGTTGTGCTCTTAAAGTTGACTTCAGCATAGATTCCCCTAATAAAATATTTTAGGATACAACATAAGGAACCCAAACGGAAAAAGGCAAGGCATTGGGGCATTCCGAGAATCGAACTCGGGACCTCTCGCACCCAAAGCGAGAATCATACCACTAGACCAAATGCCCAATTTTTTTATTTTTATTATGTTTATTTTTGAGTATTAGATCTCGTTTTCCCAAGGATATCTGTTAATTTTCAATGGACTCATTCCTAGAAGACTAACATATTCTAAAATCTCTCACTTTTGATGTGAATCAATGTATCATTGCACTTATCCAATTGGATGCTAGGCTTTTAAAATTTCATCGTATATTGTCATGCCATTTTATATATTTTTAGTATTTCAGAATGTGGATCCATCCATCCACTAGAAGCCAAAACATCTGTAGGCTATGAATGTACCAAATCTTATAATTTTCTTTTAATCAATGAAGACTGATAAGTAGATAGTTTGCAAGTTATAGCGCTCTGAGAAATTAGACCCCAGAATGGTTTTAAAATGAAATTGCAGAACAATTAGGCAGCTATGCAGAAAGCTAAATCACAATTTGTATTTTGCCCCAATAAACCCTTCAAGCTGAGCTGAATATCATTCAGAAGCCTTTGGATGTTAGTTTCTTCCGGTAAAGTTGTTTGGTTATTATATGTAGACGTTAGAAGAATGAAGTTTTAAAAATAGCAACAGCTTATTTATATAATTGACTGCTAAGGAATCTTGTTAGAAAACAAATGGATCCGTATTTCAAATTTAGGGAACTAAAGTAAAAATATTAGTAGAGGCGGGGCATTCCGAGAATTGAACTCGGGACCTCTCGCACCCTAAGCGAGAATAATACCACTAGACCAAATGCCCAATTTTGGTGTTCGCAATTAATACCATCACTCTAAGGATTTCTATTAATTCTAAAGCTAATATTTATACCATGAGCTGCAGGTATTTTTCTAATTCTCTCTTGCCCTGTTACTCTGATGCCACTCAAACCCAGTGCCTCTTAGAAAGTGGATTTGGTTTGAATCTTTTTGTTTAAGCATAGTAATGATATTAGGGTTTCTTTTTTTTTTTTTTTTTTTTAAATTTATTTGAGATATGGGTCAGGAAAAGTAAACTAAAAGACAAGATTTATGGATTACGAATTTGAAGAATTAATTTATTCGTATTTTTCTGTCTTTGTTGGTTGAACTTGAATGCTTGACGTATTAAATGCTGTTCATACCACTAAACTAAGTTGAACCAAATGCTTTACCTAGTAATAGTATATAATCTTAAAATCTATTCTTAATCCTCCAGTTCTTTGATTTCATAAAAAGAGAATTTTACGTGGTTTGTCGTCTAAAGCAATAAAAAAGGGAAAGGGTAGGTAAAGTAGTTTTGAATATCAATGTTTTCAGGCTGTTCTATTTTCTTGTTGAGAGTCCATGCATTGCATGTAATCAGAACTTTGGAACTTGGGATAGGAATCAAAGTTGGTGCCCCCGATAGTCCACCCACAATTAGAGGGCTGCATAAAAAAAAAAAACCCAATTTTTCCAAGTAATTTTCAAGTAGAAAAATGGCATTTTTTCTACCTTTATATATATATATATATATATATATATATATATATATATATAACGATTTGCAGTACATTTTTAACCAATGAACGTTCTAAAATTAATCAAAAGGTTATTTTCAGGTTCACTTTGTTTTAGATTTTCTGTTTGGAATAATTTGATTCGAGTAATTTTGAATTATAATTCAAGTTTGATAGTTGAATTATCTAAATTTAGGTTATTTCAGTTTAATTTATTATTAATTATATTTAAAACAAATAATATTTAAAAATACATAAATTTATAATAGTAAACAAAATAAAGATGTTAAAAAATCATTTAAAATTAAAAAATTAAAATAAATTAATAATTTATGTTATATTTTTATTTTATTTTTATTAAATTAATATATTTTAAAGGAACATATTTAATTTAAATTTGAATTATTTTTAATTAATTTTTAAGTTATTCAAGTTTAAATAATTTTGAATTTAGCTTAGGTTAATTTAGATCTAAATAGTTTTGGATTCGAATTTAACAAATTCAAGTTGTTGATTTTTGGTATTTAAATTACTTTGGATCAAATTTTAATTCGGACAAATAAAACCTAATTTTTTGAAATTAGGTCAAAATTGATAGCTGTAGGTACAACTTTTTCTCTTTAGTCCATGCCCTCCTTTGCAAGATGAGACTCCGGAATTGTGTTCCTACGTCAACTTTGAAAAGAAGACCAGTCATGGTTTATTTCATCGTTTGCTGCAGAAACTATAGAAGGATTTTTCTGTGGCAGAACCTATACTGCGTAGCTCCGATCTTAATTAGATCGAATTTTGGGTATAATTTTTTTAATTTAAATTAATTTAATTTAAATTATTATTTAATAAATAAAAAAATTTTATTTAAATTTAATTATAAAAATATATGTAAATTTATTTTTTTATTTTAATAGTAAAACGAATTTATACGCGGGACCGAACTTGGATAAGGGAGCTGAAAACACAGAATTGGATTGAGAAAATTCAAATCACAATTCAACCTAACCTGAACTGAAACACCTTTACAAGTTGAAACATCGCATTTTATATGTGTTTCACTTCCACGGTTATTATTCCAATAACTCCGGATGTCAGAGTGAAATAAAATGTTCTCATAGCTTCTGAGCCATTGCAAAGTCTTCCTGCAATGAAGAAATATATATATATATATATATATATATATGTATATGGCCACGATACCTGATCTTCACTGAATTTTCTGCACATGCACACCATTCGATTAAGAATTTAAGGACGAGGCATCTCGCATCGGATCACTTGGATCTCGAAGGATCTCTATCACCGAAGCAAGGTATAGTCACCCGATGCATACGACCGATGTCAAGCTCGACCTGGATTTCAACCGAGAGATCGCTGCCTAGAGGCGCACCATGCCAGGCACATGGACACGATCCCAGGCACGAGCTTCACCAAATTCCCCGCATATGCACGCCATCCGATCAAGAACCTTGGGACGGGGCACCTCGCCTAGGATCACTTGGACCGTGAAGGGTCTCCATCACCGAAGCAAGGCAACCAGTCACCCGATGCACACGATCGGATGCCAAGCACGACTTGGATTTCAACCGAGGGACCGCTGCCTGAGGGCGTACCATGCCAGGCACATGGGCACGATCCCAGGCACGAGCATCATCGAATTCCCCGCACATGCACACCATCCGATCGAGAACCTAGGGACGGGGCACCTCGCATCGGATCACTTGGACCACGAAGGGTCTCCATCACCAAAGCAAGGCAACCAGTCAACCGACGCACATCACCGGATGCCAAGCACGACCTGGATTTCAACCGAGGGACTGCTGCCTGAGAGCGCACCATACCAGGCACACGGGCACGATTCCAGGCACGAGCTTCACCGAATTCCCCGCACATGCATACCATCCGATTAAAAATATTGGGACGGGACACCTCACCTAAGATCACTTGGACCTCGAAAGGTCTCCATCACCATATATATATATATATATATATACACTGTAGAATATGGAAGCAACAGCTTAATTTACGCGTGTATAGTATAAGGAGATACCGCTCATGCTTTTCCTCCGAGTTTGATTCTTGTTCGTTAATTTATTATTTTTCAATGCATCTTTAATTACCACTTACAACGATGATTTTTACAATTAATTAATGAATTTTACATGTCAATGACAATGATGAGTTTATTGAAAAATAATGAATAAAAAAATAGTGAATCGGATCTTAATCCCTCCTACCTTTTGCCAACACACTTTTGCACTGTAGTAACTATAACAAAAGAAGATTAATGTTGGCAAATCGTGCAATTCTTCCTCCGCTCAGCTGCACAGATGTTGACATTGATTCTGCCCCCATGAAGAACAAATTTTGCCTCTCCTTGCAGGCTGCAGTGCCAAGATCGAAAACTCCGATTTTCAACCTGTTTATCGAGCTGTTGTTCTATACATACCAGCTTGGCTCACAAATATGTACAAGCTGAAATCAAGTCTGGAAAAACAAAGTGAAGTGAACTCAACTTCTAGTTAAAGAGCCAGTTCTGCTTCTTTCCTTCAATACCTGAGCAGCAAGTATGGGTAGATCCACCATGAATAACCCTGGAGAAGAAACTGAATCTATTTTCTCACTGCTGGGATCCTCAAACGTATCAACAGGCTCACCATCCGTAGTTTTTCTAGTTGCGTCACCATATGCATCAGCTGACCAGCTAAAAGGCATGGAGCTGCCAAGAGCAGTCTTCACAAGATTTGCCTTGTTACGATCTCATCGAGAACTTCTGTCGTGCTAGGATCTGTAACTTCAGAAGTAAATGACTCTATTACCTAAAAAACAAAATATGTTTTCATCATCTATCATTTGATTCAAACAAGAAATAGGAAATATATTCAACTAGCTTCAAATAGTTCATTTGCATAAGAAATTCCATATGACAGAAAATAATAGCGAGAATAAATTTGGACACTATAGCTGTATGATGATCACTTTTTTTTTCCTCGTCTTAAACTCAATAAAGCTCAGCATAATTTAGCAAGAATCACTATTCTAAATCAGCCACCTAAAATATTGCACAACCCACTTAAGTCTGAAGCAAAGAAACAGCAAATTCCATTCACCTTGTTGATATTATTTAGCGAACATGATGGAACACCAGAAGATTACCTTAAGAAGCGAAATATGCAGTCTACGAGGTGTAGACGTCAGGCGGTCCATACTTTCGATGCTTTCCTTCAGCATGGCATTTTCAATCCTCAATCTGGAAATGGAATGGTAATAACATAATCTATATAGGTATCCATTTCTTAATGAAAAAGATACACTCTTTGCAATTTGCATGCATAAGAACCATCTATCTATTGGCAGTATTACATGCCATGCGATTCAAAAATATATCGACAATATTTATTGATACCTAGCAAAAGCCATGCTATTTGGCGGAGCGTCGTCAGCTTCATTTCCCCTGGTGTCTAGTGCACTAACCCAATGTCTCAGATCTGTTTGCTTTAGCAGATTTCTTAGCCTTCCATCTCTTTCATAAGTACCAATTCTTATGTCTGCAACTTCAGCCAAAACATTCCCTCGTTTCATCTCATGACTAATTTTCCTGTGATAGGCATGTTATCCACTATTTAGCGGCATGCAGAATTTAGTCACCGTAAAGAATGCGAATATCAATTGAAGCATCGGTGCATTACAATGCAAGAAACCAGGAAAACAGAGATAAAGAACAAGAGGGTGCAAAGTTAAGAACTCCTGATATATGATTAGACAAGAACACTACAAGAGGAATTTGGTCATATTCCCAAATTCTTTTGAAATATTTTGCATCGATAAAACAAATGGCAAATCCATTCCTCATATATCCAAAGTCATTTTTTTGTACATAAAGGCTGCACCAGATAATAAGTTTCTAGCTTTGAGATACTCACAAGAAAATGTATAATTATAAAAGAATTGTCATGAAACAAAAAGGAAATCTTACTCTTGCAATAACTGATACTTTCGCTTTAACTGTTCCAACTCCAAGAGAGCCTTCACCTTTTCATTTGTAACCTGAGTTAACCAGTAAATTTCTTAGAAGTCCATAACGGTCCAAAAGGGTATAATGCAACTAAATATTGAAGCCACGAACAATTAAAGACAAAATATATAGTAAATATGGTAAATCAAAATACAAAAGTGCTGAAGAGGAAGGCTTGCTGTTCCCACAAGAAGTATTAACAAAATCCTTCAAGTCTTTCAACGGATAGTGTCTCTTGAAAATTACATTAATAAAAAAAAGGAATAAAAAGGCTTTCTGACTTGAACTAAAGTAGACCTCAAAAATCTAATCTGTAGTCTATAGCATCTAAGCATGGATGCGTAGGTTAGTTCAGGGAAAATATGATCATGCACTTATGTGCAGCAACAAAAACTATGGAAAAGAAAATAAAATGTGCCTCCATCTGAAGTTAAGCCAAGAAAGTTACTTGAAGCAAATTTCTCCGAATCTCATCTATTTTTTTTCTGAAGAGCTGCATTAGCATTTCTCTCCAGTAAATGTCTTTCTTCCTGCTGTGATAAAAGCAACAGCATTGCCACCTGAGTAAAGATTTCAAGACTGGTGCCAGACAACAAAAACGCCTCAGACACTTTTGGGCTTGCATTTGGTCATACACACACTGGTGCGACTAGGCACATTTTTTTGTAAGGCCATAGGGGCTAAAAAGTCGATATAAGTTCTCTTTAATTTCATTTTCTTTTAAAAGTTTTTCATTCACTGTACTTTTACTAGTAAGAAAAAGGATAGCATCAAAATCTCTACGTAACAATGTTTGAGTACTTGACAATTGACTGTGAGATCATGAGGAAATCATGCATATTGACCAATAAAAATAAGAAAATTTTGCAAGTTTTGTAGGACAAACAGGACCACTCATTAAAGTTTATTATCGATAATATATATTTCTTAAGTTTATTATATACGTATATAGGTACACGAGCAAAAAAAATACAAAAACCACACATATGGCACCTTGCATCACTCAGGCAGGAGGTTTTGTTGCACCTTGCGCCTCAGGCAATATAAGGGTTCTAGCGCCTAGAGTGCGCCTTGCACCCGTGACAACACTGTAAATTGTCAAAAACCAGACTATGCCAAGACAGAAGAAACATCCAAAACCTTTTCTTTCAATGCTTGTGCAAAGGCTTCTGAGGTATAACCTTTTCGCTCAGCAATATCCAAGTCCAGCATATCCCTCTGCAAAATATGATGAAGATAAATAGAAATTACAGCTTGAAACTACGTGGTGCAAGGACAGTAAAATAATAAGTACAGCCAACTTCCTGATTTCCAGATGCGAGCCTGCCTGAACACTATCAATATGAATGTATTTTAATCAGGAAAAAAGTTGTCAAAGATAAATTATATATGGATTTGAATATAGGCAGGTTGATGCAACTTCATTTCATATTACTCAATAATCATTTCTGTTCTAGTCTTGCAGTTGCTGTTTCTGAAAATCAATAACTTCCAAAATCAAATGCTTTAGCATCAAAAGACAGCAGAGCCAATAGTAAAAAATAACATCAAAAGAAGAGAAAAAAAAAAAAAGATCCAATGTCATTCTGTTCAGCCTTCTATAACCCATAGTCAGTAGGAAGGATTTACCCAACCCAGGTTTTTTTTTTTTAAAAAAATAAAACTTCTATTATTCAAACCAGTCAACTGAAAAAGACAGCATTAGATTGACATAAATGCAAGAAGAGAGAGAGGGAGAGAGAAAGAGAGAACAAATAAGCAATCGTGCCACATTAGGTACCAATTCGGCTTCAGCAACAGTACTTAACTATACATCTGCACACTCATGTTCATCCGGGTTTGAGATCACTCTGCACATATCGCCCTCTGGGATCATATTGCTTGAATTTTTTCTTCAACTAAATCAACGAATCTTTTTATATGTGATCTTTCTATATCAAGTAAATTCATAATTTGAATTCTTTGCTGAGATTGGTAATGGCGCAATTCTGTGACCCTTTTCAAAATTATTTTGTCTTATAATTCAAAACGTCATGAATTTAAACATAGAAAAATAAATAAAAATAATAACTGTAGGTACTCACTTTCCTCTTTAAATGCTTTTCAATTTCCAAACCCTGTATGCCACAACAATCCATTCTCTTTATCAATACGAGACACGCAGCTAGTGAAACAGATGAAGCCAGTAATGCACTCTCAAACAAATTCATACCACTTGTAATTGGTTTTGAAGGCCTTCGACAGAGCTCCTTAGTCTTGCCAGCTCTTCTTCCAATGAACTCTGTCTAAGGAAAAGTTCATTCAAGTTGGAATTGGGAAACAAAATTCAATTAATGAAAATTCAAATTTTTATAAGCTAGTAATGAAAATTTTTCGAAGCCTGGAACCATACTTGTCTAGTCAACCGAGAAAAGATTTAATCACCATGATATGAGTGAAAGCAGCATATATGAAATACACAATGGATCAAGATTTTGATAAACTTACTTTAACAACATAAGCATGAGAAAACAAAACAAGTTGTCCATGGCGGTTAAGCCTAGGCTAAGAAGGAAATACCAAATTCTATAATGTTAATTCGATTGACTTATAATAAGGTAATTAAATAACCTAATAAAAGACAGTGATATGAATAATCAAGAAAGAGAGAGGCTTTATTGGAACTCACGATGTATCTAGAGGTGGAAGAATCACTGAAACTCCACATTTCTGCAGGATGACGTAAGAGACATGTGCATTTATCATCCCAAATAGCATTCTCTAACTCCCCAATGGCTTTTCGCCTGATCTCATAAAACTTTTTGATAACCTGTTTCAAATTTAGAAAATGTAAGAAAATGTGCATGCCCTTATAAAATAGAAAAAGAAATCTCCAGAAAAACAGCAAATGAAGATGTAAAAGACAGTGCAACCTCGAAATAAAGCAATCATTTGAAGAAAAGGCTACCAGTTAAATACTAGTGCAAAATAATCCTAGTGGTACCAACTACCAGGGTAAAATGTCAAGCAGGCCATGATCCCAAACCAAAAATGACAAGCCCCATATGGCACCATTAAGCATTGTTTCTTATTACGATTCTTCTTCTTCTTTTTTTTTTTTTTTGCAAGATGGGCATTATTAGGAAAAAATGTAAATAGATAATTTCCAATCCATTCAAAGAAGATACAAGCATTTAGCACAGTTCAAAGAATAGGGAACAATTCTCAAGAACAAAAATAAAGTAAACCAATATGTAATATTCTCAGAAATTTACCTAAATAACATCTTAAGGACAGCATGGGGGCGGGTTGTAAAGTAGGTTATCAACCGTATTTGATGGAAATACCTAAGAAATTACTGTGTAACATATACAATCATATTAACTCAAGACACTGCAGTTCTTACTTAAAAATCAGTTCATGATGAGAACATAAAGATTTCTGCCTTTTACCTTCCTTAAAGTTTCATTTTCCTCTTCTTGTTTTGCAAGATCAATTTGAAGTGCATCGCTACGTCTGCTCTGTTCAGGGCAATTTGATGCGAGCTTTTCTAACCTGTATTACAAAATTTCAAGAGGCCCTATTCAAATGAAAAAACTAATTCAATCCATTTGGATCATACCTAAATTTATAATCTTAGAGCTCTTATACATTTGTAACACTGTAAAATTTTCCTTCAAAAAAGACCACTACTATCCATGAAAGAGAAAGCAGTGATAGTGGCAGCAAATCCTCCCTAAAAACAAGAAGTAAATGATTCCCTAGAGAGAAATAAGATTACCTAGTCTGAATCTCATTAAGTTTCTGAGCCATCAGCTTGAAAACTAATTAATTATTATAGGTATCATGCAAAAAACACTTATAACCATAACAAGAGTCCTATCATAAATGAATCAGCTTAAACTAATTATGTGAATAACCTCCGTTATCGCATGATACCGCACAGCAAAAGCAGACGCCACACAGCCTTGGAAAAACTTAACCTGATTCTCGGCTTCCACATTCTGGATAAACAAGCCAAAACAAATTACTGAGAGAAATAAAAATCCAAATCCCATATTTAATCCATTTATTAAAACACATTAAACGAATTCATTTCAGTTTGTTAAAGAATGTTTGTGCTGTGACCAAGATTCCACAAACAAGGCGCCCAAACAAAAAGAAAAGGTAGGGAGATACCTTTGCAGCCTCCTCACGGTGTAGATCTGCTAGCTGAATCTGCAAATAACAAAGAAATCATACAAGCTCATAAAAGGGTTAGATTAGACAAACAAATAATAAAACTGAGAAATGAAGCAAAAAATCCTTACTTTCATTCGTTAAGCTTCGGAAAGCTCCTCTTGAAGATTTAGGTTATCCTGAGCACATGCAACTAATTTCATTTTTGAAGTTCTCAATCTCCTGCTTCAATCCAGCTGTTCTAGTAAGGCATTAATTTCTCACTTAACAAACACAAGAAAGAAAAAACAATACCTATTGCGATCGGATATGGAGAAGAATTATGTACCTTTGAAAATGCATTCAAGTAGCCACAACAAGATAACTTGGACCAGCTTGTTGCATGCACAATAGCTCAACGTCTTTACGTAGTTCATCACGCTCTACAAAACCAAAATCACGTACAAATCAATTATATATAATTTGTTTCATTTTTATTTCTCTTCATATTTTTATGAATTACACAAAAATGTATAATTTTATGTTAAAGGTGTTATTAGTAAATAAATCAAAGATATTTTAAATAATATTAAAATAAAATAACAGTTTTATATTAATTTTTATATTATACTAAAAAATTATATATATTTATAAATAGATAGATAAGATATTTCAATTATAAATAGATTTAATAGCTTTTAAATTTAAGATAAACTTTTGATAATTATGTTATTACGTAATAAATAAAATTTATTATATACATAAGATTTGAGTAGTTTTTAAATTTAAGATAAATATCGATAATTTTGATAGAATCTTGGATTTACGGAATTTTGTTGTTTTTAATTTAAAATATGGTAGTTATTTGAATATTACGTGAATAAATTAAATATAAGAGATAATTAAGATTGAGTTTGTCCAAATCTAGATAAATACTTTTTTTAAAAAAATAATTTTAAATTAAAATCTTGGATACATATATATTTTTAAAAATTTTTATTGTAAACTTAAATATAAAATATAACTAAAAGCAAATTTGTATTATGTGTCATTAAAAGAAGATATCCACGTAGGCAACAATATTTACGATGTAAGCTTGTACCCTATTATATTATATTTATACGTCATTAATAAAGGATTGAATAGATCAATACAAAAATAATATGTTAATATTTTTTAGTAAATAAAAATTTAAAGTTTTTAAAATACTATAAAACATACATAAAAAGATAATAAACAATTAAATATCATTTTATTAATTTTTAATTAATATAGATATGTAATGATTATATATAAATTTTAATATAATGTTGTTAACAGTTATTTTTTTTTCTAATTATAGTTTACATCACTGTCACTACTATGATTGATTCCAAACACATATTAGACTACTGAGTTTAATTCCACTACTTTAGTATCAAATCTCAACTCTACAGTAATTAATCTCTTCACCGCAATTATTTTTAATTTCACCATAACAAAATTTCACAACCCATTCAGATACATTTAGTCAATTGATACAAATTCAATTGGTTAAAGGAATAAAAATTTAATTAGATCATAAAAACTTTATAAAATAAAGGATAAAGATGTTATTTAGTGTAAAATTGAAATATTTCTAAGTAATTTTATTGTTTAAAAATATTTAAACAAAATAAAATCACCTACTACTTTAAATAACTATTTTTTCTTTACCCACACAATGGATGCATGTATCAAAATCTAGTGTTTAAAAAAGTCATTGCATTATTTCATTTTTTAAATAAATCTTTACATTTTCATTGTATCTAAGAAGTTATTTTTATTGATTTATACCTAAACCCTTTCATAAACTAAATTCTATCTATAGTCCACAATTTTTTATTTTAATTTTTCAATTTAATCCTTAATATTAAAACTTCTTTTTTCATTTAAGTTCAAAAATTTTGTTAATAATTATGTAATGTTTTACCATGCAAAGCCTACATTTTTTGTTTTTTATGATAAAAGGATCAAAATGAATTAAGCTTAAAGACTTGCTTATAAAAACACTTCAAAAATTTATTAAAAAAAAATCAAAGGCCACAGATGAAATTTGCCCATCTTTTATATAATAATTTTAAAAATTTTAATTTTAATTTCATAAAATTTTTACCGGATTAAATGGCTTCCTCTCGTAAAATTTGTGAAAAAAATCGATTAATCCAAATGATATTTTCTTTTTTTTTAAAAAATTAAATTTTTTATTAAAATATTTTAGAAACTAGTATTATTAATTATTTTTATATAATTTTTTTATTATGTAGTCTAATAATATCAGTAATCTATAACAAAATTTAGTAGCTTCGTAAGAAAATTGTAATCTTTCCACTAGACTTGCTAACGGGTCAAGTCGCGGCTAGAATTTTTTTCCTCTCCTAGTTTTAGATCAAGCAGGACCCATACTAACCCGTAAGCCATATTAATGTTCAAAAAAATTAAAAATAATTTTATATTAATATTTATATGTTTTATAATTAAATTTAAATAAAAATATTTTTATTTTAATGATCAATAATTCAAATACGTCTACTTGCCACAAATGTGACTAAATTCGAATACGTGTAATAGATTATTTTATGTATGATATATCTTTTAATTTCTTAATTATTTGTATATGCACTTTAGATTGTTCATGGGTGAGGTCAAACTATAGGCTACATTTTTCAATTTGACTTTTTACCAAGCTCAATACCAAAAAGCCTGTATTATTATTTAAATATATTAAAATATTAATTTTATATAAATATTTATATATTTTTTTAAATAAATTTAAATAAAAATATTTTTATTAAATAAATAATAATTTAACCCAACTTAAGCTAGAAAACTCATGTCTAAGCCCAGTTCTAAGATAGGTCTAATGTATATTTTACCCCTCTTATTCAAGGGATATTCAAATAAGATATATAAATATTTGATTATCTCCATATTTTTCAATTTCATAATAAAGTCAAATTACATAATTTTGTTATCATGCACTCTAATAGTAATTAATATTTTGTAATGAAATCAACTAATTTCATGAAAAAGAGTACTTTCTACGTTAAAGAAATTTAATAATTTATTTAGAAGAATTACAACTTATATCATGGACATAATAGTTTTAGTATATTAGTACTTTATTAAGAAGAATTACAACTTATATCTTTTATATTACAACAATTTATTACTTTTACATAAAATTTTACACTATCATATAACAGATTTACGTAATGAAAACATAAAATATTGTTGTTTATTATTGCTTAATTAGTTGAGGAATTACAACATACCTTATGTACAAAGTTAATATTTTTTGTAACTAAGCCAATAGCTATGTGGCTTGTTGGTAGTACGTTGGATTCTTCATTTCGGTGGTCATAGATCAAATCCTATGAACCTCAATTGTATATAAAAAATATAATCATAAATTTTTAAAAAATATGTACTTAGTTAAACGGTATGATTAACTATATAAAATATATATTTTTGTAGCTTTCCTATACTTTGGGAGAATTGCAACTTCTTTTTATAATATTACAACATCAAATGATAAAACTATGTAATTCGAATAATAAATTTTATCATAATTACATTTATTATACAACAGAGAATATATTACGTGTAAAGATAATGTTTGTTGGAACTTACTTATAAGAATTACAATTTAAATTAATATTGTTATAGAATTTATTACATTTTACTTAAATTGTTACAATAGCATATAACATATTTATGTAATGAAAAGTTTTCATTATCACTTTTTTTTTACAACAGTAATTATCGTAATAAAAATAAGTAATTATTGCAACATTTAGTATTTACACTTACAATAAAAGTTGTAAAAATCGCATAATGAAATTGATATTACCACATTTTTTTTTATCTTTTATAAAAATTCATTCAACTTAACAAATAAATTATAAATTTCCTTTTTCTACGCAGTAACATGAAAAAAATTAACCTAATAGAAAGAAGTAAAGCTTTACTTTTTTATGTAATCCAAGTTAGTTACCTTTGCAACTAATAATAATGAGTTGGAGAAAGAAAAACTTTAAATTATATTATTTTGATTAAGAGAATCATGCATTTCTTATTGCAATGGAATTATAATTGGATGCATTCTCAAATGTGGCAGTTTTTGGCCCTTTAAGTTTAACCTAAACGGTCAAATTTCGGATTGTATCTCAATTCTATATTTGATACAATATCAGTATATATTATATATTATTAATAAATTAAATAATATTATTTTATTTATAATTAAACATAAAATCTTAAAAGATTTTAAAAATAAACGGACATTGTTAATAAATTATATATAAAGATTTTTAATAACATTTTCACGATAATTTCAAGCTTTTCTTGCATAATTAAGATGTGATTTATCATCGTTTTATCTATGTTTTCAAATTCAGATGCGAATATCAATTATGGATATATTTAATTCTTTCATATATAAGTTAAATATAAATATCAGATTAAAATAATTTTTTTTTTAAAAAAAAAAAGTAAAAGCAAAGCAACATAAGCTTTTGTTTTCTGTACTTTATTTGTTAAATTATATGCTTCCAAGTTAAGTTACCTTGAAAAAATATTTCCAGCCTGTGCCGGTGTTTTCAAACATACAAAAGCCAAGCAGCCATGTTATAAATAACTTTCTTTTTTAAATAAATGTAAAGGGTATTTCAGTTTTCTTGTTTCAAATTTTCTATAAAAAACAGCAGGATAATATTCTCTTTTCCAACTTTGCATGCCCAACAATAAAGAAAAGGTTTAATTATACAAATGACCTTTGTATTATATTATTTTTTTCAATTAAGTACTTAAAAAATTTTTAATTCAAATAAATGCATGTAACATGATTCCGACAAATATAAAGGTATTTTATTCATATTAATATCATTAAATAAATAATAATGTAATATTTAATATTTATTAATATTGTGACATATGATAAAACATCACTTCATTATTTAAAAATACGTGTCACTATTGAATTGAATACTAAATGTCATATCAACATTTATTTATTGATATTAATACAAAATACGTATGTGTTTGATAAAATCATATTATAAATATCTATTTGAGCTAATTTTTTTTAGATAATTTAGACAAACGATATAATACACAGACCATTTCTGTAATTAAAAAATATATATATAAGCTAAAAAAAACTTAATAAATATTAATAGCGGTCCAAAAACACAGATTAAAAAAAAGTACTTCTAACCACTACCATATAACAAGAGTTCAATATTCTAAACAAAGGTTCAATCATTAAAGAAAACAAACAAACATACGAGAGATAATGAAGGAAAAAAAAAAGGAACATTTGAAATTGGAATGAGGAATTAAAAGTTTGAAAATAACATTTGATTCCAACTTCTTTCAAATTCAATATTTTATAATAAGCTGGCAAACATTGTTGTTGGTTTTCGTCAAAAGCAAGCATCCAACAGGCAGCAACAACACAGAGCAGCCAAACTGCAACCGCAATGAAAAACATAAAAAATTAAAAAACAAGAACAACAGCACTTCATTTATTGTTTTCATTTATACTATCGTCAATGTTCTTAAGCTTTTTCTCGAGTTTAATTTTTTTTATTATTATTTTTTTGTAATTAATTTTTTAAATACAATCAAATAACATCATTGTTATTCGAACTTATCGCAACCTTAAAATTCTCGATAATTTGGTCCTGAATTACTATGTTCAGAAAAAGTCAAGAATAATTTCTATTGACCAAAACACCCTAATCTAGAACACCGAAAAGTTGTTTGAAAAAGAGCTAAAATAACCAAAACATCCCCATCCTCACTAACCGGAGAAAGGGAATTAGGCGTGGGTAGATGTGTCCAAGGCCGACTACCCATCAAACTTTGAATAAAATTTTTTAATTTTAATTGATTAGGTTTATTTTTTTATTATTTAATATGAAAAAATATTTTTATTTTATTTTAATTATAAAATATATATAAATATTAATATTAAAATAAATTTTGAAATATGTTAACATGATTCGGATTCGGATTTGGATAAATAAAATAAAATTTGAGTAATAGTCCGACGCCCCGACCCATACCATCTCCAATGTGCGTAGGGGTGTTTTCGAGACTAGAGCAATTAACTGATCATGTGAAAATCCAATCCCCTTTTATCAGAAATCGTGATGGATGTGGTGACAAACACGATGTCTTTCATCCCGAAAAACACGCGCTCAGTTGAATTTGTGCAGAATTATTCTAGATCTGACATACCGTGTACGGTAGAAATACTAGTACAATTGTACTATACTATACGGGTGTGAGTGAGAGAGAGAAAGAGGGGAGTTTACCAGCCTTCTAAGAAACCAGTACTCTGCTGTTGCTGTTGAGGAGGAGGCTGAGCATATTGAGGAGGATATCCCTGAGGAGGATAACCCTGAGGATATCCTTGCGGGGGATATCCCGGCGGTGGATAAGCATCCTTAGGATATCCTTCCGGTGGATAACCTAAAATTCTCAATCCAAAAAAAAAAAAACAGATCCACCAGATGACCAGATCCATTCAATCAAAATGCAACAAAGCAAAAAGAAACATCTAATCAGAAAGGACTAAAAACCAGGATTTAAAAATACAATCGCCAAATCGATTTTTGTTTAACAAATTGCAAAACAACGACGTTTGTGACCGCTATATAATTCAAAAATCGAAAGGAAAAAAAACACATATAATAAAAGGAAGTGAAAAATCAAGAGGGAGGACCTTGAGGAGGAGGAACACCAACAGGAGGCTGTTGCTGATTGTAATAACTCATTGTTTGCAGACAGTTTCAGTGGGAAGAAACTCTTTTTTTTTTTTCCCCTTCTCTGTTGCTAGAAATTTATAAGAGAGAAGAGTTTGGTGCAATGGGAAAGGGGAGTGCAATTGGATAATTTTTATATACAGTGGAATTTCCAATGGAAAATTCGTACTTTTTACTAGATGTCGACGCGTGTCCTTTCGGGTAAGACTTAACAGCCACGGCAACCTGTGGGCATGCCCTTGGAAATTGCGACCCATTTTAATGGGGAAAAATTTTAGTAAAATAAAAATATAATTAGGGTTTGCATATGTCGAATTTCGATTTTAATCAAATTAAAACTATTGAAACTGAATTTATTTTGATTAATCGTTTAACATTATAAACGTTTTTTCAAAAGATTTTGGCTAATTAAGTTCGAAATTTGAAAATAATTGAATTAATTAAATTATAAAAAATATATAAAAAATTATATTTTTAATCTTAATTAGATATTTTAAGGTTTTCTTTTTATTATTAAAGCTTTTAACTTATTATGCTTGCAGTTTATCATTATATTTAAAATGTAAATATTTATCAAATAATTATGCTTATTTAACTATTAAAAATTAAAAATTAAGATTTTAAAATGTTGTTTTAATTTATTAATGATAGAACAATTGAAATTCGATCAATATGATTAATCAACTAAATTAAAACGAAATAATTTCAAAAGGTTAAGAAAATAAATCTTTTATAATACAATTCGATTTGTAATTAAAAGAAAAAAAATAAAATTTCAATTAATTCAATTAATAATTATTTGATTTAGTTATTAACTGAACTTTGTCGAATGCATGGTCTTAAACTATAATCTTTGTTATACTTCATTTGTGGGGCGGTAGGATTTAGTGGTTTAGTGACAAAATGGCTTGAATATCATCTTGAAATGCTTTCATCCATCATTTAAATGAAATATTAATTTACATATATTAATAACATTACATACTTGCCTTACAATTTTGTAAACTTCTTAATCCATAGGATTATGGGTCATATTCTTGTTGGAATAGTAACTTCATAGTGGCTGAAAACTTGGTAGGAGCATATGAAATTCATTAAATTATCTATAAAAATGATTAAATAAATTATAAAAAAGGCAAGGAGTACATCAATAGTTTGTAAAAATATTTTATTAGAAATAAAAGGAAAAAAGAAAACACCACGTCATAGTTTTAGAATCTGTATTTAAAACTCTTTAAAAGTCAATTAAAGTTTTTTTTTTTATTTGTATAATTCATTTAATAAGTTCTATTATTAGTATTGCTTTTATATATTTTGAAGTTGTATTCATATATGCACCTTATTAACTACTTTATACATGATGACAACTCAGTTACGCTCATTATAGCTTATAAAATTCAATCAATAAAATATTTCTTTTAACTCTTAATAATAATTTCATTAAATTAGCATAGTTTATGTATAATTGTAATTAATTAATACTTAATTTGAATGATCTTTAAAAATCTTTTTATTACATCATCGGTATCATTTTACAACTGAACACAAGTATATATAAGATAAAGGGGTTTTACGAAACAATTACTTCGTAGTAATATATATTTCTTTTATTTAAATCATGTTATGTTTTAAAATTTTTAAATTTATTATAAAAATCATTAATAAATTATTAAAATAAATATTTATTATTTAATTATTATATGTAATGCAAATTAAATAATTAATTTTTTTAAAAAATTTTATTACTGGAATAAAAAAATGTAACTTTTGCGTACAGTCTTTTTTCATACATGTAAAGAGTAGGAGATGCCGAAATGTCATTAATAGCTGCGAAGAAAGGGACAGATCACTAGTACACAAAGTAGTCCAACAATGAATTCCATTGTAGCAATATATATATTAACAAACACAGCAAAACACAGTGTGTATTTGCAATGCAGCGACATCAAATGGAAGAATTGGAATAATTGTAGTGTCAAGGAAATGCTAGGTTTTTGCTTTAATTTAATATAATGCTAAGTTGTACTTGTAAAGCTATGTTTAACCGATTTGAAATTTGTATTAAAATAAGAGATAAATAAAAAGAAAATATATTAGAAAAAAAAAACCAATAATCAAACGGAACTTAATTGATTTAAGTAGCAATAGCCATGTGATAATGATATTAAAACACTTTCAGCAACAAACCATTTGCTAAGACAGTTGGATTGATTAATCAAATATAGAACATTTGTGTTAATGATCAAAGCTATTTTATCATTTTAAAATCTCTATCATTTATAACAATAGATTAAAGCAATTTCTTCGATGTGAGGGGATTGTTTAAAATAGGAATTTGTCATTATTTGGGTTTAGATTTTCTTTTTGGGTTTATGTGTGTTTTTATTTGAGTAATATTATAGGATCTGTCTTTTTTATCTCGTATGAAAAAAATCAAAATTTCAGATGACGATTTTCAAAAAAAAAAAAAAAAAAGAAATCGATGGCAACTTCTTAGCCGCCATCTTAAATAACGACTTTCCTTATTTTGTCAGTCCGGTAGAGAGATGGGCGAGTCATTAAGCATTTTTGTATTTATTTTATGTATTTTTATCATATTTATATTATTTTCGGTGCTATAATATTATTCAAATTATATATTTATATAAATTTTAATACGTAAAAAAATTGTTTTATGTAAGTACTAACACATTCATCTATTCCTGTCATGTTCATTTTTTATGTCATATTTTAATTATTATTCTCATATTACATTTGCGTGGTATAATCGTAATATGTTTAAAATTATCGAGTCTAATCTGTACTATTCAAATAACTCTTTATTTTGTGTCATGTGTTGTATACGTGTTACTTTTTTTCTTCTTATAATCATATTCAAGGTTTAAATATTTACGTAAATTTTAACACGTTAATAATTCGTTTTATGTATATTTTGACATTTTCCTTTATTCATATTATTTTTTTTCTTGTGTCATATTTAATTATTTCTCTTATATGTTTGTGTTATGTAATCATGTTGTATCCAAAAACTATCAAGTATAATTGATACTATTTAAATAACTCTTGCTTTGAGTCTTTTTATTATAATGATTGAAAGTCATTGATTATTTATATTAAATTTGATAATTTTATATATTTATACATTACTTTAAAAATTATACTCAACTGAAATACTTTATATAATTTATCATTACGGCTCAATTTAAATTCTAAGTTCATAGCTTACATTTAAGGGACTTACTTTGATAAAAATTTTGTTCGTTATCTTTTTATTTAAAAACCTAATCAATTCTTTTTATTTTTGTTATTTATTTATTTAAAAAATATAATTATCTTATTTTATATTTTTACTTTCTACTTATTATGTATATATTTTCATTTCTACAATTATGCATATTTACCTTTTATAATTAATATAAAATCATTATATTAATATTAAAGATACTTAATACTATATTATAATATATTTTAATTCTTTCTATTTTTTCTTTTAGGATGGGTCAAATACCTTCATTTTTTCACTTACTTAATTAGAGTAAATATGCTATCTATAATCTCTATATATAATATATAATATATGTATAAGCATAAATGTGAAGAATCTTTTGAATTGAGTAAAATATCTATTATTGTTCATTATATTATTAATTTTACCATTTTAAATATTTTATTAGTAATAAGATTATTCATATTTATAAATAAAAATTTTAATTATATTAAAAGATTGATTAAATAAATGTATTGGATGATAGAATTTATCACATTTGTAAATAAAAATTCTAATTCTATTAAAAAACTCGGAGTAAATAAAATAAGTTAAAATTTACAATGAATTAATTTATTTATAAAGTTATAATTTTTCGTTAACTTCACAAAAGTAAAAAGAAAGATTTATATTAATTTAATCTTAAATGTTAATGCAAAGTTTAATTATTTATATAGCATTTACCTATATATTCAACATATAAAATTTTATATATAATTTTTTAGATAAGATAAATAATTTATTTTATATTATATTATAAGTAGTATAAGATTTATTCTGTTCTTATTTATGATTTTATGGTATAAATATTAATAGAAATTATAATTGAAAATTTCAATACAATAATAAGTTTTTAGAAAAGAAAGCAATTACTATAATATTTTATACAATGCTTTTAACAATTGGTTTTTTTTATTGGATTGGCAAGGTGATAGTTTTTCACAAATTTAAATCTTAATTTTGGTCAAATTAATCAAAATGATTTTGTGAAGGTTTTATAATAAATTTTTATTTAGTATATTTTATTTTTATAAAATAGATATAATGATTTTTTAATCAATATATTTTCATATAATATAATATTTGTTTCCATGGTCTTTTTATTATTTAACATAATTATTTTTACAAATATAAGATAATTAACACGTAAAATCACATAGAACGTGACAAAATGACTATAAAAGCAATCTACAATGTAAAGAGATCTCATCTTATTAGTAATAATATACCAAGAAGTTATGGTATTTAGGGGATTTAACATGCCTTATTATTATTATTATTATTATTATTATTATTATTTGTTCTCACCTCCTAAATCATTTATGGATAAATGAGTTAATTTCTTAGCTTCAAAGGCATGCATGCAACCAAAACTAATAATCAAAATTGGTTGTTCTTGAGTTTCACATTGTCCCTACTCGATTGATTAACCACCAGTTATCAAAATTTGAGGGTTTTTTTTCCCTTGATTTCCAATTGATCAGTGCTTTATTTAGATAGAATGCCATCAATGTTAGAATTAAAAATGAATTATCCTAATTAATTTTTTTTGAGCCAACTAAAAGTTATTGTAGAATTATAGTACAAAGAGTCGTAATTGGTATGCTCCTTTTTACTTTCAACCTGCTTAAACATAGGAAACGAATGGGCCAAAATTCATTTAGTCCCATAAATACGGCCGATGTGACGGCACTAGCAGGCTAGCGTCATTTCTCAAAGCCCATAATGGCTCAGCAAAGCTCGTTTCAAAGCTTAATCAAGCAGCCTGAGAAGTGGCAACAAGCTAATAATCATTAGTTTTGTCCATTAGTGGTACAAAGTGTTCACACTTCATTATTGAAATTATCGTTGATGGATGGCACCATCGAGGAGTCTTTGCTTCCTATTCTTGATAAATACGGATATATTTTTAAGATTTTAATTAAATTTGATAATTTATTTATACATATCGTGATTTATTTTTTATATTAGTCATATAAATATGATTACAATAAAATTATTAAATATATTAAAATTTTAAAAATATTATATTTATGATATTATTTTTATATTTATTTAATATATCGTGATAAAATTATATTTTTATATTGTATTTAAGTTTAAATCCTGACATTCTATTGTTTCCAGCATCCACAGGTAATTGTTGAGCATTGTTACAGAAAATGCAGAGATGGGGGGCAGTAAATTGCAAAATTCAAGATCCTGAAGGCTTAAACGTTATTACTGATTTGTCTGCTGGGCCAGACATACGTAAATCAACAAACAAAACACCGTCCATTTGATTCACGTAGCATTAGCATCCGCTTGTTTTACATAATGAGCAATGGTCTAATTCCACCATATATTAAAACATAAAAGGTAATGGATGGACCTTGAGTCAAATGGTAAGAAGTTTCGTACTTCTTAAAGAGGGTTTCAATTTCAAGTCATATGAACGAAGAAAATAAACGTTAAGAGAGTTTTTTCTTTATTTGAGATTCGATTCACCTCAATTCTGAAATAATTAGAGTTTAATATGCTATCGAATATTGAAGGATCTTAGATTAAAAAAAAAAAACATAAAGGGGAAATATTATACGTCAAGGAACAACCTAAAAACGTAAGAATGTAAGATGCATGCAACATATCCATTTCCATTCCCTATCAACTTCCATATCATAAAGGAAAAAAAAAATAATGATCGTATCATATCTTTGCTATTAAGTAGTTTCGTCATGAAATTTAATAAGAGTGCTTAGATTAAATGAAAAAATGTTAATCAGTATCTATAAATGGTAGTTTATTGAACAGTAATTCAATTAAATGAAATATTTATATAAAAAAATCCGATAAGGACACATCATCAAAAGCATTTATCCTCCTTAATTTAAGCATGTAATCATTTTTTTACAATAGCTGAATCGGTATTTAGTGGTAATTTTTTTGAACATCAATGATATTTATAAATATATAAATGGTAATGATGATTTTATTGAAAAGTAATGGGCAAAAATAATTAATGAATTGGATTCTATCCTTTATAATTTATATGTTGGTTGAAAATATTATTTTTTTTATTTACTAAAATATTTCTTTTATTATGCTTAGAGAAATTAGATCAAATTTTTGAATATGTTATTTAAGTTCATTAAGTAAATGAATTTAGAAATTAAAATCGAATAGTCAATGTAGTAAATTATGTAAAATATTGGATGAAATGACACATGAAACAAATGTAACGTAAGAAAATAATTAAAATACGACATGAGACGAAAAATAACATGAACACAATATTAATACATGATCGTGTCAAAATATATATATATATAATGAATGATTAACGTATAAATGTTTATATAAATTTATAATACTTTAAATATACAAAAAATAACAAGAACACATCATGAATACACAAAATTTTCTCTAAATTAAATCACTATGTCAAAATTATGAAAAATATGTAATAATTTGAGACACAAAACAAACATGATACAAACATAAAAAATTTCTCTAAATTGAATTTCAATGAAAAACTATGCAAAATATAGGATGCATTAAGACACGACGCAAACACAATATACAAAAAATTATTAAAACACAACTCAAAAATAATATCAACATAATACGAATAGACACAAATGTGTCAAAATATATATAAAATGAATTATTAATATGTAAAAATTTAAACAAATTTATAGCACTTTAAACACATAAAAAACTGATACAACACAGAAAAATGAATTAAAACACAGTACAAAAAGTACATGATCAAGACACTAGTATACAGACATATTAAAATATATATAGAATAAATTATTAATATATAAAATTTATATAAATTTTATAACTTTTTAAATATGATAAAATAACCGAATACAAACCCAAATTTGTTTTCTTCCTTTCTTTTCTTTTCTTTTCTTTCTTTTTCCTTTCATTTCCAGTCCTCCTTCTTAAAAATAATAATAATAATAATAATAATAATAATAATAATAATAATAAAAGCCTTCAAAACTCCTAAACTAACCCTACACGTGTACTTTCTGCCTTTAGAGCTCAATATTGGGATTGAGGCCATTATAGAATATGGATGATGGTTAAAAGTTTTTAATACGAATAATTACTTAAACATTTTAAATTTATTTATAAATTTGATGTGCATGAAGGGGAATATAAAATAAAATTATCAAATTAAAAGAATATAAATTATATAAAAACTTATGCTGACATAAATAAATTGTAATAGCATGTCTAGTAAGTCCATCTTATATTTATTTATGTATTTTATACATCAAGTGGCGGTGTTTACTCGATCAGAATCTTCTTTGGTCTGAAACTTAGATGCAAAGCGCAGCTAATGACGTCGAAGTCATGACAATTACTAAGAGGATTTAGAGGAAGTATTGGATACGTGCATATTTAATTTTTTTAAAAAATTTTTTTAATTAATTTAAATGATTGAACAATAAATTTATTTTTGTATATGCGTCAAATAGAGTAATGTCGGATCATGGGAGAAAAACTCTTGAAGTTGACCCAAAATCAAGGAGAGCATTTAAATGTCCCTTTACTACCTCTCATATGAATATCGGAGATTCAATTTCAAACAGTAATTTTTTGGGTGGTCCGTATTCTATTTAATTTTAATTTAACTATTTGAGCTTAATTGAGTTCAGATAGAGAGTTCGAATTAGATTATTTTAGATTTAAATTTAAATTAATTAAATTATTTCATTAAAAATATAATTATTTTAGTGTGTTTTTCAAGTTAAAGTTTTTATTTCAAGTTTTTTTTTAAAATTTAATTGTTTTAAATTTTAATCTATGATTTATTAATTAAATAAGATACGAGTGAATTTAAATTTCCTTGACAAACTTCACATTCGAATTCATTTTGCTAATAAGACATTTCATTCCTTTCGAGCCCAAAAATTTAAGGTGAGCCCATTTCGTAGTAAAATTAAAGAGCAAGGAAAAATTATGCCGTCTCACTTCCACAAGCTTCAGACAGTCACCCGATTATATATAGATTCACAAGTTTTACCCACTTTTCTGTTATATTTTTTCCGAGGACCAGCCACAATACCCATCAACAAGGGTTCACCTAAAGAGTGTCTATAAGCTCTTTAAATACTTTTTAAAATATTTTTTTATATTTAATTAATTCCTTTCATGAATTTTTTTTTAAAAAAATATTATCATAATTACAAAAAATTTTTCATTTTCGAAAACTTATACAAAAAATCTTTTCACTTTTACTAAATGTTAATAGATACTTAGGCACCCGTTAACATTTTCCTATTAATAACAGCTAAAGTTTATTACTATCTTGCTTGTGTTCACAACTTTACTTCTCTATGGTTGAATTTCTTTCTTCCCTTGCACAAAAATCATAAAGAAAAGTTTGGAGTTTGATTAAATTCTTAGTGAAATATTTTTTTTGTTAAGGATTAAGTTAGTTGGCATTTATGGATCTCGGTCTAATTTTTTCTTTGGTTAAAATAACAAAGAGTCTTTGAATTTTATCACTTTACTGTCCAAGTTCTTATACTGTTATTACATCCACATAAATTATTAACTTTTAATCTGCACTAAAATAAACCTTTAATCTTTAATTTCTACCTAAATAGACATTTAAATTTTAATTTATATCTAAATAAAATCTTAATATAATTCAATTTTTATTTAAAATAAAAGCTTATTTAGATATAAATAAAAGTATAATGACTTTGTCTTGATACAATAAAAGTATAAAGGTTTACTTGTGTAAGGCAATAGACCTGTTCATGGGCCAAGCTGGATTAGATTCGGGTCGAGTTTGAGCATAGTATTAACATTAAATATGCTTGTCTAAGCTCGGTTTGGCCCAAAATGTGGGTCTCGAATTTTGTCCAAGCCCGCCTATATTTGTACTAGATAGTCTAAGTCCGTTTAGGTCCGTCCATAATATATATATATTTTTTATAATTTATTTTTTTTTAAAAATATTTTTTTAAATTTAATCTTTATTAATTTAATAATTTCTTTAATTTAACTTAGTTTTTAAAGTTTTCACTATAATATTATATATATGTATTGTTTATATGATAAAAATTACATAATACATAATACATAAAATATAAAATAAATATATATATTGTAATAATAAAATAGGCGGGGCTCGAGTTTTGAAAGTTGGATCCAAGGCCCAACCCATTTTTTAATAGGGCTTAATTTTTTGGTCCAAGCTTATTTTTCGTGCCTAATATGTTTGTCCAAACCCTCCCCAATATCGGGCGGACCTTTGGGCTTGGGCTGGTAGCCCGACCCTTGAGCAGGTATATAAAGGAATTATTTTAGCTAACTTTTTACTTACTATTTTAAACAATTTTTTTAAAAATTTAATTTGTTACTTTATTAAATAAAAATAATACATTAATTATATATATTTAAAATATTACTTTAACCGGTGTCATTAAATACTAATTTGTTATTATTTTTCATTAGTACATAAAAGAAATAAAAAATTAGGTTTTTTTTTTTTTTTTGTACAAAGGAAGCCATAGATGAGAGAAGAATCGCAAATTTTGAGATTTGAATTTTAGACTTAATAAATACCAATTGATTATATGAATTCATTGAGCTAAGTTTCAAATTTAGAAAAATAAAAATGGGTTTTCATTTAGTAGACGGTATTGCTTTTGTTACAACTAACCAAATTTGAATTTAATTGGATCAATCTCTTATTAATGTAGTAGTAAATTACCCTTATGAAACTTGTCCTTTATCAATTAGAAAGCCAACCAAAGGGAGAAAACACCAAGGTTGGCACACCTTCCTCAGACTACCCTACCCTCCAAGAAGGAAAAAAAAAAAGGACTAATATTGGTGAGTCTAACCCTAAAAACCCTCTAATTGACTATTATAAGATTATTATTTTGAATTTGGGTCCATGGGGCAAACGAAAAAAGAAAACAAAAGTCTTTAATTGTCAAAAATACTTTAATTTGAAGACCAAAAGATGCAAGACGATAAGAGTTTTTATTTGCTAAAATTTTCAATGGGTTAGTTTGTTTTGGTAAACCTAACCAATAAAATCAAAATAAGAAATTTTTTTTAATATTATATAGATTTATTCAAAATTTTGAAACAATCTTTGCCTTCAAGCATATTGCTTAAAATTATTATATAAAATAATAATTTTTAATAAAAATTATTATGAAAAATCATGGATTAATTAATTGAAAAATTATTTTTAAAGTATTAGTTAATAAATTTTTTTATTTTAATATTCAATATTGGGTTGAGGGCAATAGGGGAACCATATTGGGTAGGAAGTCCTTACGAATATGATAAAATTGGTGGATGGGGTCAGCTGAAAATACAATTTGCTTAATGCTTACTCTTTTGCATTAAAACCTGAAAAAGGCTGAAAACTTTCCCCCAATGCAAAATGGTCACTACGTTCTCGAAGATGGAATCATTTTTATTGGTAATAATATCAGTTAATAATACCCAAATATTATATAAATCAAATGGAAGCTTCCTACTTTGTAATGTTCAGTTTCGGTTTATTGCTTCTATTTTTAAACTTGTTAATATGCAAAGAGACCTTTAGTTTAAGGAAAAAAAAATTTAATATTGAGATTCGAATTTTAAATATATTAAATATTATTTTTTAAAACTAATTACATAAATTAATTAAAATAAATTATGGATTCAACTATTGCATTTTTAACTTGCCTTTTGATAATGGATTAAAGAATCTTCATGTCTTGCGTTTTATAATTAGAACCTATATTATGCAGTGGGAATCCCTTTAATTGGTCATTCAAATGTGTAGTTTTAATTTTTCTGTACTTGTTTGGTTCAACATGCAGCAACAAAGAAAAACTGGGAATAACTAAAATGAAATTCTGAATAATATTAAATTAATTTCCTAACTTTTTAAGTCTGAATAGCTGCAATTCCATTGGTGCTGTTGAACTCTTGACAACAGCCATGAAAGACAACTTCCAATTTCAAAGATATTTTTTGTTTATTCTCCTCCTTTTTAGAGGCTAAATTGAATGTTGAAACTGATTAAAGGATAACAATATTCATATATCTAAAACTAGGGAATGGTAGAAATGGGTTTTATAGATAAATAATATACCAGAAAGGGGAGAGGGATATTGCCGAATGTTGAATTTTCTGTACTTTAAATTATAGATATTCATTATTAATAGATACGTCTATGGGTTGAGCTCGGACGGATTCGAAAGTTCATTTAAATATTTATTTTATTATTAAAATATTATTTTATATTAATATTTATATATTTAAATTTAAATAAAAATATTATCTTTGTTATTAAATAGTAATTTAAGATTGATCAAAACCGATTCAAATACTCAAAGAATTTGTCTATTTGTGAATTAGATTAGACATTAATAAAAAATATTTGCTTGATTTGATTAGGTTTGGGCTTGACTCATAGGACCCAAAAAATTTATTTTATTGTTTGAATCATATTAAAATATTAAAAAAATAATTTTACATTAGTATTTATATATTTTATAATTAAATTTAAATAAAAATTATTTTATTAATTAAACAATAATAAAAATTAGATCAAACTAATCCAATATAAAAAATATTTCAAATCTAATCTAATTCAAATTGAACTCTTTTAGATAGATCCAGTTTAAATGCTTATCAACTAAAGACGGATACAATTATATTTAGATTTATGTAGTGAAAATGAAACTCAACCAAAAGTGTGAGAGATGAAGTTAATTAATAAGATCCTATTTATGGAGATTTGATAAATTCTTGAAGAAAAAAAAAATGCCTTTACCATGTGTGTATTATATACCAAGTAAAGGAAGGATAGGCAATCACTCGTTAATACTCACCTTCGTCTTTAACTGAATTTTGATTTATGGTTGATGATAGCTAAGCTAATGGTAAGTTGAATTAAAAAAGCAACATGCCAAATAATAATAATAATAATAATAATAATAATAATAATAATTAATCAATTAATTAATTTGAAAGTAGAAGGAATACGTAATCTTTTTTGAATTAAAAAAGCATGATTTATTTTTCCATTATTTGGTAAACCAACGTGACTCACAACCAACTAGCCCCTACGTTAAAGGCAAAGCTCGGTGCCCAAAATTCTAATTTTGGTTGTGTTATGGTAGTAATGTTGGGTATAATATGATCCTCAAAGCTTGAATTAATGCATCAAATTGCCGTGACAAATTTATCTTCAATATCGTATGAGATTTTTCTTTTTCTTTTTATTTTAAAGATCAGGATTTGGGGAAGATAAGATCATTGGGACTTATTTTTTTTTTTATAATTTTCATCATTAAATTTAAAAATTTAAAAATATGACATAATTATATAATATAAACATAAAAAAAAAATGTAAAATGCGAAAAATGTAACATAGCTCTTTTAATAAATGATTTTTAAAGAGAAAAATCGAACCCGAGCTTAGGTGGCAATGTAGTGCACTCGTAAACTTTCTGTTGATGCTGGGCCATGGAGTAAAACTTCAATCTGTGAATTAATTGGTAAATAAAAAATCTTACATATAAACTGTACTATGCACAAGGGGAAAAAATGCGTTAAAAATATATTGAAAAAAGAAAATATTTGATGGTCAAGAGCAAATGAATAGTTTTTAAAACTATTTAAAATTTAATTTTAATATTAAAAATGATAAAAAAATTTATAAAAAAAATATAGTTATTAATTTTATTGTTTAGTTATTTATGCTTAACTCATAATATTAAGTTTATTAAAAAATTTTACGAGTGAATCTCAAATATGATAAAATTATATATATCACAAAAAATTAAAAATAATATAAATAATATTAAAATATTAAAATTTATATAATATTAATTATTAATATATAAAATTTTTATATAAAATATATTAAAAAATATGATAAAAATGCATTAATTATTTCAGTGTAACATAAAAAAATCATTAAAAAAAAAAAAAAAGCAAAAACGAAAAGCGGGAGCGTAGTTTTGCAGATGGAAAAGAAGCGAATCAACGTGGCTTCGAACGTTCAAAAGCGCGACGGATTTTGTTTCTCTCTCATTTTCGTTTCTTCCTTTCTTTCTTTGGCTGTCTCAGTCTGTGGAGACTGGAAGACGTCACTCTCAAATCAATAGCAGTTGGGTGCTTTCCAAGCAACCCCAACACAAAAATAATAATAATGATAATAACCAATGAGTTGAAATGGTTACAGTCAAAACGTCGCCGCCTAACCCTTTATTTGTATTGTATGATGCTCCTCTTCTATCATTTCTATCTCTTTCAACTCTTCGCTCCTTGTTCCCTTACATATATTCATAAAAACCTTCTCTTCAGCAGCAACAACAACAACAACAACAAATCGAGACTAGAACAATGGCTGCCGGTGGAGGTGGTGGCGGAGGCGGAGGCGGCGGCGGTGGTGGTGGAGGAAAGTCCGATGACTTCCAGCCTTTCCCTGTCAAAGACCAGCTCCCTGGTGTTGATTTCTGCCTCTCCAGCTCTCCTTCATGGCGTATGACGACCTTTCGCTTCCTCTTCTTCATTTTTCTATTTATTTATTTGATTGTTTCTTACGTTTCCGATTTTGCTCTACTTACCACCTTCATTCTCGCTCTCTCTTGATGCTTTTAAATGTTGCTCTGTTTTTGTTTTCGAATGTTCGTTTTTTTTTTTTTTTTCACTTTCATTCGATTTTCTAAGTGAAATTATAATTTCAGTGTCATGGGTGGATCTTCTCCGTTGACCTCTTACCTTTCTTCCATGGCTTTCCCGCGTGTTTTCCCTACTCTTTAGTCTTCATAACTTTTCAGCTCGTACTATGATTTTTTTCCCCTTCGCCATTATTTCGTCAAAAACACCATGCTGGATTAAACTCTCAATAAAAAATGAACTTGCAGGTTTGTTTGGTTGGAGAGAAAGGAGAAGAAAAATATGTTCAGGGAAATCCGCTATAGTTGAGAATAACGAGAAATACGTAAAGAAGACAAAGAAAAATAAAAAGAAAATGACCCAAACTTAATGTTAATAACAAGCTATTCGTTTTTTTCCTTTTATTATTGCACTGTATTGTTCTTACAGTTTCAGTTTTTGTTTGTTATTTTTCAACCACCAGCGTTGTATCCTGTTCTGAAACCTCACGTATATTTTATCTGTTATCCCTGCATTTTCTAGACAACCAAACAGATCTTATTAACCTAATCCTCGAAAATTCGCTTTTCTTTTCTTATAACCAAAAAGTCTATTCGTTTTTCAAGTGAAATTCTCGTTTTTCTGGGTTTCAAGTAACAAAGAATATTTGCTCAAGACTCTTGATCTATCACATTATAGTCTGTTATTTTGAACCTAAAAGAGGGATAGCGATGTTCGTTTTTTAAGTGAAATTCTCGGTTTCTTGGGTTTCAAGTAACAAAGAATACTTGCTCAAGACTCTTGATCTATCACATTATATTCAGTTATTTTGAACCTAAAAGAGGCATAGCGAATTCCTTAATACTCCAGAGATCTTTCTCACATTATAAGTGTGACTCTTGATCTTTCTCACATTATGCTCAAAAACTTGCTAAGATTTTCTGGTTTAAACGCAGCTGAAGCAGTACTTCTAGGATTTCAGCATTACTTGGTAATGCTAGGGACCACTGTTATCGTATCATCTATAATTGTCCCTTTAATGGGAGGAGGAAATGTAAGAACACAGGGTTTTCATTGAAAGCAAGTTTTTTCTTTATTTCCCCTGTATTTTGATTAGTTATTAGTTCTCTTTGAGCCAAAAGTTTTGTTTGTTTTTGTGAGAAATAGGTGGAGAAAGCTGAGGTTATAAATACTTTTCTCTTCGTTGCTGGCATAAACACGCTATTGCAAACATTGTTTGGAAGCCGGCTGCCAGTGGTGATTGGGGCTTCTTATGCTTTCATTATCCCCACCATTTCCATTGCTTTATCCAGAAGATATAGCATCTTCATTGATCCCCACAAGGTTAACTTCTTTCTATTGCAATTTAGAACCTTCTTTAGTTTTCAGTGTCGATGACATACCGTAAACTATTAGTAATTCCTCGATAGCTGGAGCATACTAGACTTATAGAATGATTTAATAACAAGTTTGCATGCTTATCACAATGTCTGATCTTTCAGAGGTTTAAAGAAACCATGAGAGATGTACAAGGAGCTCTCATTGTTGCATCATTCTTCACTATGGTTATTGGTTTCTTTGGTTTCTGGAGAATTCTTTCAAGGTAGGATGTTGGAAAGATGCCTAACTGAATTTTGGGGTTTGTTTTGTAGTTCCATTGACTATTTGTCTAACTGGCTTGATTTTTTATATTCTGTGATGTAGGTTTTTCAGCCCCCTTGCAGCCGTTCCTCTTGTGATTCTCACCGGACTTGGGCTCTATGCACATGGTTTCCCACAAGTAAGAGCACCAAACTCTTCATTCTGCTAGTGCTCTGTACAGATGACTGTATCCAAGAAGCTATGGTTCTTGCCATCTTAAATCTGGAGCACTGACCACTGTTTTAAGACAAATAGGCCGATTGGATATTGCACTGTTTGATAATTGTGCTGCTTCTTACCCTGAACCAAAGCCAGATCTTGGGACATGTTTTCCCCCAAAACTGAATGAACAAACCTCAGAGTTTCCACTGTGGAGTTTGCTCTTGGTGGAAACATAAGAGAACCATGTTTATTATAGTTTCTTTCTTTTTCTAGTTTTAT
>JBBYHK010000006.1:1604989-1634281 GCA_038382065.1 Adansonia grandidieri | reverse complement strand
ATAAGCTATAATTTGAGCTATCTACCAAAATTTCAAGGACATTATCCGTTTGAGACTTTTAGTGATTCTATCTGTCTCCACTGTGGAGTTTGCTCTTGGTGGAAACATAAGAGAACCATGTTTATTATAGTTTCTTTCTTTTTCTAGTTTTATTTTTCATAAGCTATAATTTGAGCTATCTACCAAAATTTCAAGGACATTATCCGTTTGAGACTTTTAGTGATTCTATCTGTCTTGATAAACAAACTTTGTGGTTCTATCGTTCTTGAAATTACCCTGAAATGAAGTTGGTCGTGGTGGATATTTGAATATTTGTATGGTTTCATATATGTTCTTTCTTTGCGTAACAGAGGGCATTTCTGACCATGTGGATCCGGGGAGAAACTCTTGATTAAAATGAGAATTTTTATGCAGAACTCGTCATTATGCTACATTAGTGTCCGTAAAGTTTTCACTCCTTTTGTCATGGTGACCTTTATTTTTTATTTTGTTGCATGTAGTTGGCTAGATGCATTGAAGTTGGACTCCCAGCATTGGTAGCAGTTGTTTTGTTATCTCAGGTGACCTGCATTCTTAATGCTCCGGTTACTACGGACATTCTTACTTTGCTATTACTATGGCATGTAAAATAAAACTTTTCCATCAACATTAAGAGTAAGGCTTTCAATTTTAAAGCTGTGTTTTTTATTCTATCTTATGTTAAAATGTGTCATTTACCTTCCTTTGGGCATATAATTGATGTACAACATGTGTATTTCTCTTACTTGCAAATTGCAATACTTCTATGGTTTTATTGATAATCAAAATGAGGGAAAAACCGTACAAAATGTCAAATCACTGTGCAATATTATGTGATGGGCTAGATTTCACCTTTTCCTACTCATGACCATGATCTTTGTTTCTCTTCCCTCAAATCTGCAAATAGTAACTATATATATATAGGAATAGGTATAAACTGAGACAAGTAACGACTAGCTCCTTTTGTCATATCTATAAAGCACTTGACTTTAATTTTTTGAGTTAACAATTGATGTGGTTTATTACTAATGCCTTTGCAGTATGTTCCCCATTTCATTAAATCCAAGGGAGGAGCATTTGGCCGTTTTGCAGTCCTTTTCTCCATCGCTATTATATGGGCTTACGCAGAAATTTTGACAGTTGCCGGTGCTTATGATAAAAGAGCTCCAAAAACTCAGTTCAGCTGCCGTACAGATCGTTCTGGGCTAATTAGCGCCGCACCTTGGTGAGCTCATTCGTATCAAATGAATTGTGACATATTGGTTGCCAAAAATTTCCATGCTCTCTCTTTTAAGTTTTATGATTCTGTTAAAATACTGTTATTCCCAAATTTCTGCTCTCCAATTTCCCTGTCAAAAGTGAAAGGATGGATAAGAGAGAGTGGAAAAGTGAAAAGAAAATAAATTTTGGTTATACTTGGTAAGAAAGAAAAGTGAGAGTAAAGAAAATAGGAAAGATTATTATTTTCTTCACCTATTAATAAGAACAAATCACTCCAGAAAAGATGAAAGAAAATGAGAGTATGCGAGTTTAGTGTGTATATTTACAAGATTACTCATTATTTTTTAAGTTTTATTTTTTATCTCAATTTTTAATGGGTATAATTGTAAAACAATTATTTTTCATCTTCTCTCTTATTTTTCAATTATACCAAGCAATGAGTGAAAAAAATAATATTTTTCTTTTCAATTTTCCGTCTTTCCTATCAAACACACCAATGGAATATCTTTCAACTTTTCTTTTCCGTCAATTTTCCATCCTTCCAATCTTCCTTTCACTCTACCAAACAAAGCCTTAATGACAGTAATCTTATATACTAAGTGGATAAACATGTATATATATATATATATATATATATATAGAATTAGCATGTATATTATTTGATGGTAGGAGGTTTTTCTATCGTTTACCCTCAAATACTAGTATTTGGAACTTATGATTTGCCTCCATGCCTCAGGTACTGCTGATACCAATTAGACTCTCGCTATTTTTTTTTTTGCTGCATACAGGATAAGGTTTCCATATCCATTTCAATGGGGAAGACCAAGTTTCAATGCTGGTGATGCTGTTGCAGTGATAGCTGCCTCTTTTGTTGCCATCATTGAGGTGTGACTTCTGGAATGTTATTCTGAATTTTGAAAATATATAAAGAAACTAACTAGATCTTAAGTGTTTCAATCAAAATCACTTATTTCAGTTTCCCTTTATGGATATTCCTAACATTACTTTCGTTATGAATAAGACTCAGTCTGCACATATCTTCTTCCTTCAAGACCTATATCATCATTCAAAATTTTCTAAAGTTTCATCTTTCAATAAAATTTACTTATTATTGTAATATCAATAGTTATTTCAACCCTTTTTTTTTTATTACTAAAAGAATTAAACATTATATGAACTCATATATCATGACATGAATTATGTCTCTCTATGTATATGAAAGAAAGAAAAAGAAAAGATTTTGTTTTTATTATATTATTGTTTCTTTTTTCTTCCTTTTCTTTGGCAGTCTACAGGTACGTTTATTGCAGCGTCAAGATATGCGAGTGCAACTCCTATGCCACCTTCTGTGCTTAGCCGTGGTGTTGGCTGGCTGGTAAATACAAAAACGATCTTTATCTCTTATTGTGCATTTCCTAATATTGTGTCATTTTAGTAGTCCTGGATTCTAATCGGTTCTTCAATTTTTTTGTGAATTCCAGGGAGTAGGCCTTTTGCTAGATGGTTTTTTTGGTACAGGAAGTGGCTCCACTGCTTCAGTGTAATTAGCATGAACTTTTCAAATTTTCTAATAATGACATTTGTTGGGGGAATTATTTGATGATGATATCTATAAGTTCATCTCTAATTGTCAACAGCATTATCTACATATGAATAAATTGATATTTTCTTAGTTTTAGTAACTAATGGTTGATTCAAGCAATGTAATAAATATATATATATATATATATATATATATAGTAGTCCTCTATCATCTAATGCTATTTTGCTTTAATTTAGTGAAAATGCAGGTCTTTTGGGATTAACAAGAGTTGGAAGTCGGAGAGTCATTCAAATATCGGCCTTATTTATGCTTTTCTTTTCTGTATTAGGTATCCATCTTAATACAATAAATCCTAGATATTCTAACATCTTGTTGGTGCCAAATCTATTATGAATTCTAGTTCTAGTTAAAATCCTAATAGGAGCTTATATATTTATAGTACAGTTTTTGTAATCTCTGAAAAAAAGCTCGAAACAAGACTTATTAAGTGTCTTTGGGTTCTTATTACGTGGAGATTGATCTGATGTTGTCGAAATCCGATTATGGGCAGGAAAATTCGGGGCTGTTCTGGCTTCAATACCTTTACCAATTATGGCTGCTATATACTGTGTCCTATTTGCCTATGTTGGTACGTAGATAATACTATAATTTCTGGAAAGGAATGAAGGCTTTCTTCAATATTTAGTTGATTGTGCTTCACTTCTAATATGCTAAGCTCTCTAACCATTATAATCCGAGTTGACTTGATGGTTGAAACACCGTGATTGAGCAGCTTCAGCTGGCCTTGGTCTCCTTCAGTTTTGCAACCTGAACAGCTTCAGGACTAAGTTTATACTGGGATTTTCTCTCTTCATGGGCCTTTCCGTACCGGAGTATTTTAATGAGTATCTACTAGTTTCCGGTCATGGCCCTGTTCACACTGGTTCTACATGGGTGAGTGTGTTGGATTTGCATGCATGCTACCCTAAACAGATATATCCATTGACTTCGTTTAAAACTTGTTAAAAGAAATATATGCTTCCCCATGCAGTGATTCTTATTTTTGTTCATGGCTTGCAGTTCAACAATGTTATGCAAGTAATTTTTTCGTCTCCAGCAACAGTGGCGTTTATAGTTGCTTTCTTCTTGGACAGCACCCATAGTTACGGGAATAGCTCGGTTCGGAGAGATAGTGGAAGGCATTGGTGGGAAAAGTTCAGGAATTTCAATACAGATACTAGGAGTGAAGAGTTTTATTCCCTGCCTGGTAATCTTAATAGGTTCTTCCCTTCATTCTAAGGTCTGCAACCCTTTCCTGGCAATAATAATAGTAGCATGGATGGAAGAAAAACCAAAAATCAGGGATAATATTGAGCATTGAAGGCATTCGTTTGCTGGAAAATCCTGCCTTCTAATTTCTTAGTTGTTAGTAGTCCGTACAGATACTAAGAAATAGGTTTGGTAATCTATGTATTTATGTTGCATTTCTGTTATTATTTTCTGTCATAATCGTTTATAAGATATTATATATTTATATATAATTTGATATTATAATAATTCATGTTATATATATATATATGTTTGATACATTGATTTATTGGCCGTATTTGCATTATGTTCATGTAAGATATGGTATTGTTGGGTCCAATTCTTAATAATAAATTACTCAAATTTGGGTGTCTAGTTTACTCATTTATAAAAGATTTTTTTAATTTTTTATATAATTAAAGATTATATTTTTATAATTATATTTGAATATATTAGAAGATATAGATATTAGATATGATAACCAAAAATAAAATTATCCGGATAACATTGGTGTTCATTACTTAATGCACCAAACGTTGAAGGGTTGAACCTTTTAAAGAAGAATCGGCGTTGGAGCACCTAGCGGCCAGGCCCAGCAACCCGGTTCGTGTGTACTGTTTTTATTTCGGTGTATTATTTATGGACACTATCCAATATCTATTGAGCAGACATACACTTTCCTCCCCGCCCTAAAAAATGTTGAAAGGGTCAAAATATAAAAAGGGCTCAGTCTATCCAAAACCCAACAAAAAAAAAAAAGAAAAAAGAAAGAACTTTTAAAAAATGTCTAATATTGATTATAAAATGTTTTTGATGAAAGAAAGTTAACTTTACGTCGATTTCGATTCCAATGGAAAGGAGAATTTGAATCTAATTTTTTGTTTTTGAACAAATATATATATATATATATATATATATATATATATATACATACATACATCTGCTATTGAAGACACAAATGGTAGGGTATGACTTTTATATTTGCTTTAAAAGTACAATTTCAACATAAGTAGAAAGAGATAAAACTAGTTAAAGTAAATAGATTATTTATGATAATAGAAATTGAAAAAAAAAGGGGTAGAATTATTTAAAATATAATACAATATAAAAATAATATAATCATGATGTAAATATATGAATCCATCAAATCTATATAGTATGAATTATTAACATATAAAATTTTAGATTAATGTTTGATGCACTGGCAATGGAAAAATTTTAACTTCGCAAGTAAGTTAAGAGTGTGTCACGTGTCTCACTTATATTTTAATTAATTTTTTAATTATATTTAAAGGGTATCTGTTATCATCTTAACACGGCTTGTGGAGTTTAAAAACTTTGCTGGCAGTGTATAGAATACTTTTTGAAAAATTTTATATAAATATAAAATATTTTAAACACAATTATAAAATAATGAAATATACGAACATGACAAGATAAAAACAAATTGTGTCTACAAGTATTTTGTAAAAATTAAATATTAACTAATAAAACAAAAATATTTATGATTTATTCATAAATTTCAAAATGAGCAAATAAACTAAAAATATTTATTATCTATTACTATAATAATAAATAATTATTTATAAGGAAATATAAAAAGTTATGAAAAAAAAGGATTTTTCAATTATTTTTTTATCATTTGAAATGAGAAAAAGGAAGATCAATAAGAGCAATTAGTTGGTTAGGGCTCTCACAAATTGAAATTCGGTTAGTAAAAAATCGACTTCAATTTTATTTTTTTATGAACTTGTTAGTTAATTTTTTTAAAAAAATTAAATTTTATAGTTTTATTATTTCAAAATCGATTTATTAATAAATTTTTTTTATTTGTGAGAAAAATGTAATTTGAAATAATTATTTATATACTAAAAATAAAATTATTTTAATATATAATATATATTAAACTATTTAAAAAATATTTAAATAAACATTTTTATTTAATATAATTATATACAAAATTTAAGTCCTAGGGTATACATCCTAGTTATATAGGATTCATTAAACAAAACTAAAAGATATAAGAAATCAAAAATAATAATAATAAAAAAAAAACAATTTAGTCCACTTGCTGCATTGAGCCTTTCCACCAAGCAGAATCCATGTGCTACACCAACCTGATCTATCTATCTACTACTGTATTTAAAATTGAGTCCAAACCAAGACTTTTGATTGTTTTTTTATTTTTAAAGAATTCTTTTGTTTATTTCCTTTTTATCTTGGGTTTTAAGATTTTTTTTTTTGGGGCCTTTCATTTGTGGGCTTTGAATCATTTAATGACTTTCGGTTTTGGTTCTTTCGGTTATTATGTTTAATGTATTTACTATATATATATATATATATATATATATATATATATATTATTTTTTCAATTCTAAGATTAAAGAGGTTTTTTTTGAAATGTTTAGTTTATTTCAATCCTATTTTATCTTTTAGAGAGTTTTTTTTTTTTTTTTAAAAAAAAAAAGGAAGAAAGAGAGAGAGGGAAGGAAAGATTTTAAGTTTTTGTATTCGTTTTATATATTTTGATATATTCATATTTTATTTTATGTTTTATGTTATTTTTATCTTGTTTTTCTTTAGATTTTTTATTTAAGTTTATTTTTATTTTATTTTATTTTTAAATAATGTATTTAAAAGAGTTAGTTTGCAAATTGACTTGCGTGTCGATTTAGTATCCAAACTTAACTCATTTGAGAAAAAATTATAAAAAAGTTATTTTATTAATTATTTTTAGTTTGTTTAGTTTTTGTTATTTTTAAATGATATATTTAAATTAGCTGATTTGCATGCTGACTTATGGGTTAATTTAGGATTCGTACCTGATCCACTTAGAAAAAAAAGTTCAAATAAAAATTTTATTTATAATTAATTTTATTTTTAAATAATGTATTTAAGAGTTTGGGCCAGATGTTGAGTTGCAAGTTAATTGAATATTTCGTATCTGACCTAATTAAGGAAAAAAATTTAAAACAAATTTATTTTATTATTTTTTTAGTTTTTATTTTTTGAATAATATTTATAAACCTATCAATTGCGTGGGTATGGTTGGTTTGGAGTCAGGTTAATTTGGGTTAGGTTATTTTAGGTTTTAAAATTTTTGGATTATTTCGAGTTCAAGTCACTTCAATTTCAGGTCATTTCAAGTTTAAGTTATTTCAAGTTCGGATCATTTCGATTTGAGATTATTTTGGGTTCGACTTAATCAGGTTTAATACTCAAGTTAATCGAGTTTAATACTATGGTTAATTGGTTTTGAGTCAATTAACTTTAACACTCAAGTTTACTGGGTTTAGTCATTTTGCGTTTAGGTCATTTTGGGTTAATTGTTTGGGTCATTTTGGTTTCAAGTTATTTAGGGTTTGAGTTTATTAGGTTTGAACGGTTTTTGGTTCAGATCATTTTGAGTTTATGTTATTATAGATTCGATCATTCTAGATTTAGGTCATTTTTTGATTCGGGTTGTTCACTTTTTATTTAAAGAGGTTTGTTCACATATTGACTCATAGGTCAATTTACTGTTTGTATTCAATCCGCTCGAAAAAAAATTCAAATAAGAAATTTGTTTGTTAATTATTTTTATTTTATTTTTAAATAATGTATTTGAAAGAGCTGGTCCGTGCATTCACTTGCGGGTTGATTTAGGATGCCTGTTGAACCTGCTCAGGAAATAAATTAAAAAGAATTTTTTATTAACTATTTTTAGTTTTTAGTTTTTTTTTTTTAAATTTTATTTTAAGTGATGTATTCAAATAGATCGATCTATACGTTGGCTCGAGTAATAATTTAAAATTTATAGTCGACTGGTTTGAAAAAAAATTTAAAAATTTATTTTATTTTTAAGCAATGCTCTTGATTAGTTTGACACACATGTCAAACTCCTTTGCTTATGGTAAGCTTTTTTTTTTTAAGTTGACCAAAAAGAGAACAAAATACAAATAATAATTTTATTATTTTTTATCTCCTATAAATGAAAACATAGACTATATAGTAAGGTTTAAATATTTTTAAAAGTGCATAACATTTAAAAGTGTATTTCATAATTTATACAATAAATAATTATAAAAAATATGATTTTTTTTGTAATTAATAAAATATAATTATATTAATATATATTAATTTTTTACAAAATATAATTATATTAATATTAATTTTATTACAATTTAAAAAAATTAATAAATTCTTATTTAATAAAATTTAATTTAAAATTAAATATTTAATTTATAAAAAATCTAAAACTCTTTTGCTGGGGGGGGGGGGGATTTATTCTAGTTAGTGATAGATTTTGAAGTCAATCCCCTCATCTATAGTGATTTCCTCCAGCACCAGTTTGCTACCTTTGAGTAGGCGTGAACTTTTGCCAAATTGATCTGCCCTTGGAAATTAAGGTTTCATTTCTTTGCTATTTTATGTTAATTTTTTCAATAAAAAAATAAACTTAAATATTTGAGTGTTTACTAATCAATTGTTTACAATTAGAAAATAATTTTTTTAAGTCATTTACCATCCATTAAATTGTACGTAAGGGTTTATTTATGTATTTATATTATATTTATATATTTTTTATATGTTATAATTATATTTAAAATATTATATATTTATATTATAAATAAAAATTTTGATTAAGTTTAATGTTATTGAATCAAGTAATTTCGATTCAGTTAAGAATTGATAATAAAATTAAACTAATATTATAATAATAAAATAGAACTAAAAATATTTAAATATTTAAATATTTAAAATATACCCACTAAAAATTAACTTACTCATTTAATATATTACCCTTTTTATTAATTTAACTAATAACTTTTTAAAATATAATATTTCTTATTTAAAAAAATATTATCACTCACTTTCTGAACGTGAAAACCGCAACGGTAGGTGTTGATGTGGCCCTCCCCCTCGTACGCCATCCATACCATGACCCTTTGGACCGCTCCCTCACCTGCCGGTGACGCCTGCCAGGCGCCTCTCTCCGCCCTTAACTTTCCCTCAAAATTCAAACTGTTCTTAAAAAAAAAAAAAAAAACTCTTATGTTGATTCTTTATAATAATTTTTTTAATGTTAGTATCTATTTTAAATTTTTTATTAAATTAAATTTTATAAAATATTTAAAAATTATTGTATTAAAAAATTTTAAATCATATTTTTTTCTCAATAATAATTATAAAGAATAAAAGGATAAATTTATTTTTTTATCATCAAATGTGACGAGTTCGAGACAAATAGAAATATATCAAAGCCAACAAAGCTTTATTGCCGTACAACAAATGTTTTAGAGTTTGAGATACACTATTTCAAGGCAATATATTAAATTGATAATTATTTTATATATCGATAAACGAATAAAAAAATTTTACGAGTAAAGTTAATGAGACGATACATGTCTTTTGTAAAATATATTTAAAAAAATTAAAAAAATAAATAAATAGAATACATATTACTTCACTAACTCCGTTTATGAAATTTTTTATTCTATCATCAGTACAAAAGATAATCGTCCTATTAAAATTTACCAAAAATATTTTTTTTTTATGTTTCTAATTTTGAATTTGAATTATTTAGCATTTTTGTTTTCGATAAATGTTAAGACTACACATGGTTTAAATGATGTAAAACTATGGATAAAACATCGACTGTAAGTTTTTATATTGTATTCTCACAATCATACTTTGTTAAATCAAGAAAAGAAATTCACCAAAGGCAAAACTGCCAACTAGGTATTTTTGCACCATGTGATGTTTGGGGGATAGAAAATGTAGCATCATTGTGCGGCCATTGCTTTGACAAAGAAGACTGTGAATCTCACTTGGGAGCCCGCCGACAAAAATTAAAACGATGATCTTATGTTCCCATTCAAATTCAATTAATCATCAAATAAACGTGAAAAAAGCGATCAAGTATACAATTTAGCCATTTTCATTGGTTAATGTTATATACTTTAGAGGACCCTTTCATGTTAATTGAATTTGTCTTACATTTTTGTATATGCATGCATATATATATATATATATGTAATATTATATACAATTTAGAACTATCTAATATTTAATTTGAAATATCTTGTATTGAAGTGAATAAAGATCTTTATAAAGAACTTAGAATGTTTTGGTGGGAAAGGCAGACAACTATTGAATTAACGTGTATTTATAACACAAGTTTACATTATTTGATAGGTATAAGTGATCATACAAAATAGTAGATAATATAAAAAGGTGAAGTGATAAAGAACCTTTTATCAGTATCTTCTAAATTAAGTATTATCAGCTTTATCCACAGCTTGTGAACTAATTTTATCTTTATCAGCAACATGTTTGGAGCAAGTTAATCTTGCATTTAATCCAATATTTCTACAAGATGGTAGAACCATTAGTGACACCAATCTTAGAGAGCAAGAACTGAAATAGAGCTCGAGACAATGATTTTGTTAAGGCATCTGCAAGTTGATTGATGGAAGATATATGTTTAACTTGAAGTAGCCCTTGATTAACTTTCTCCCTAATAGAGAAATAGTCCAATGCTAAATGCGTCATCCTGGTGTGGAAAATTGGATTTTCACTACTATAAGTAACATGGAGATTATCACAAAATGCAGTTAGAATGGAATATTGTTGAACTTTTAACTCAAGAAGGTAATGATTGAATGATACGGTGATAGCAATAGCTTGAAATTTAGCTTCAGTGGATGAATGAGCAATTGTTTTCTATTTGAACTCTAAGAAACAAGAGTACTTTCAAGGTAAATGATTTGAGCTGTAGTAGAAGTGTGATCATCATGGTTACCAGCCCAATTAGAGTCTAAGAAAGCATTGAGATATTATATATATATATATATATATATATATATATTCCTTTTTTATGAAAAAAATGAAAAAAAAAATGTGTGCTGAAGATATCTTAGACCATGTTTCAAGGCTTGTTGATGTATAACTGTTGGCATATGCAACAACTGAGATAACTTATTGACAACAAAGCAGATGTCTGGCTTGGTGAAGGTAAGATGTCGAAGAGAGCATATAACTTATTCTACATTCCTCAACATCAGTTGCAGCAGAACCATCAAGAAGACTTAAGGAAATAGTAGTAGATAAGGGTGTATTTGCCTCTTTAGGACCATCCATGTTAGTTTTAGCCCATCTCTCACTAATGTACTTGTGTTATGAGAGAAACAATCCTTTAGAAATAAGAATAACCTCAATTCCCAAAAAATAATTTAGATGCCCTAAGCATTTGACAGAAAATGGAGTTGTCAACACAGTAACGTAGCTGTCAAGAAAAGACTGAGTATCCATGTGAGAATTAATCACCCACATAGACTAACATGTAAGCAAGAGTTCCATCATTTGCAAAAATGAATGGGGAAATATCATCGAGTTATGAAATCCATGAGATAATAAAAATTTACTAAGTGCCCAATACCTTGCTGAGGGATCTGTTTAACCTATAAATTGCTTTATTAAGCTCACAAACATAATTAGGATGGTTTTTATTAATAGAGGAGTTTGTTGCCTGCAAAAAAAAAAAAGAAATACCCTGTAAAAATGCATTATTGACATCAAGCTGGTGAAGTGGCCAATTGTTGGAAATGGTTATATATAGGACAAGTCTAATGGTTACTAGCTTAACAATTGGACTTAAGGTTTCTGTAAGATTTTTACTTCACGACGTGTGTTATTTGATGAAACTAAGTTGCCTTTTGCTAAAATTTCCTCAGTTAAACTTAGTCCCCAAATATCCCTTTCTCAATTCTATTAAATCAAGTGTACTAGTCAGGCTGTTAAAAATCCCTCTTAAAACAAGCCATGCTGGAAGAATATCAGGATTTATTTCAAAATAACACATGGAAACTTGTTCCATGACTTCAAACTGAACTATTGTTGGATGTAAATGGGCGTTTAGGGTCAAAAGAAATACGGCTGAAAGTATGTCAAAGTATAAAGCTAGACTTGTAGCTAAAGGTTTTAACCAACGTCTATCTGGACAGTAGTATGCATTTTGATGCTTAGAATTGCCAATAAAGACACAAGGTTTAGACTTTGGTTCTAGTTTATGATTGGTATAAGGTTTCAACCATGGTTAGCATAAACATTCAAAAACTTCCAATAGGTGATTCGTTGAAAAAAAAAAAAAAATCAAAAGGTGACTTGTTACCAGTAACGGGTGAAGGAAGTGTATTGAGAAGATAAGTCGCAATAGAAAATGCAAATGACCAAAATGCAGTTGGCATAGAAGCTTGATACAAAGGTGTAAGTCTAGTTTCAACAATGCTCCCATGTCTTGCTTTCAACTATTGCATTATGTTGAGAGGTATGAAGAGGAGTTTACAAATGTTGTATGCCGAATGAAACAAAAAAATGTATTTAGTTTTTCATAATCACCATCACAATCAGAAAAAATAAAAACATTGACGTCTTGAAGTAGTTTTCAACAATGGATTAGAACCTAGGGAACAGGTCAAAGAAATCAGTTAAATAATGTATAGGATAAAGACGTGAGTATCAAGTGTAGTATCTAAAACTATCAATAGAAGTTATTTTAGTAGGATCCTCAGTATCATTTTATATTAAATCCAAAGGTCATCTTCTGGCAAGACTTGAGTCTAAGAATGAGAGTCCATGGCTCTTATGGTAGCAACTTGAATCACAAGAACTAATTGACTTGAAAGAAGAACAAGGTCAGGAAAACAACCGTATGATAGAAGTGTTTAAGAGGAAGGATGACCAAGCGTTTGATGCCCGATAGAGTAATTTGTCTTGAGATCAATGAAAGCTACATCAGGAGTTTGGATCAATGGTTCGAGGCTTGTAATTCATAAACGCCATCTCTATCCTGTTCGTGAGCAAGAGGTTGCCTCATGTGAGGATCCTTGGCCTAGAATTGAGAAGGAAAAAATTCAATAGACACAGAATAAGATTGAAAACATTTCGAAAATAAATGAGAGTTTTATTTGCAACAGGAACAGAAAGAACATCCTTTAATTTAAAAGGACTGAAAGAAGAACGAAGAGAGGGAGAACCAAAGTGCCTGATTGGTACACTTATTCCATCACATATAAACAACATATCAAGATTGCCATATTTAGAATGATTGGATAACTTTTGAAATGTAAGAGTGACATAATGAGAGGCTATACTGTCAACTAACCAAGTGTGATTGTTTTTTTGTTGTGATAACATGGCTGATTATAGGCTGATATGATTTTGGTTTAATCTAGAAGTAGTTATTGGTTGCGTGACTTAATTTATCACAAAAGTAGCAAAAAAACTTCGACTACAACTTGAGCATGGTATGTAGGATTAAAAGAGTTGTTGACAGCAGTGGAAGTGGTTCGGTTTGCTACGGTGTTTAGCAAAGGATAAAGAATAGAAAGAAGAAAATGAAGAAAAAATAGGAACAAAAAATATGCTCGTTAGAGCTTGTTAACTCCGATACCATAAAGAAATATGAAGAACTAAGAATGTTTTGGTGGAAAGGGCATACAACCATTAATTTCAATAACATGTATTCATAGTACAACTTTACATTATCTGATAGGTACAAGAGATAATACAAAATAGTAGATAATATAAAAAGGTGAAGTGATAAAGGAACTTTCATCAATATCTTCTAAACTAAATGTTATTAGCTTTATACATACCTTGTAATTTAATGTTGTCTTTATCAGTAACATGTTTAAAACAAACCAATCTTGTATTTCCTCCAATAGCGAAATGCGATTATTTTAATGAATAATGCGACAGGCTTTTTTTTTGAAAGGTTTTTTTTTTTTTTTTTTTTTTTTTTTTTTTTTTTTTTTTTCATTCTAACACAATTATATCCAATATAATATAATTTATTTCATATGTTAACCTATCTATCTTTCAGTAAATTTATTCAGAGGTCGCAGCATTGCAAATTAATGTTAGACAATATATCAACATTTTATGTATTTATTTAAATTTGCTTTGACTCGATAATTTAAGTATAAAATTTTGTTAAAATTTATTTATATTATTATAGGTGGTACAACTTTAATGTACCCAGACCAGCCTGTTTATTTAAAAGTGATATTTTATATTAAATTTTTAACGTTATCTTTTTTAATTAAATTATAAAAATATAAATATTTTAATATGTTTTCTAATCTTTACATTACAATATATTCATTTTATAATATAATTATATAGGTATAAAAGTAACATATATATATATACACACACACACTAGAATCTAAGCACACCCACTGTCAGGGTGAAAAGAAGATATTTTTTAAATAATTATTTTGGAAAGAAATCAATAGATAAATATATAAAAATAATTTTTAAAAGTAGGTAGTTATTTTCAAAGTAAAATGATTGGGTAATTTTTTAAATTTAAAAATTTTTAGAAAGTGGGAGTTTTTAAGAATAGGTGAGTGGTTGAGAAAAAAAAAGTAAAAATTAGTGATTAATTTTTTAAATTAGAAAAATACATAATTATCCCTAAGTTTTTGTTATAATTAATGTTTTTTTAAATATTTTTAGTAATTTTAATAACTGAGTTAATGTTCGATTAATTTGTGATACCAACTCAATCACCCTTTTTAAATTAATACAAATATAATTATATGATTCAAGTCATAACGAATTAGGTCAGACTCAGTCCATTTTAATTGAGTCTCATTTGTCTATCAATTCCATTTAATAAACTTAATATTTTATACTCAAACGTCTCCAAATATCAAACGAATATTTGAACAAGTAACACAACTTTGAGATTAGAGTATAATATCAACAATTACTGTGAATGACTAGTATTTTTCCCGCAATTTTATATTAAGAATGTGTGACATAAAAAATTAAAAATAATATATTTCAAAATGGTATTGTTTGACAACATTTTTTTTCTAAAAAAAAAAATTTAAAAATATTCTAAAATTAAAATCAAAAGCAAAAGCAAAAGCAAAGGATTCTAATAAAATCAAAATTTAATAAAAAATTATTTTTAGAATTAGTTTGATTCAGCGGTGATTTTGCTGGCACTAACTATGATGCCAAGACGGTAAGTGCCTAAATAATGAAGCCAAAATCATTGATAACTTCCTTAATTAGGTCACTAAAATTATTTTGATTAATTTGCGAATTTGCTTGCACTAATTGTGGTGTCAAGATGATAAATGCCTATACAATGAAAATTAATCATTCTAATTTTGTATTTAAAAGTTTTTAAGCTTCGGTGTTTTTGTTTAATTTTATTTTTTTTATTGCTTGAAAAAAGTTGTAAAATAAAAATAATAAAAAACAATAATATTAAAATAAAAGGCCCAATTATGAACTTAATCCTTTTACTCCAATTCAAAATAATTTTTTAAAAAATAATTTCCTTGATGATTTTGGTTTTATGGAAATCTTGTACTTGGGTTTTGGATTTAATTGTAAAATTATTTTTAAATGCTTTTGTTAGGAAAAAAGAATTGGTGTAAAGAGGATACCATTTCAAAGTATATTATTTTTAAAATTTTATATCCCATATTTTTAATTTTAAAATTAAGTAAAAATGTCATGTCATTTTGCTAAAAAGACATCAGCAAAATCAATGCTTAAATTAACAAGTTAATGAGAAAAATTTAAGCTTATCACTAATTGAATGGAAATGAAAAAAAAATAAGATTTACTTTATACGAATTATTGAAGAACGATTAAATTCGTAATTTTTTTATAATATGAGGATTAAAATCAGCATTCAAATCATGTCATGTTATTAGAGTCAAACACTACGTCAAAATAATTAAAAGCCAATTTAGAAAGTTAACAGTAAATTTTTAACTTTCGTTTTATCAATTTGATTCAATTTATAAATTAATAAAAGTATATAATTAAATTTTAACAAATTACTCCAAGGATTAAATTCCAAATTTGAATGAAGTATACGGACTAAATTCATAATTTAACTTTAAAAAACTTACTAAAATGCAATATTATGTCTAAAAAATTTATGTACATCCCTTAAAAAAGGTCAAGTTTCGAATATTTTTTCTCTTTGAGCTTTAAATACGAAAGAAGAAAAACCCCTTTTCATCCTTTAGAAAGGTTTCAAATTCAATTTCTCTTTCTCTCGAATTGAAAACGAAAAAAAAAAATTGATATAATCATGGTATTATAATAGAGTCTCATTAACTTACGGTCAAATTAAAAAATTATCACATGTCTCTTTTTTTTAACATCTATTAAAGGATATGTGTTATTAATTTCATTTGTAAAGTTAGTAGATGGAATGATTTCTTATTATTATAGGAATATGGATGAAATGAAAATATTATGTAGGAATTAATTCGGATGGTAAAAAATTCTTTTGGTGTAGCCGATTGAATACTAGTTTATATGGTATACATTCTAAAGATTGTCAGTTCAAAAGGGCTTTAGGTGACTAATATCTTAGTCATACAGATAGGAATTGTGGCCATCGGTGAATAGGGGATTGGGTAATAATTACTCCATGGTAGGTTTAGCTCCAATAATTGGATGGATGATCGAAGAAGGGGCAACCGTAGCTTCCTCTTGCTGTGCAAGGTTTTGCAAATAATTGATGAGAAGTTTCACTCATTCCAAAACATACAATTTTGGGGACCGATGAAAAAAGGCATTTGAATCATGGGAAGGGGAATGGGGACCAAATTCCTTTCCTCAACATACTATACAAAGTACAAACTTTACCGATACCAACCTACTCTTCTTTTTTGGAAAGGAAAGGGTTTAAATTTAACTAAAAATTTTATTCATAGTTATAGTACCTTTCATTTATATATATATATATATATATATATATAACATATAAAGAAAGGTTATCTAGCTACATTAGTATAAAATTAAATTACTTTTACATATTTTTATAAATTGCATGTGATTAATATTTTAATAATCGAACTATTATATATTTTATATTATATTTACATAAATTATATGTAAGTTGAGTTTTAAGTAAATTAAAAACATTCAATTATTTGTTCAATGAAAAAAAAAATTTTAACTATTAAATATATATTAAAAAATACAGTATTTTTGATCGATATAATAAAGATATTTGATCGATTTAAAATTTTACATGCAAAATAAATATATTACATTGTTAAATCTAACGATCGATTTATTAAAATATTAATTGTATAAAATTTATAAAAACATATAAAATTAATTTAATTTTACATTAATATAAATTAATCCTAAATATTATCATGGTCCAAAAACATGATAAAGTAATACAATGGTGCAATGAAAGGACTTCGTATTGAACCTTGAACTCACGGCTCCCATTGATTCCTATGAACGCCACTAAAAACCATAACGTTGGCTTTAGATAAAACATGTGATGTCTCACCTGAGTATTGGGGGGGGGAATAGTGTTAAGGGCGGTTGATTGGATTGGCTCAACCCAAGGCCAAGTTGATTCGACTGTTTTGACTATAGCGTTGGGTGAGCAATGGAGCAGAATCACGGGTACCACACTAGTGGAAGACCCATATGACCGGTTGTCGAAATTATGAGACGTATGAGCTGGATGCTGCATACAACATATCTAGCCTTTAATACTTCCTCAAACAATTGATAAGTGGATAGGAAAAGTGTGGGAAGACTCGGCATTTTTTCGTCTCTCAGCGGCCTTCAAATTCACTATTTATTGATGGTTAAGTACTACGTGGTAACCCATAGAAAACTCAACCAATTGAATTTTCTTTATTATAAAAAAATTATAATTTGAAAATAAATAAAAAAATCGCTTAAATTTAAATTTTAAATTTATTAAATATTATTTTTAATAATAATTATAAAAATTAATTAGATTAAATTTAAATTCTTATTTTCTTTGAGTGAGATTGTTATTGTAGAAATAATTTATCCAAATAGATTTATTTGTAGATTTAGTTAAGTTATAATTTAAAAATTTAAAAATTATTTTTGAATAGACTTAAATCTAGCCAATTTAAAAGATAACTTTACTGTTTATTATATTATTAAAATATTATTTTATATTAATATTAATATTATTTTATAATTAAATTTAAATAAAAAATATTTTTTATTATTAAATAATATTTAGAGTTAAATAAAATTTATAAAAAAAATTATTTAAAATCTAATTTGTACGAAAGGGGGAAATTTTGCACATGGATGTTTAAAGATTTGACCTTGATTTTTTTTTTCTTTGTTGAAACATGTGGCCTCTGGGCTTGCCATGTACTAGATTTCTAGTGGAGTATTCCAACCTCTTAGCTAGGTTTTAGGGTCTTTCTCCATTTTTTGTTTTTGTCCTAATTGATATTTTCACAAATTTATCTTCATATTTCATATTTTATTTATATAAATTATTTTTAAATAAATTAAAATATTTAATTTATTTGATGTAGACAAAATTTTAATTATTAAATAGATATTAAAAAAATTAATATTATTGATCGATATAATAAAGATGTTAAATTCATTTTAAACTTTATGTATTTAACGAGAGTAATTATATTACTAAATTCAAAAGTTAATTTTTTAAAGTATTAATTATATAAGAGGATCCCCTCTTTTATATATTTATATATATATATATATAAATATAAAAGAAGAAAGGAGAGATCCATTTACATTAATGTAACATATTCTTTTATAATTTTTTATATAATTTATATTTATTTAATTTCAATTGTTGTATTTCATATTATATTAATTTAGATCATTCACATCAAGTTTTGAGTGAATTAAAAATATTTAACTTGTATAAAAAAATCAATCATTTAAATTTTTTTTTTAAAAACTAATATTTTTAGTCGATATAAAAGAGATATTAGATCGATTCAAAATGATTGATTTATTAAAATATTAATCGTATAAATAAATACTAATATAACTTAATATCTACTTTTATATATATATATATATATATATTCATAGGCAAGTAAATTATAATAAATATATACTGGAGTTTTTTTTTCTCAACTGAAAAACACCCTGGAGATTGGAAAAAGATATCTTGTACAGGAAATGAAAGATTATTGGAACCATCATTGATCGTGCTCATCTGCATAATTAAATGGTAACGGCATTATTGACTAAATGCTGTCATCTATGTAATGTACCATTGACAATATATATAAACATGTGTATAGCTTTTATTGGACAAATCACATGTGCAGAAATTAAAACCGTGTAGGGTTAAAAAGATGATATATAGTATTACCCATCCTATTAACTAAATTTAATAATTCGTATTTTTATATCATATTTGTATAATTCATCGTGTCATAATTATTTTTAAGTTTTTTTTTTGTTTATTTATATCAATTTTAATATATTTATAAGTCATATACGATAGATTTTAAGAATATATTTATATTGTATCGTAATTTTTTAACTTTATATATATCATATCGGTGTAATCGTGTTAAACATCGACAATTCTACTATTATACATTATAAGTTTTATTAGTAAATTTTTTCTTCAATTCTTTGTAGGGTTCTCCTTTTTTTTTTTTTCTATTAAAAAAATTATTTTACATGCTAAAACATATGTAATATATTTTTAAATTTCTTTTAACTTTTCATACAATCTTATAGTTGAATTTAGCATTACGTAGTTTCAATAGATATTTTTGCCAAAAAAATAAAAATAAAAAATTTATTCTCAACTTCCAATAAAAAAGGATCGGTCATTATGTTGATTATTATAATTATTTTTTTAAATAAAAATCTTATAATTTTAAAATTTAAAATAGTGTACGGTATTTTCACATGGCAAGCATAAAAGTAAAAGTCCTATACGATTATTCAAATGTTTTTTTTTTTTAATAAAATCGACTGATTGGGTAAAATATTCATCAGGTAACAAAGAACCAACAGGGGAAAAACTATTAAGCATTGGAACCAGTAGCAAAGATCCCCGCCCCAAGTGACAATTTATAAATGACGATTTATAAGAGCAATTTAGGTCGAAGTTCGTGTACATGTGCAAACATGTGTGCGATATATAGAAACTGTCGATTTTTAATCAAAAGGTCGAGAAAGGTATATATGGAACCTCGCGTTTACATATAAAATGCACACGTGCTGACACGTGTGCGCGATTTCTTAGAAATCGAGAATACGAGAAAGGAAAAGAGAGAGAGAGAGAGAGAGAGAGAGAGAGAGAGAGGGTTTAATTTTAGCCTTTGGAAAGGTGGGATAAAAGCAAGGAAGTGTAGGGCATGTGGATGCATGAAAACCTAGAGTCAATTGCTGGGTAGTTGCCCCAAAAAATTTATGGTGTCCTAACTTGTGCAGCCATGAGGCATGCCTAGGTTTTCTTGTTAACCTGTCACTTAAAACATTTAACAAAAAGTTTATATTAGAAATGCAGCTTTTTGTGGTAGAGTCAATGTTGTTGAAATTATATTGAATTAGTCGATTGAATTAGTTCGATCAAGAAATAGGGTTTAACTAGTTCGGTTATATCAAACAATTCATTAATTGATTGGTTAAAAATATATATAAACTGAAAAAAAAATCAACTAATGTATAATTTTTTTCAGTTTTTTAAAAAATTTGATGAGATTTAAATCTTTAACTTTTATAATTTTATATTAAAAACAATTGCATTAAGATAAATACAAATTCTTATTAATATTTATTTAACATTAAATTCATTTTTTAAACATTTAAAATTTCAGTGTTTTTAAGTAAACTAGTAAGTTCAATTGGTTAAACCGATAATAAAAATATATCGATTTAACCTTCAATTCGCTTTTTAACCTTATACTACCTAGCTTCATTTATCAAAACAAATTCATTGTACCGGCAAAATATGTTATCATTTTGGAGTTTATATTATATTGGTTCTAAGAAAATTATTTTTTATTATTTCATGTTTGAATTAATATATTTTCTGGTTGTGGTTTTTTACCTAACAAAAATTGACTACATTTTATAGATGGAAAGAATTAAAAGCTGGAATTACGAAAGAAAAGGACTGATATACAGTTAGTACTTTATGTCCTTCCGAAGTTGCATAATTTCATGAATTTGCAAACCCAGAGCTGAAATTAATTGCACAATCTACATGGAGTACACATCTTGAGGACCACAGTTACTAAACAATCTATTTTCTTTTGAAAATCGATAGGACTCCTTTGGTGTTCTAATTAGGTATCCTTATTCGTTTTAAGGATGAGATTAACTTTGTTCGAGAATCTGTGATTGTCCCTTTTCAATAATGCGTTTACATGGATTTTGATTTTTGATTTTTTTCCTTAGATATAAATATACTTTATCGTTCTTCTCACACTCATTTAGGTAAAATCGATAGGACTTTATTAAGGAAGAGATACAAGTACGACAGAGAGCAGTAAGTTGCTAAGCAAGCAAGAAAAAATGTAAAAAAAAACAAGGGCAAAGATCCGTGAAACAATAATTCAAAGGTTGCTTGCAAAAGACAAAACAATATGTTTTAACAATTTCAAAGTAAAAAAAACTTTTCAATTCTTTATATTCATTCCAGATTTTGCGACATCATAAGTAATTTTGTTAGCTTGTCTCGGAATGTAATAGATCTACCAATTATCTATCTATGCCTTAAGCTCTTCCAAATGCAGCATATATCTTTTTCAGTTGGAGTTTTTTAGGGTTGTTTTTTTATTCAGTCCATAACTCTTAATAACCAACAAATATTCATAGTCTATTAGATGTCAAAAAATGATGATAGTTTCTCTAATAGTTGAGCCAAATTTGAATCAGCATTTGCTTTAGAAACTTAGAATCTCAAACTAAAAACAAAGTTTTTGCTATCCATGGATCTGACAACTTAATAAACCTGGTCTATATTGAGTCGAACTTAAATATAAATTTTCTAAATTTTAGTTCGCTTAACCAGAACTTATGCAAGCTGCTGATTAGGTCAAGGCTAATTTCATCTCACCAAGAAAGTGAAAAACTGAAAAAGACTTTGGATAGATATATATATATATATATATATATATATATATATATAAAGAGAAAATGGGATTGGGATTTGAGACTATATTAGTAGCCAAAGGAATAGCTATTCCAGGGGAAGGGAAAAGGGATGTGTGCCCCGGTTTTCTTAAGAGGGTGCAAAGTGCCTGGCTGTCTAGCATGTGAAGCTGTTGTGGTGGCCTTTCCCTTCTCTTTTTTTACTTACATAGTTTACATTACATGCACCACTAGAACCCACCCAACTGGCACTTTTGATTCATTCACATCGAGAACCCGAATGGGGAAGATCAGGACAAAACTAGTCTAAGGATTTCAGTTTGATTCTCCTTGCTCTTTTCCACTCTCTTACTTCACTCCAAACACCCATATATAGGGGATACATATAACCTCACCATCTCTGAGTTACCATTACCACCCCTTTTTTAGTTTTTATTTTTTGGGATTTACTTCTTCTTTTCTTGATAAAAAGGTGCCAAAGATTGAGGGGAAAAAACATTGAGGTAAGGGGGTTTAGGAACTTGGAGGAAAAAATGAATGTTACGGCCTCAGAATGTAGTAGCGGGTGTGAATCTGGTTGGACTAATTACTTAGAACAGTCTTTTCTTTCTGATAATCCATCACAGAAATCAATCAATGGGTTCCATGATAAAAAGAGTGGTTTTTGTGATGAGCATCATAGGAAGGATAGAGGTAAATATAAAGAGGTTGATGGTGATGAAGAAGAAGATCTTTCCATGGTTTCTGATGCATCCTCTGGGCCTCCACATTTGAATGAAGATAATGGTTACTTCAATGATGATAGTCATTGTCAATATACTGCACCTGAAGGTGCTATACTGAATAAAAATGGCGGTAAAAGACACAAGAAGAACAAGGAACATCGAAGACACAGCAGGGAAGAAGATCATCAAGAGCAGCCTTCTTTTCTTGATGACACTGCCAGCTCTCCTCTCACCAATTTCTCCAAGGTAATTAATGAGTTTGACCTCATTGATAATCTTCTCTCCATCATTCTCTTATTGGTAATGGTGTTTATAAACGGTGGGTTCTCGACAAATTTCCAGAACAATTTCGCTCACACCAATACTCATGCTTCAATGGAGGAGAGTGTCTTCCATTACCCCCAGGAGTTCTCTGCAACTCACTTTCAGGTAGTTGCCAACCTTAATTTCCAGTTCCAGTTTCCTTACTGCATTATTAACTTATATTTTCCAGTTTTTGGTTGAAATTTATTGATATAAACATTGAATTATTACAGGGAGGACCAGCATTCCAAGACCACTTTGGTTTTTTGCAGTCTTCTCATTCTGGAAACCAGCTACAAAATTACCAGTTAAATAACTTTCAATCGATTTTTCTTTTTCTTTTTGCTTTTTTTTTTTTTTAATAATGATCCATATTTTCAGAATCATTTAAGCATTCATCATTTACTTTTTGAACTATCACCTCATTGTGAAAGTTTCAAAAATTGACAGGTGGTTTTAAGGGAAGAGATGCACATCAAGTCTGCTCTTGCTAGCTGCTACTGGATGTTTGTGGCTCTAAAAAGGAAATGGAAGAACAGTTGCCAAAGTATAAAAGAATCTGATCTCAAAGGGGATGATCCTGCTCCTTTTAATTTTTCATTTCATTTCTTTTTCCAAATTTCCTTGTATGACTTGCCAATGCAATGGGAAAACAACCTAAGAAGTGAGAGCAAAAGATGGAAATAAATTTATTGTTTTTCAAAACTTTGATTTCCCTGTAAGGAAGTCCAAACTTTACTTCTCTTCGTTTTTTCTATACAACGTATATTTAAATATGAATATTTAAATATAATTTTTTTAAAAAATTTTAAATACATAAAAAAATTAAAAAAATTAAAAAATATATCTACGTTCGATATATATCCATATTCAATATTATATTCAATATTTAAATCCGAATCAAGCCTAACCAGCTGAGCCCGTGGGCTGCCACTGTGTCAAATTATTTTAAGTCTTTGTTTGCGATGGAGCCCCATGCTCCCTTTATAGCTCAACTTGCAGCTGCACTTGATCACTTAAATTCAACTAACTACAAAAATACTTCAATATAACACAATTATCTGTCATAAAACAGCATAAGAGAAATACTTGCTTTGGCTTTCAGATACTGATTTCAGTAAAGCAAAACTAATGGTGATCAGAATTTTAAAGAAACCTATATGGAAAGGTACAGATAGGTATACATATCCTTGCTTTTAGACATGGATTTTCCCACTGCAATTAAAGCTATTTTGCTCAGATTGAAAGTGAGTGTTGGATAGTTATTTATTATGAGTAAAATTTTTTAAATTTTGTATATATTTTAAATATTATATGTTTATATTTATTTTTGAATATGTGTTTGACGTGAATGTCAAATATGATTCTTTCAAGAAAAATAAAAGAGTTGTTGAGCAACGGAGAATGAAAGTATAAGCTTTATCACATGCTTGATTATGCTTCCTAATCTTTTGACATTCCTCTCATCTTGTCTCTATCAATCTTGCTTAAAGTCCCATGCTTGTAGTAATAAATTTGGCTTCCTATACTAATCTTTTAGAAGATGTGAAAACTACTTCCTACCCACAATTTCAAGGCAAAAAGGATAAGAGGTCAATAACCCAAGGCCTCCTTGTCAGCTGCTGCATGCAGCATGCATGTGCAGGCGTAGGTAGATCATTTATAGATAGATGTTAGTTTAGTCTTTTTAGTCTTTTCTTGTTTGGTAGAATTTGAACCTAAAACCGACACCATTTATTTACTTAAATGCCATGGACACACTATTGTGCAAGTGAACTTGTATTTATATATACATATATTTTACATTTTTAATGGTATTGTTTAATCTTTAAACAATTCTTTTCAACACAAAACAGGACAAATGGATGTCTCATACACTCAACTTTGGCAACTACTCAAATAAAATATGATCCAATAAAGATGAGATACCCGTATATTTGATTAGGTGGGGGGTTTTCCTCAATGTCAAAATCGAAAAGTTAGCTTGTTCTGCACGATCATATAAAATCTCAAGAAATTCAAAGAGATAACATCATTTTAACCCCCAAAAAAAAAATAATTGAGTTATGATATCGTGTTAAGTATTTATATTAAAACAAACTGATTGTAAGTTGAGAAGTCCAAGATGAATACAAAATCATAGAAAAACTTAAAATTTAATAGATCAATGGGGGATAGGGTTAGTTATTTTTTTACGTTTGAATAGTCTATTCTCATGTTGCTTTGACTTTTCATTTTTCTTTTAAATACTTGTGCTCGACATTTGTATCTTACGTATGTTCAAATATGAGTATAAAAATATAATTTTTTAAAAACTTTTCAAATACATAAAAATATTAAAAAATTAAATATATTCATGTCATATCCTATCCGACACCACCATCTAAATTCTAGTAACATAGGTGGATTGATACAATGGAAAGGGCAAGGTCATCAATAAGGACGAGACCTCCATCTCTTGTCTAAAGTTCCATTTCTTATCAAAACTTAGAAGTCTTAGCCCTAAATATGCATAAGCGAATGAGACAGGAAAGTGTAACGGAGTAGGAGTGATGGGCATTCATATCAGAGCTAAGAGATGAAGGAAAATGACAAAAGCTAATGTTGGAATAGTTCATATGCATCTCCATGACCCTTTTTTAAGCTCCCGGCAGATCCTGCCTGTGATCTTCCTCACCTAAAAGGAACATGTCCCCACTATATTTAATAATTTTGCTCTTTCATCTCATTTGGAAGGGCTCTTATTTTTAAAATATTTCTCATATGATATATATATATATATATATTTAATGCCGCTTTGCTCCCTCCAACCCCCTGTCTGCATTGCAGCTGTCATCGAACTTGATGTCATGCACAATTATATGTCTCTCATTTTTTTTGTGAAGTCGTTTAATAAATATCTATAAATATTGGTAAAAGATTATTTATTTATTATTTTAAAAAATTTACATTTAATTTAATTATTTTTTAAAGTATTTCATTTTAATCAAGAGTATTTTATTTATAATTTTTTATTATAATATTATAATTATTTAATTATAATTAAAAATTATATAAGAATCTATCATTTATAAATATAAATTTTACATAATTTTTTTATGAATTTTATATAATCTTTAATTTTGATTAATTAATTGTAATACTCTACTGATACCTGTTAACATCTTTCTTTCTTGATTCGTCAATCTGTTCCCCACTCAGCATCTACTAAGATTATATAATTTGGGTTCTGTTGAAAATGTTGAAAAAGGGGATAAAGAAAAAGATGGAACTTAGGATGTCAAAACCTCTGGTATATCTATAACTACATGTGCTATTTTTATCATATTTTAATCTAAAAGCATTGGGAGAGTTCTCAAATGTTAGTCAAAAAGAGTGTAAAAAAAAAAAAGAACAACAAAGAAGCAAAAGCCGAAGATAAATCAAAACATAAAATAATGCTTAAAGAGTGTTTGTCTCATTGCATTCCATCATATTGGATACGGATCTAAGAAAGTATGGGGGCAAAACTTCTATTGTTCTTTCAACCACCACCAAAACCAAAACCTTCAATTCCCACCTGTAAACATACATATATAATGGGGGAATTATTGAAAGCCATTTATCTAATTTCTGTTCCTGTCTCAACACTGCTGCTTTTAACAACGCCTTGCTTCGGTTTTTCATGGCAGCAGTCTGCTTGTCTCTTATCGACTATGTCATATTAGAGCTGCCATGCATGCATGTGTTATTTATCAGTGAGCATGAAACATAAATCATCTTTGCCTCCATCATGTCGATCTCTAGAATGCACTAATTTTCATTTTTTTTTTCCTTTCCAGTTTGCAAATCTCATTCAGGCATTAAATCTTGGTTTTGGTTGCACATGATTTTCCTGTAATAAAACAAAAAAAATGAATAAATTTGTATACATTAAATGCCAAGAGAACCTGCCAGAATTGACAAGTGTCCGTACATATAAATTCCAATTCCAATTACTTAACCTGCCATGCCATCATCTTTGGCTACCGACCTTGTGATAAACCCAATGTTCAAAATTGGCATTTATCTTGTTTATATTATTATTTTTATCATAATAATATTTAAAATATTATATAATAATTTATATATTTATATTATTTTTATCATACAATTTTATCTTATTCAAAATTATTCGATCTATGGACGTCCTTTCAATTAAACTTTAGTAACCCTTCTACTTTCATGAATTGAACATATAAATAACAGGGCAGGATAGAAGAAAAGGTAAGCATTAATCCTATATGGATTTCTTACTACAGAATGTTGCCAAAGCATCAGCTTTTCAAATTTCTGGACTGGCTTAAACATCATGAATAAACTCCATTAAATATTGGCAAAGATCCTAGTTTTGAAACATCGATACACTATAACAGTTTAGGTCAGTCTGATTGCCAGAAACATAATCAGAATGATGGAGTACAATACACACACACACACGTATATATATAATTAATAAGATTGAATCCAAGATCATCGAACTTGAGGGGGGTTGCCCAATTTCATGAATTGGATTAGATATTGTATGCTATTATCCTTTGTCAAAGCAGGATTATAACAAATAAACCTCAAATTTATTCTGCCATGCATGAAAAAGGAAAAGAGTAAATAGATATGGGGAATTGTCATGGAAATAAATAAGAATTGATGCATTGCTCATTTATTCGTGCTAAAAAAACATATTTTTATTTTGTATTTATTTTCCCAAAAGAAATTCATGATTTAATATTCATGCAAAAAAAAAAAAATCAAGTTTTTCTTTTAAAAAATCACTATACAAGATAACATCAAATATATTTGAAGTTCGAATATCCTTTCGCTGTCGGCTATAACCTTCTACACTATGTTTGAATTGAGGGAAAGAGATGAAAAGTAAGAGAAATACAATAACTTTTCTCTTGTTTGAATAAACTTAAAAAAAAAAAAAAAAGAAAATGAAGGAGTTGAGTATTCTTTATTTTTCTTTACATGTCTCACATTTAATTACCCTAAATTAGAGGAATTATTAGGGAAAGGAAACTATTAAAAATTTTTAATTATAAAATAATATTTATACCCTTAGGTTTTTTTTTAATAATTTTTAAATATTATTATAATCCATTGTTCATGTACTTCATTTAACAACATTTGTTTTTGTTTTTCTTTATTTTGTGCTTGGATTTTAATTTTTTATCACTTTATTATTCATTCACAATTTTTTTATTTAAAAGAAGAGAAACATGTAAAAAATGAAGAAATAATACCTATAATAATGAAGCTTTTTAAACCTATAATAAAATACTAATAGTACTTATAAAAATTTATAATAAATTTTATCTTAATAAGAAAAATTAGGTTTTTGAATTTTTTTCATTAGAATTAAATTTTTAAAAAAATATATTGTTATCTAAAAATAATTCCAATAATCCTTTTTTTTATAAATTAAAAAATAATGTATCTATTTAATTGAAATTCTTTTCCTAATATGTAAAATGTAATATAATAATTTATTCCATTATTTACATAATAAATTAATTAAAAATTTAATTTAACAAGGTTATAATTGAAATAATATATTACAATATATTCATTCATTTCCTTTCCATTCTTAAACAAATAAAAAATTTTCATAATTCATTCTTTTCATTTCCTTTACTCATTCTAACTAATCCAAACAAAGTGACTAAATACCCTTTTCTTTTTTTATAAAAACCTCTACTTTTCTCTTTTTTCCTTCTCATTCATTTTTTAACTAATTTCAATCCAAATATAGAGTAAAATTATGGGTTCATAGTTAAGTAGAGGTTTTTTTTTTTTTGAATTTTTATTTTTCCTCTTTCATGGGCCAAGATGAAAAGCCCACTATTACTAGGTATGTGCTTGACTTTGCTATGCTTTTTCCGATGGTTTGTTGTTTATAACTTATTATTTTTTGTTTGAAAACAATAAAAAAATAAAAATATTTTATATTTTATTACTAAGTCTTTCCTTTACTATATGTTTATTTATTTATTTATTTTTTAATTAGTTTAGATATATTACTTGGAAATAGTAAGCTCTTTAACTAGTTTGTCTTTAATTGTTTTGTTTATTACTATAGGTCATGAACAATTAAAATATTTTTTTTCATGAATATGCTTTTAATTGTTTGTAAACATATTTCATTATTTGTTTATAAAAATATTTAATATTCACAAATAAATTCATTAATTTAAAGAAATATTAATAGTAGGGGCAAAACAAAAAATATTGATGAGAAAGATTCGAGTTACATAT